>CM069450.1:42515299-43008019 GCA_035610835.1 Ophiura sarsii | reverse complement strand
CGGTCAGGTATAAGATTTAGCGTAAATTACTTGCAAGTTACTAGCCTAGTAGCTTACCCGGTTAAGTGCTCTCAAAATGTTGGGTTACGCCTCAGTTACTAGCGAGGTAGCGCTATTCTTCAGCTACTCGCCATTGGTGCACTCGGCCGATACACTATCAACCAAAAGTCTTAGGACACTTGATTATGGTGTCAAAATCATCCCAGATATTACATGTGGACTGTAATATTTCACTATGAGTTGAACAATGTGTTGCTTAATCTATTCTCATTAATACATTCATGTTCCCTGCAACATTTGCTCATTCCATTCTATGAAATTGTTGAAAATAATATGCTTACGTTGAATCCTAATACAAATTTCCATTGAAAATAGCTCATGAATAATTCATCAAGCTCATTACAGCCTATGCAATCCAATGGTAGGCAGTTTGTTAATTTTGACTACCTTTCAAAATAACCTTCACAATTCAAGTGAAGTATAATCTTTATTCAGTTATACAAATGGAATACTTTGGAGGGAATTTTAAAACTTGTATTTTAACACCATGACTTTCATATTATAATGGAAACCATCCAAATTCCCTATACCTTCTCATTGCACCCAGAGGAACTGGGCATACTACAAAGTAATATTAATTTCATCATTAATTAGTATTATTATTATCAAAGCAAATGTTACTCTTAAATTAACTAAATACATCAAAGAGACAATTTTAATTAACTGGATATTGTTATAAGTATTTTCCCTATAAACTAATAATGTCTGAAAAAATCTCAAATTTGTTGAAACAAATTTATAAGAACTTTTCATCAATTTGCAAATCTAGAATACCAAAAAGCTAACATAGTAGTTTAATGGGTTCCAAGATGTACGTGTCTGTCCATTTGTCTCAAATTGTAATATTAGCGAGCGTTGCGTTCATGAAACACTTTAACATGGTCTTAATATGATCTTTTTAGATGCTGGCGCACACCGCGTTTTTATTATTAGCAGAAACACTTTAGCAATCATGTCAAGGAAAAGGAACGCGTCATCTTACTATAATTCTGGAAACGGTGTGTGTTTGTATGTGGGGGGGGGGGGGGGGGGGTTTGTGTGTGTGTTTGTTATCATTATTTCTCCGTTAGTTGTGATCAAAGTGGCGCCTAATTTGCATGAAAGATAGGGGAAATAACGGGAAGGGTGTTAAAGTTTATTCCACTGAAATTGGTTAACAATTGGCTCCAAAAACAGCAAAAAACCTCTCAGATTTGGCTCATAAATACCACAGAATTGAACAACATTGTGCGTTGCGCGTACTACCGCGTAATCATACCGTGGTAACGCGTCGCGCGCATGTATGCGCAAGGGCTCACTGCCGCGGCACACGCACTCCTACACATGGCGCAGAAGCCACACGGGAAATGGTTATAGCCTGTTGGTAGGGTATTTGGTGTCATGTTGGGGGGGGGGGGGGGGTGTAAAACCACGGGAAATGGTTTAGGATAGGCCTAGGGTTATAATGGTACAAGTAGTGTTTTGCGGGGGCTAATGAAGCAACCTGATTTCTTTACTTTAAGTTGGCATGCCAAACAATCGATGGGACCGAGGGTTAATGAAGAAGCCACGGGAAATGGTTTAGGGAGGGTTGTAATTATAATCAACCTGGTTGGGGTGTGTGTTTGGAGGGGGTGGGGGTAAAACCACGGGAAATTAGGATAGGGTTAAGAGTTAATGAAGTCGCCACGGGAAATGGTTATGAGGGTTATGATTATAAATCCACCTGGTAGGTGTAGTTGCAGTGGGGGGGTGTAGGGGGTGTATGTGGTTAACTTGATGCGGTTTGAGAGGTAGGGGTTAATAAAGTAGCCACTTTAAATGGTTAGGAGGGATATGATTGATTATAAATCAACCTAATTGGAGGGGGTTGTAGGGGGTTTATAATGCCTTGGGTATGGTTATAAATCAACCTGGTTGGGGTGGGGGGTAGGGGGTTTATATGGTTTCAGAGGTAGGTAATGTGGCATAACCATCTAGCGGACCCGAGCGTAGCGAGGGTACGCCGCTAGTACATATAAATCATCAACAGACGCTAAAATGCTTCAGGCCGAGAATTCCATCAAACATCAAATTCACGGTAGGTGATTTGCGGTGTAATGCTATGATTGGTGGTCAGGGATGAACGCATATTCGAGTAGATTGACATTGGATTATGAACATGACGTCGATCTCCTTAACCCTAAAAGTGCATACAAAAAATGGCAAGGGCTCTAATTGCCAGGTGATTGTTCGCCATAATTTAGTATGCGCAGTGCGGTATGCGACTTGGTGATACAAGTCCGCCCACTAGACAGATGGTCATATGAAGTGCATTGATTGCACACAAAAAACAGACAGCAGACTGAATGCGAAACGAAAGATGAAAAAATTAATTAATTTTCACTTTAAATGAGGGAGATGACACACTAAAGGGCTTATGCACATGTATATTTATTTTTTAAATCAACGTTAACTTCTGTGAAGATACGGGCCCATATTCTCGTATTTAAACACGCTTTTAAATTAAACCCGGGTTAAACTTTGGCTTTAAACACAAAGTTTAACTAAACGCAATTCTCTAGAATGTGTTTAACTTGAACACGCGTCTAACTCACTGAAAAACGTGTAAATTTAAACATGGGAATGGGGGTAGTGTAACTCATGAATAATTCTACCAGGAGCTGCCTATCGGGCGTTGCCGTATCACCAGCCTAGCTGTTTACATGCATTACGGGAAGATCCACCGTCTCCCCAACTAAGACCAATCATTAACCTCCATTGGAACCATAACCACACCCTGATAGTGTAAAGTCAGATGCTGAAAGGACTTGTAGGTGTCATGGAAGAGTATGTATAGCTAATAATTATTTAGTACCCGACTTTTCGATATATTTCTCAACAATCGTATATAGGTTCTCAACGAAAGAAATTATATAGAAATAAATAATGTTTGATCAAATATAATAAATAAAGCGTTCAATGACAACCATGTGATAGACACCTTCATTTTTCTATATGACTAATGTAACCCTCGTCGATGCACACTGAAAAATAATTTGGTGTCATTTTGACACTAAAACAAGCGTCAAAAAATGGGTCCTCAGTTGGCCACCTAAAGGTGTCAAATTGACACTATTATGGGTGTAAAATATGACACCTTTGGGGTGTCATATTCATTTTGACACCTAGGGTGGTTACCTGAGGACCCATTTTCGAAAAATGCCATTACACCCCAAATGTGGTGTAATATTGACTCTCTTAAGTGTCATATTGAGTTTGACACCCTAAAGGTGTCAAATTGACACCATTATGGGTGTCAAATATGACCCCTTTGGGTGTCATATTCATTTTGACACCTAGGGTGGTTACCTGAGGACCCATTTTCGAAAAATGTCATTACACCCCAAATGGGGTGTAATAATTGACTCTCTTAAGAGTCATATTGAGATAGCACATGTTTAGGAGCCGGTAAAACTGGTAAGTACCGATCTGCTCCATTTCCAGACATTTTTGATAATAATTATGATACAATTAGCGTAATGTAAGACGTCCGTATGAAAAAGACGACCACTGAGCCAGATAAATCGGGCTACATGTATATGTAATGTTGCACATATCATCGTATGCATGCATGACGAACACACACATAGTACTAGTAGGTCCATGCACTGACACACAGTCCAACAAAATGCTAGTCTCTGACTGTGAAATTGTAATGTATTTCATCAGTTAGTTGGCGCAATATTAAACAACATGAACAAGGCTTACATTACGCTAATTGTATCATAATTATTATCAAAAATGTCTGGAAATGGAGCAGATCGGTACTTACGGGTGCACTACACTAAATGGGGTATCCCCTATCCTTAAGGGCGGTGTTTAAAGCTAGAATCGGAAAATATGCATGGCAAAATCCTCAATTAAAAAAACTTGACGGTAATACAATTGCGTAAATGCCTATGATTTTTGATTAATTATGATTAATGGGATATCACCTACATGCACCCTGACTATAAACTGTGAATATCATCTAGATACATTTTGAGAGATCTTTCAAATTTGTGTTTTTTACTGGAAACATTGACGATTACGGCGGCATTTCCAAGCTCGTCAGAGAGGTAGTCAACTCCATGGGCGTATTTTGAAAAATCGAGCAGGTTCACCTACCTATATTTTTCACTTTTTGGTGAGAAAATGTGATCATCTTTCAGAAAAAATCACTCTACAAGGTCCAATTTCGCAATTTAGTGGTCTAACACAGAGTTTTATATCAGTGTTTTTGTACATATCCCTATGGAGCTCTATTTAGTAGTGTGACCCCTTAAGGGAATTCGGCCATATTTGACCCTTGACCCCATTATTAAGTAAAATTAGGTCAGATATCAGCTGTTTTGAATTTTATTCGAGACAAATATTGTAAAACAAGGATTTTTCGACCAGAATGAGATTGTTTCGATCCAATTGTTGCCTTAATTTGACCTATTTTGACGTGTTTTGTAAGTAAGCCTATTGGAAACTGTAATTCTATGCTATTTAGAGAGAAAAGGATGATTTTTAAACAAACCGCTGCCTTTCATCTCATCTGACCGGACAATGTCGGATCAAATGCAGCAGTCCTCCACAGTTTTAAGGTGCACCACTTGGGTAAAAAATGTCAAGTAAGCACTTTAATGGGGTACATGAGGGGGGGGGGGGGGGTGATACGGAGCATAAAAGCAACTTACTATGAAGCCTTGAGTAAAATTTGGCCACATTTGAAATATTTATGAAGTAAGCTTATTTTTTTATTTTTTTTATTTTTTATTATTCCATGCATTGATGATGGATGGAGTAGGCTTAAGCTTATGTTGTGTTACTAAGTTAAGCTCAAGTTGTAAAACTATTTCAAGATGTGAGGGTCACATCCATGAAGGTATTGTGTATAATGCCTGCATTCTGGAGGCAAAACCATTTAACGGGTAAGTTAAATGATAAACAAAGTCTGACCTGATTAAGTGTACATCTGCTCTGTTATTTTGTAGATTAATTCATCAAATTTGAACATTGGTGGGGAAAGTCACCAACGTTATCATTATGGAATCTATTTTGATTATTTTTGTACAACAACACAGTGCATGTACCCTACCCCTGTCAGTAAAAACACACCTAGACATTCAATACAACAAGAATTTCTTTAAAAAGGATGAACGCTGTCCTGACAAGTATTTCGTTTAAAAAGGATTGTAGCTGTCCTCACAAAATGTAATATTGCTATGTTAATTTTGCTATCTTCAGTAGATAGCAGGTATCCATACATGACAAATTCCACTCATAAATAATTATAACAACATGGAAATATCATTAAAATGATCACAAAATGTTCAAAAGGATTCAAGGTAACTATTCCAATACATTTCAAGTACATTCAGCACAATATAAATTTCCTTAAGGGAATTCGGCCATATTTGACCCTTGACCCCATTATTAAGTAAAATTAGGTCAGATATCAGCTGTTTTGAATTTTATTCGAGACAAATATTGTAAAACAAGGATTTTTCGACCAGAATGAGATTGTTTCGATCCAATTGTTGCCTTAATTTGACCTATTTTGACGTGTTTTGTAAGTAAGCCTATTGGAAACTGTAATTCTATGCTATTTAGAGAGAAAAGGATGATTTTTAAACAAACCGCTGCCTTTCATCTCATCTGACCGGACAATGTCGGATCAAATGCAGCAGTCCTCCACAGTTTTAAGGTGCACCACTTGGGTAAAAAATGTCAAGTAAGCACTTTAATGGGGTACATGAGGGGGGGGGGGGGTGATACGGAGCATAAAAGCAACTTACTATGAAGCCTTGAGTAAAATTTGGCCACATTTGAAATATTTATGAAGTAAGCTTATTTTTTTATTTTTTTTATTTTTTATTATTCCATGCATTGATGATGGATGGAGTAGGCTTAAGCTTATGTTGTGTTACTAAGTTAAGCTCAAGTTGTAAAACTATTTCAAGATGTGAGGGTCACATCCATGAAGGTATTGTGTATAATGCCTGCATTCTGGAGGCAAAACCATTTAACGGGTAAGTTAAATGATAAACAAAGTCTGACCTGATTAAGTGTACATCTGCTCTGTTATTTTGTAGATTAATTCATCAAATTTGAACATTGGTGGGGAAAGTCACCAACGTTATCATTATGGAATCTATTTTGATTATTTTTGTACAACAACACAGTGCATGTACCCTACCCCTGTCAGTAAAAACACACCTAGACATTCAATACAACAAGAATTTCTTTAAAAAGGATGAACGCTGTCCTGACAAGTATTTCGTTTAAAAAGGATTGTAGCTGTCCTCACAAAATGTAATATTGCTATGTTAATTTTGCTATCTTCAGTAGATAGCAGGTATCCATACATGACAAATTCCACTCATAAATAATTATAACAACATGGAAATATCATTAAAATGATCACAAAATGTTCAAAAGGATTCAAGGTAACTATTCCAATACATTTCAAGTACATTCAGCACAATATAAATTTCCTTAAGGGTGCACTACACTAAATGGGGTATCCCCTATCCTTAAGGGCGGTGTTTAAAGCTAGAATCGGAAAATATGCATGGCAAAATCCTCAATTAAAAAAACTTGACGGTAATACAATTGCGTAAATGCCTATGATTTTTGATTAATTATGATTAATGGGATATCACCTACATGCACCCTGACTATAAACTGTGAATATCATCTAGATACATTTTGAGAGATCTTTCAAATTTGTGTTTTTTACTGGAAACATTGACGATTACGGCGGCATTTCCAAGCTCGTCAGAGAGGTAGTCAACTCCATGGGCGTATTTTGAAAAATCGAGCAGGTTCACCTACCTATATTTTTCACTTTTTGGTGAGAAAATGTGATCATCTTTCAGAAAAAATCACTCTACAAGGTCCAATTTCGCAATTTAGTGGTCTAACACAGAGTTTTATATCAGTGTTTTTGTACATATCCCTATGGAGCTCTATTTAGTAGTGTGACCCCTTACCAGTCTTACCGGCTCGTAACATGCAAACAAAATGGCGACGAGAAAACGCATGCGTTGATATGTTGATAGACGCCCAATTTGGTGTCAGAATTACACCAATTGATGTCAGAATTACACCAATTGGTGTCAGAATTACACCAATTTGGTGTCAGAATTACACCAATTGGTGTCAGAATTACACCATTTGGTGTCAGAATTACACCAATTGGTGTCAGAATTACACCAATTGGTGTCAGAATTACACCAATTGGTGTCAGAATTACACCAATTGGTGTCAGAATTACACCAATTGGTGTCAGAATTACACCAATTGGTGTCAGAATTACACCAATTGGTGTCATGCTGCTTCGACACCTCTAAAAACCGTGAGCTTTCCCGCCAACTATTGACGCCCTTGGAGTTATTTCAATTAATCTGACACCAGTTTTGGTGTAAATCACTAAATGATCACTGAAAGGGGTCGGACACTTAACGGTGTCACCGTAAATTATGTGCAAACCCATATCATTGACGATTACACCAATTTTGGACTCAAAATAACACCTTTGTAAGTGTCATTTACAGTTGACTCCAAGAAGGTGTCGCTGTGACACCAATTTATTTTTCAGTGCAGGCTATATTTTGTAACACTACTTACTATAAAGGAGATTGTTCACACATTATAATTTTTGTTATTAAACTCCTTATGTCATTTTTTTGGTACCATAGTATAACTATTGGTCTCCTTTTCCCAATAATACAAAGAATCACAATGTGCCCATATAACAACACTATGACTTCATAATGACCAAGATCCAGCCCCATATCGTTCTCATTAGACCAACAAAATGCCAAAATATTTTGTAGCTAAAAATCCAAATACCCGATTGTCACCATTCATTTTGCTAAAGGTTAATTAAAACATGTTAACGACATAATAAGTATCAAGTTGAACTCATAATAAACTTTGGCTGGTCACCCCCACCCCCCCCCCCCCCCCTCCCCCCCCCCCCCCCCTCCTCCTTCCCGCTGGCTAGACGAGGGGCAATAGCTTTAGCTCGGGTTAGGGTAAGGGATAGACTAATGGCTATAAGATCATGAAGATTAAAGGTATATTATGTGATCTTTCCATGGGAACGCCCTCAACATCGAAAAAAAAATTGAAAGAAGATTTTTTTGCAGATTTACATTTCTGATCATAAATCGTACATACATTCCAAGTTACAGGGCGATACGATTCTTAATTACTTCAAAATCATGATTTTAGAGTGAAAATTTTTATGAAAATTGAAAAAAAATTATGAAAAAATGAAAATTTATATTTTCACTCTAAATTCACTCTAAAACCATGATTTTGAGGTAATAAGGAATCGTATCGCTTTGTAACTTGGAATGTATGTATGATTTATGATCAGAAATGTAAATCTGCAAGAAAACCTACTTTCTAAAAAAAATAATGAATAGAGGGCGCTCTCTGGAAAAGATCACATAATATGCCTTTAAGATAAGTTTATGATTAGGGTCAAATTAAGTTCAGGTTAATGGTGAATGCTAGGGTAAGGGTTAGAGTTAAGAGCTAGTATTAGGAATACATTTGTCTGTATAGTATTTGAAGCAGGACGTTTCTTGCGAGGCTAGCATGACCTACTCATTCATCCTCTCATGACGGCTGTGAGGGTCCAATGTGTCACTGTTATCATTCAGTTGATTGACTTACAGCGCACCTAATGAAAACATTTATTTCCTTTATATAACATATCCTATGGGAGGAACCAAACGTGGCTATGATATTTTACAAGCGATAACAGTTCGATACGACTTTAATTGAACGTGACGTCGATCATGAAATTGATATCAAGGAACAATTTAACACAACAACTCCCTTGACAGACAGAAAATGATGATACTGAATGCTTGCCGTTGAATTACCTAGAGTATTACACTTGCTTACATTATATCCATGGCATGAAATCATAGCATCCCAAATAATCCAACATATGCTTTCAGAAGCACATTGATATCGAACAACTTGTATACGTCTATTATGAAACAAACATTGAGACCATGCTAAACTGAGATTGATATCGATATCCGACTGAATGCACTGTTGACGTAAAATAATGAGACTCAAATCTGTTTTCGAATATTTTTTTAAGGTGTAAAGACAATTCCCAATGCTGTAATACGATAATTTCAATTGTGTACGTGACGGCATCAGTTTTTGGAAATGTAAAGATGAACTCCATTACGATTTTGACATGCGATATAATTTAGAAGCCCTGGAATCAAGTCTATATATTATCATTTCTACTTTAAACAACTTTAAGGCCAACCAATGTTATCTACTGTAATTCGCATACAATCAATAGAAGGAGTAGACGAAGGTATCAATGATTTGTTAGTAACAGGTCCTTACCTTATACTAAACAAAATTATAGACATTATTTTAGTCGCTTTGTCTACACCAACATGTTAAAACGGTTGTCCATGGCGTAAACGTAGACAGAAGGCTGACCCCCTCTCGTCGCTATTGGCGAACACACCAACACAGATCACCGGCACTCCATTAGCTTGGTTGATGTCCGAGACTAAGCTACTATTTTTTCTCTCGATTTTCATCTCAACGCGTGCGGCTGTTTTTGCTTGTTTATTACAGAAGCATTAATTATGTTTTGTTCGATATTTATTTATAAAACTGAAACAAATGTCTAAATCAACCTGTACGAGAAGAAAAAAGACATACTTCAACGTACAATTTTGTTTTTCAAATTTCTCAACATCCATAAACACATAAACCTTTTAAATATGAATGCAGTACTTTCATTCGACAGAGCTGGATATCCCGCAAAAACGGCTTTATCCTTGGTGTAAGACAGCATGGAAATAACCTAGCACGAAATCTTCTCTTGACGGATTAAAGGAGTATACAGCTTTATTCCGTAATGAGGTCTTTGCACTAGTCTAACTTATGAATGTCTTACACCAAGGATATACCCTGAAACGCTTTAAAGAGAGTAAACTATAACACAAAATGTATCGCGATCAATCAATAAGCTTAAGGCGATTATGACCTCATTCGCACTTGTGCTCACTTCTTGATTTAAATAGAGATACTTGCGGCATGCCTACTGCTACTTAACGCCAAACTACTGTATATAATCACACCTGTTTCCCATTACATTCATTACCTTAGGTCCTTTCTGGATGCAATTGCTGTCACCCTTGGCAGATGTACTGACGTATTTGACAACATTTCGACACATTAATTGGATCAAAGTCTTTCAGCCGTGAATCCGAAATACATTTTTTTCTACGGCGCTAAAACGCTCAAATATATCGTGAAATGGCTGAGAAAAAGATATATTTACATTGACTGGTAAATAGTGGTAATTGTAAATATATAGCTACCAAACCACCTAACATTAAAACACCAGACACCTGCTCTTCATCTCAAGCTAAACCATGCTACGAGTCGATACACAAGACCCCCCCCTGATAACCTCGATAACCCCCATCTACCCCTAACCTCCTCCCCCTTGCTTTTCCGCCACCCCAATCAAAATTATACAGTTATTAATAGTCATTCAACAACTGCCCCATACCTTAAGTACAGTAGCAGAGCGTTGTTGAGTTTAGGGAAACCAGCACGCAGTCGAACCGCACCACGTGGATAATGTGTTCACGCGCTACGCGATCGCAGCTGCAGTGTGTGTTGTTTTGGAATGATCGTGCACACGCAGTTTACATCGACTTTTGAAACTGAAAGGAACTGGACTATTATTTTAAGTTGATCATGTTAATGTTAAGGTTTTTGAAAATTGTTTCAATGAAATTGGTTAAAATGAAGTACATTTAAATTATGTTATTATTTGCATTGTCTATATTTATGAAATGATGTTCACATTTTCGGTCGTTGTTGAAAAAGATTACATCATAATATGTCAGCGTATGTGAATCACCAATAAACAACTTGCGTTCTGCGCGTCTTCGTGTTAATTTCACTCGGGCGTTGCCCGAGTAAAATAAACCACCCATGCCTTGCTATCTGGGTAAAATAATCGTCTTGAAATTGCGCAACAAATACATGGTTGTCAAAACAATTTACGCATCCACCGGACTGGAATGCGCGTTCATGTTACACCACATACCCACCACAACACCAACATGACCACCACCACTACCACTCCCACCCACAGCCCACCCACCCAATGATTGGTGTCAATGGCAATGGATATCATAAGCTAATGTTTGGTTTGTTTCCCAGTTTACCAGTTTTCAATAATGGGATAGTGGGATATATTGTCCCAAATTAAAGTATTCTCTGTTTGGTTCTTGAGGGTAGTCGTACTACCACCGAAGGGTGTTTTGGTCGAACACAACACGGGCCTGCCTGCGCGGGCCCGTGCTAAATCGCCAATGTCAAAGAAAAGAAAAAGGGTGTCTTTTTCAACCTAAATCCGCGCTAAGGGTTGCTAGGGCCGATATTCACGTGTCATAATTGTAAAAATAGCCCAAAATGGTTAGGCCTAGACAAATTTGAATGACGAAACAATACCAAAATTGAATGACCCAATTACTTCATACGCATCTGCAGGATCTGTATCCTTTGCTATGATTATGATTCATCGAGCTAAAATCCTTGTTTTGGGCCACTTTTTCCTTCTTGGAGAATCCGCGTTACGGGTTGTTTTTGAGAGTGGATTCACACGGATGATTACAACATTTATACATGAGTCCCCCTAAAAAATTCAGTTGGGTACCGATAAGCATCCAATTGAATATTCATGAGCTGATTCCACACGGGGAGGATAGGTCGCGTCAAACCGCGAAGGGTTAGCGATTGGCTTCATGCGTTTTGACGAGTTTCCGATCTACGCTCCGTTTATAGTATATCTATACTCTGGGTCATTGTGACGTCATATGGAACATGTTGGTACTTTGTGTGCTATCAATGAAAGTATAATACATATATCTATTATAGTGTTATCAGGGATACTATTCATTTGGGAATAGGAAATTCATATTCTGTGTGTACGTAAATAATAGGTCGTGTTTTCTAATTAGGAAAATGATCGTTCAGAGAGCTCATGCTGGATCAGATTTTTTGTATCTGACTAGAAATGTATGTAGGCTCGCATCGAGTCCGTCAGACACATACAACTACGGTATGGTGTAAAGGAAAGTGAAAAAATGAATTTAAAATGTATCAAACAAACAATTAAACGTGAATTACTCATATTTCAGGCTTGTAAAAATCCTCCAGCTTGTATGGATTTTTCATATATTTTTTTCATAATTTTCGAAATTTTACGTAATTATGTGAAAATTTCAATTAAGTCTATACCTAAGCAGACGAGAAACTACCATTATCGGGGATTCATTACAGTTGTATTACAAAAAATAGCCTGGGTAAACGAATCAATGAACAAAAAGTGTCAACAAATGGTTTTTTACCTCAAAATGCAATTGTTTACCTACTTTGTTCAAAAAAATAAAAAAATAAACATTCTCATGAAAAAATTAAGATGATTTTTGTGCAATTTAAACCCTTTTTTTTGCCAAAAGCTGATTTTGTCCGAAAAATGTTGAACCCAAAAAGTTATTTTTTGGTCAAATGTTTTTAAATCGAAATTTTTAGTGAAATTTGATACCGAAAATAGTTTCTCTAACTCATTTCCTTTCCAAAAATGTATACTTATATATACATCACATTTATAGTTCAAAGGTTACAGCGCTTGATAAACTTCATATACATTACAAATATTGAACAATGTTGTTTTCTGTACATACACCCAACATTTTATTCATTGCATATCCCGGTTGAAAAGCACCAATTCTCGATCATTTAAAATAAGATTTTAAATAGTACAGTCTCGACTACATTAACCTTTGTCCTCCTGAGACGTTTTTGTTACACTGTTACCTATTTTACCTAAGGGATGGTTACCCCCCCCCCCCCCCTCCCTCCCCTTCCCCCTAAAGAAATCCAAACCGAGGTGCTGAGTATGCTTATTTGAAAACCTTGGTATAGCTACATGTCTCCTCTTTCCATACATACCAAAACAAGTACAAACATCCCATGCATGACGTCACGAAACATGGCCGACCTCAAAATCCTGTTGTATTCGTCTGTACGGTGAAATATAGGCCCAAATTGAAATGTTCGCCCAAAGAGTTCCAAATATCGGCATTTCACCCGTTTTTTAAAATTATACGTGAGGGGAATGATGTTTCTAACCAAATCTATAAGATTCAGGACCATACAATTAAGACATTTTTCAAAATGGCGATTTCTCAAAATTGTACGGTAGCAACCACCCCTGTACCCTCGGTCTTTGACGGCTTACCCTGAGTAAGATGGTACCCTAATTTATTCCATCAAAATGAGCGCAACGGATGTAAAAGCGATGACCTTAAGTTAGGGTAAGAAAATTCTTAGGGGTCCACACTCCCCCCCCCCCCCCCCCCTTTTTAAGAGGACGAAGGTTATTATCTGGTATTATTTCACAGACACGAAACGACTGATTCTTCTACATTTCAACATCTGTTATTATTACCCCATTATCTATAGCTTAGAACATATCTAGCTTAGAACAATAAACGAATTATGCTTCAGTATCGGGCAATACTGAAACACCCAAAATGTGTTCCAGTATAGACCGATACTAGATCATTTTTTTTTGTTCCAGTATTTTCCGATACCGTTAAGCGTAAAATGTTCCACTGATTTGGATTGTATTATAATATTGGTCGGAAATAGTACATACCAGTATCAGGGTCCTAAAGTACAATTTGTTCGTTTGGTGGTTGGCAATGCACATTGAGTTAGGTTTGGAAATTCATTTTCTTTTCTGCAACATTTTTTTTTTTTTTTTTCACATTCTAAAAAAAAAAAAAAAAATCCCCATTTTTGAAGATTTGGGTGACAAATTAGGAAAACAAAACAAAAAACCGATTGACCTACCCTACTTGACAGGTTACTAAAAGAGGTGCTACCTACGTTGCATCTCATTATATAGCTGAGAATAAAAACTACAAAGCAGTCAAGTGTTGTTTTATATATTTAAAAAAACTTGACAGGTCCGTCCGCCCGTAAAACGGGTGGAGGGTGCGGGTTTCGTCGCCTTAACTAAATAATACAACTATACGGGTATTTAATCCACATGCCCAGGCGGAAAAGTTGTTATACTTTTTATCTTGATCGGAACAATTTTAGTATACGTGTAATCCATGTGCATGTGTAATTCATGTGCTGACACGTTATATAAACGGAATCTTATATACATCCCACGACATTATGAATAACGAAAACGCATGATATATTTATTAGAGTAAAGGAATTGCCAATATATATTTGTTACTTCTTTCACATGTGTTTGTCCTGAGTCTGGGATTTGTATTCTTCCATATTCAATACTCACTCACAGGTAAATAGATTACTTATATAGATTTATAGAACACGCCCGGTAGTGTTCATACAGTTTCCGTTACTACCGACACATCCTGTATGAAATACCCTCTCTGACGCCCAATAACACAAGCAGGAAACATTACAGATATTGCTATTTGCTACCTGCAGGGGTCCATGAAAGGTATTTTAGCATAATGATGTCGGTAACTACGTCATCATGTCTTATAATTTTCAATGGAAATATGCTGACTTGCCATCGAGTATCTCCAAATAAAGCAGCGTTGTATTTCTATCGAATACAATACATTTATCTTAAGTATTGTTTGGTTGTACACAATAAGCTCAACGTTACACCCAGTTTTCTATCTTACCATGTCAACGCTGATTGGCGGATGCCGAGGATAAATCAATTTCTAGCAGAGAATTTAGTGGTCAACAAGTTTTGACTACTCAAACTGTTATATAAAGCTTTACTGAATTAGACTGGCTTGGTGTGGTCTGTTTTTGTTTGTGAGTAATAAAAATAAAAACAAAAACATAAAGACAAGTAAAAGAAAATAAGTAATATATATTCATGTGCATGATAACTACCGCTTTCAAATAATTAACTTTTTTTTAAACTATTTTGTGTGTAGATCTGAGACCTTAAAATATATGCATTTTTTTCTCAATTACCTAATTTGACCCATGTCGTCAGCCACATCGCATACTGCGCTATTCGATGTAACACTTTTTTGAAAAACAATATTTGCACAAAGAGATCTATAGATGGGGTGACATGTGACGTCACTCCTGTTTTGTTTAGGACTCGTGCATTTACAACTCGCCCCAAAGCATTATAAAGGGCAATAAGGCATTATTATGTGGACAGTGTTGTGGTCATATGCTGTTCCCTGAAGCATGTATCGACAGTCCAGTCCCTTCGACCGTTGCGTTTGTTGATAAACATTGCTGTCACCCCATCTATAATTTCAATACCATATCAATCAATGTCAATTAAGAGATTAGCATACCGATTTCACCAAAATAAAACCCTCAACATGCTAAAGGAGTTTCTTGATGTTTTCTTCATATAGGAAAATTGATCGAGCAATTACTTGGTGCATCAAATTATATCTGTATGTGATGCATTTTTAAGTGCAATATAATGCGTCCGACGATGACAGTTGACGGAAAGTGACCATTTACTTCCAGAACTATAATAGTTATACACATAACAAGCTGTTAACTTGTAACCAAACGAATAATTTGACAATCATTTCAACTATATATATAGATAGGACTACTTTTGACCGGATGACCCCTTATGTGAACCAACTAAAATGTTAAGAACAAAAACTGTACACCTAAAGATTTCAAAATTAAAAAGTGGCGTTTGAGTCCTTTCCTCATTACTAGGGTCAACGATTACTCTATAAAGTGCGCAACATGTTTTAGACACCATAGAGGAATATAACTAAATTCTTGCCCTGCTAGATACAGTATTAAAGCCAGACTCCTATCATTTGCAAGCACATCTGTCAAAGTAATAATATACATTCCAAGCAGTAGATCCTTTATTATAACATGATTTATTTAGCAGCGTCAATGCGTGTCCGATGGCTGGGACGTGTTGATCAAATTATGCGGCGAAACGTTGTCAAACAATTCATTTAGTTATTCTGCTAAGGGTGACAACTATAACTTTGAATCCAGACGGGGCCTCGGTTAATGTAATGGATAACAGTGGTGATTATAACACAATTGCGCGTTTGGTAGTAGATAATAGGCATGCCTCAAGTTGCTCCATTATATTCTAATAATAGGAGGCACAGGTGTCGAGACAAATTCATCGCCTACAGTTTATTGATTGATCGCAAGAGCTTATGAGAAAGGATACGTACATTTTGAACACCTTACTGTCTGACAAAATGGGTTTTGGTTGCGTTTCCATATGGTTGGACACTCCTGTCGCTTTCTCCAAGTCGTAATCAAACACAATAGAATGTAAATTACGCACGTATGAACTCATTTCTATTGACACTAGAACTGTGTATGGCTGTAACATGTATTCGGAAAACAAAAATATGTCAAAGAGTCGTTGTAAGACTGGGATATTTGTTCATCAATTGGTCGGTCTATAGAATACCATTTTTTTTAAATCTAATTTAAAACAAACACTACCCTCCATGAAGTCGTGTGCACGATAGCAACTTTTCACTTCAAACAATGGCTTTGTGCGCACTTTCTTGTTTTCATAATGCTCACACTTTGACCCATAGACTGACTAAACATAAACGCCTTTAAAATGAATGCCTCCAAGGATAGTCTTACAAGTTGACACGGGAAATGGAAAAATCACTGTAAAATAAGTGCTCGCTTAATCCAAGTTACCCGTTTAAATCTCGATAAAACTGGTTTACTCTATCGAACGATATCCAAGGAAAAACACTTTAAAACCTACTTCTTTAAAAATCAATGCTCTTATAAATGAGCTATTATACAATATGAATGCTACAAATAGCATATACTGAATCGTATACCACTGCTGAACCGAAAACGGACCACTGTCCAAGTTTCGGTGGCAGCCGATCAGTGGTGTCCATCGCTCCACTACTATCGACCCACCAACATATTGCCGATATTGGACCTAGAGCATGTACTAATCGTATGCCACTTCTAAACCGAAAGCGGACCACTATCCGAGTGTTGGTGTCAGCCAATCAATGGTGTTCACCTCTCTACCACCATCGGCCCACCAACGAATGGGAACTATTAAACCAAGCGCATGCAGTAATCGTATGCCAATGAAGAACATAAAACGGGCCACTGTCCAAGTTTCGGTGGCAACAGATCAGTGGGGTTCACTTTCTACAGCTATCTGCCCACCAACGGACGGCAGATATTGAACATACAGAGAGCACACGCAATATCTCGTATATGCCTCTGCTTAACCGAAAGTGGGCCACTGTCCAAAACATAATGGCCCGCGGTAGGCTAAGTTCAGGCTGGTTGAATATACCTTCAAGTTGGTTGAATATACCTTCACCGACAATTATTATGCCAGAGTTGAATACCAACGGCGGCAATCACGGTCAATTTTCCAACGGTGGGCCAACATCGGCAACCCTACCCGACTATATTACTAGCATTATAATTCACTAGTTTCATTATATTTATACTTTTTCATACAATATCCAAATTTACAAATTAGATTCAACACAATTAGTCATTCAAAAATGGATAAATCATCAGACTCATAATACAGAGGTCCAAGGTTCAATCCCCGGTTCGGCTAAGTTCAGTTAAGTCATTAAAAAAACTGTGTTTATCATGCAAAATGCAAATAAATTCGACGAAAGTATAAAATGCAATTATGACAGATAAAATTGCAAGATCCTGATTTTTTTTCTCAAACAAAATATCATTTTCATTTAATATTGTGGTAATAAAACGTACGGACATACGTCGACCTAACTTCACCAAACTGTTGCCACTAGTGGGCCACCAATGGCACACCTTCACTGGACCGATGCCACAGTTGGACCACTGTGATGCCATACCTCTACGCTTACACCCGGGGGTTCCACTATGTAATTCCGAAAAGGGACACTCTCTTTGTACTACAAGTGATCAGCGGAGCGATGCTTAACCTTTAGTGGACCGACAGTACTTATCACTGTCGGGCCAATGTCGTTCTGTGGTGTAAAACCTCCACGGTTTAACCATGTTATACCAACAGAGGGCCTTCCTCGGTGCCACTAGTGGGCCGCTGATGCACCACCAATAGCTTGCTAACTGGCTTATGTATACAACGGTAACAGTATTCAGTATCCGATCATCATTTTCTGTCTGTCAAGGGAGTTGTTGCGCTAAACTGTTCCTTGATATCAATTTCATGGTCAACTTCCCGTTCAATTACAACCATATCGGATTTATCATCGCTTGTTACATATCATCGCCACGTTTGGTTCCTCCCAGGAGGATCATTTTATATAAAAGGTAATGTTTTCATTAGGTGCGCTGTGCGTTAATAAACTGAATAATAGACAGCGACCATTGGACATTCATCGTCATAAGAGGCTAAATAAAATGAAGGAAGCCGTAGTAGCCCAACAACCTACGCCCTGCTTCAATTAATAGCCCCAATGGTCAAATGGGGGATTTTATAATATATTTTATGCTTAGCAAATATGTGTACAGTTCGCTCACCTTAAAATGGACTCTTGGATATGATTAGAATGGATTGACGCTGATTTGGACTTTCTTAGGTTTATAAATAACGAATTACTAAAAAAAACTTAAAATCACTGAAGACACTAATTGCTTCCATTTTTTCAATGAAATGTGCATCAAGTGACTGGGGTCTTTTTAATTTTGCGATCCACTCACATTAGACCTGAGCGGTATAATATTGTCGGTACTAGTGCTTTACTACCTTACTACCTATATTCTGAAATTGAAAATACCCCCTACGAACGTCAACAGCACTATCTTTTAATATAAACATGATATAAATCACACACAAAAGAACGGCGGAATAACGAAATCCGTTTTAGGGCTTTTATTTCGAGCCACATTTCTCATGAATAAGAGGTAAACGGAAGTCAAACAGTATTCAACCAGATCCAAGCATTATTTAATACAAGTTGTTAAAAACATCAAAACATGTAATTTAACAACATTTGGACATTATTTTTTACAATGTCACTACTAAAAGAAAATCCAATGGGGGAGTTATGGTACTTATATATATACTATGTTGCGGTACCTATTTGGACTATTCATTTACTACACCGATCAGTTGTATAATAGTTATTTGAGTATTGATATACACACGTAGTGTGATCGCTAATGAAGATACGATGTACGCGTCATTAATCCTAACCTAACTGAGTACTGCAAATCTCCATGCGCATGAGTGGACGTTTTCGATGACGTAATCAACCGAGCCTATATAGTGAGCGCAATATGCTGCGCGAACGAGTAGCTGAGAGCCGTGGCTTGCCAAGGGGTTCGGGGTTTCTGGTCAGGAGGTACCCCGGTTCAATCCCCGGTCGGGCCGTGGCGATTTATTTATCGTTTTTTCTTCCAAAATTGCGATATCGGTTAAAAACCTGGTTTGGGGTTAGGGTTAAACAACATATATCGAGAAGGAGGTGTTATCCAAATGTAAGAATCTTATATATGGTATCATGTTATCATAATCCCATCCTGTTTTGGACATAACTTCGTAATTATCCCCAGAAGGAAGCTGTGCTAAACGAACAACATTAACAAAAGATTTCATTATAACGAAGAATATTTATTTCTATAATCTTGAAAATACCACAATATTTAATATTCTGAATGTTAGAAGTATGTTATAACATATATTAACCTTTTGGTCTTCAAACCTGTTTTAAGAACCAAAAGTAAAGTAAGATCATTCTCTTTTCTTACACTTTTCAGTTAGCCACTCAGTATTCAAAATAATTACTTCAAAAATAGACAAAATATTACAATGCACGATATTTCACCAAATATATGGCCTTTTTCTTCTAGAATATATATATATATATAGGATAATTAATCATTAACATATGGCCGTGTTATAGAACATAACGCTATATGATAATATACATACTGCTAAAATGACGATTACAATGTTGTTTTACAGAGGTATCAAATGAATTATATGTAAGACGCACACTTTCCTTGACACGATTGCGAATGTGTTTACATGTGAAATTGCACACATCTTGACATATCGTAATACCTTTTCTAAAGTGTTCCGCTAATATCATGAACGTACCGCTCACTAATATTACAATATATCGAATTTCACACGACATACATATTTTTTGGAAACACATGCACGTCATAGTATGGTAACGGCCTACAAATAGATGTATTATAATACTCACAAATACGGTTTTTATGATCTGCTCAGGCAACACACGTGCTCATGAAATAAAACACGTACACCCACCTCGTTCACACTCACACCTGACACATCCTGCACACCCAACCCTACATCATTTCAATATCGCATACTTTAGACCCTTGCATACACCTGTGATACAGGCTGTCTCAGAATGATTAGTACCCACCGATGCTCAAAGTTCAATTTATTTTGTTCATCCTCTAAATCAATGAGATAAGATCCATTAATTTTTCATCATTATGTATGTAATATACTGTACCCTTTCATTAGAATGTGTGTGTTAAACAGCTTGTTTGAAAGAATCTTATATATTTTCTTGATCTCTTGTCTGCTAATATCTTTTGTTCCTTTCTATTTTAAACTGGTTGTGTTATATGGTTGTTCAAATCATTACTAATTCTTCATTTTGATCCAATTTGAAGATTAAAACTGGATCCCAAGGTTTGTTTCTGAGATTTTAAATAGGTTAAGAAGTGGTCATGGGTAATTAGCAGTGGCTTAGACTTCTTTTACATATTGGGGATGGAATTTCTTACAAATCTTGATACATATGATATAGCCCCTTACTGTTTAACCTCACCAGCTCCATCCTCAATGTGAAAATGAAATCTAAGCCACTGCTAATTCACCCAATACCACTTCATTAGCTATTTTGAGATCCCTAAACACTTGTCAAATAAAACAAGGCATCGGGTTACTCAAGTGTGACGAACTTCTTTTACCGTTCTAATTGAATTAAGGTGAAGAATTATTAATGATTTGAACAACTATAACTAATAACAGTTACAACAGAAAGAAGCACAAGATTATATTAGTAGACAAGAGATTATGAGAATACATTTTGTTTCTTTCAAACAAGCTGTTTAAGGAGGGTGTGGACTCTCAGGTACAGCCTCCGTAAAACTGCCGTAACTTTTTCAATATTCATTTAATCTTGATAAACGTATACAGTTTTTTTGCAGAAAAGGGTTCAATGAATCCAACCATGATAATGAAATTGACCATTTTGGAAAAAATTATAAAAAAACAACGTTTTTTGACCCATTTTAGGTTCTGCAGAGATAACTCAAAATATATTTTGTCAAATTTTGTCATACTAGTTTTATGATAATCCTGATAACATTACCCGGGGTGTTTTTTTTTTTTTAATCTTATTTATTTTTTGAGTTATGGCACTTTTTGGTCTATAACTAAAAAAAAATAAAAAAATATTAAAAATAAAAAAGCACCCCGGGTAATGATATCACGATTATCATAAAACTAGTTTGACAAAATTTAACAAAATATATGTTGAGTTATCTTTGCAGAACCTAAAATGGGTCAAAAAACATGTTTTTTATAAATTTTTCCAAAATGGGCAATTTCATTATCATGGTTGGATGCATTGAACCTTTTTCTGCAAAAGACTGTATACGTTTATAAAGATTAAATGAATATTGAAGAAGTGACGGTAGTTTTACGGAGGCTGTACCTGAGAGTCCACACCCCCTTAACACACACATTTTTTGCACTGTCGAAAAGGTTATATCACCATGTCTTTCATAATGGAGTGTATCTTGAGTTTGATTAATCCGATATTCATGATCTAAAATTCTAATAAAAGGGTACAGTATGGCAAAGATAGTGAGAAAAACAACGGACCTAATTCCATTGGTTTTGATGATGAAAACAAAATTGAACTTTAGGCATCGATGGGTACTAATCATTTTGGGACAGCCTGTACCTAGTAATCATGCAAATACATACAAATTTACATATAAAATATCTTTCTCACATTTAGATAAACAGAGATAAATTCAACAATGTAGCATACGAATTAACACATTGAAACAGTACATGCTTTTAGTGAGAACCCGAATAATGGTTTTTTTTTAGACCTTCATCCAATCAAATTACGAATTCAAAAACGTTCATTTATTTGGATGAACAGCTGATTATGTATGGGACTGAAGACAAAAAGGGGGACAGGGTATTGTTCAGAGAACAAACTCGTGATAAGCTGTGCTTTCCCCGCCCCACCATAAAAATTAAGAAATGTATTTTTATTGATGTTATTACTATTAAATTTCTTCTTCTCGCAATTAAATCACCTTTAATCTGGCCACTGAAATTTCGTATTCTATAACATTTTATACCTCATATTTTAAACCTTACCAAGTATATACATGAGTAGATGTAAGCGAATAGAGCTAACGTGTTGGCAGAGTATCCTGTGGTCTTGGAATTTGTTTGAACAATTTTGAGCGTATAGTCTTGACTTTGCCGAATTTCGAGAAAAACATTCAGTACGCTAGGCATAAGTTAACTGTATTCGCTACTATGTGACAGGCGTTATTAAAGCTAAAAGGTTGATTTACAGGTGATCAAAACGAACAGATGTGCTGGACGTATATGGTCGAACATCTGACGAACACTAACGAATAACAACTTACACGAACGTACAAACTAATTTCCAAAAACGTCAGGCACGTCACGTTTGCTCTTTTCGCAACAGTGTGACAGGCCCATTACAGATACAACGGTGACTAAGGCAGTGTAGAGTTTCTTTGCAATGGCGTAATCGCGATATTGGAAGTAGAATCTACAGGAGGACAAGCTCTAGTGTATTTCCGGCGCGGGTAAGCGTATATTAAACGATTTGTTTTTTACGCTGGACAAAACCAAAGAAGATTTCTTGAGCAACACCAGCATGCTTCACTTTAGTCACATGATCAGTAATTTCTGTCACCAGTGTCCACTGGTTCCCATTGACTTAACAGTGCAATGAAAAGACCATAACATTGTTAAACAAGGGTCTTTAAGAAAATCCTGCTGCAAGTAGTAGGCCTACAATTGATGTTACTTTAATCCATTCCTCTTGATTTTCTTAAAGGACCTATATTTTGTAAATCATGTTTTCGTTGGAATTAAACTTCTTTTTCAAATGTATGCCTATCTGTACCATGTATTAGAGGGTGGGCAGTGAAGCTTTAGGTGCTAATTACTTTAGCACATGTTTGACACTGTTTATTCAGTGGAAAAGTCCTTTAGGGGCAACAGTAATGCTAAGCATGCTGGGACTGACAAGAAATCTTCTTTGGGACAAAACTATTACTAAATTACAATGAAGAGGACAGAAACTATAATACATCAGTATTATAAAACCATGCAACAGGCAAATACTGCCATGCAAAACGCACTGGTTTTCTGCCTGGTTAAACAACTTCCTAGAAGCAAGGGATTTATGGTGGATTGGATCTGCCCGTTGTCCATCTGCCCACAACAAACAAATCAGTACAATTCAATTACAAAGTGGTGGTGGTGGCTCGTGGTTTAATGAGATTACGGTATTCCAATAGGCATGCTTGCCAATGAAAATGACATTGACATTGATCATCATAATATATACACCGTGCAAATGCAATAGTGCCCGGGCGAAAGCTTAACGGAAAAATAAAATAAAATGCATTTAAAATGGCACCCTCTAATTTGTCGTGTCACGCGTTATAATTAAGATTCTGAACATTTAATGATTTTAAAACATATGCGTCTTGTTGGAAACCTGGATATGTGCAAACAATTTTATAGAATGAAACCTCTATTGTCTACAGAAAGGAATTATCTATAGTCTGAGTAGACAGTAGAGTGTTTACATGCACTGTTATTTCATATTAGCTTTGCAGGTTTTCAGAAAGATGATGCACTTTTGTTTTAACCTCAATTTGTTGCCTTAAGAAAACCGAGATATTGAGAAACCGTTTATTTATTTATTTATTTTAAAGCCGATGTATTATCTGATTTTCTACGACTTGATAATATTTCTAGTATGCCCGGATGATATTTCTACTAAAGGGTTCAACAAAAGAAAGTATACCACTTTGTTTATGTCATTTTGAGTAATTTTTAATTTGTTGTTGAACAAACAGGCTAGATAGGCATTTAGATGAATCTTTTAGGCATAATTTGATACCAAATTTTCCCCCTAACAACAAAGATAAACCATGATTAGCACCATTTAAAGGAAAATATCCCATTTTCAAAAGTCGCATTTCCAATACACAGCACGAGAAGATTTGGTTGATCTGTCCATGTTCTACCCATTCATAACATTCCTTTACATTCAAATCCTTCACCCATGCATCAGTTTACATTTGAATTAGCCCGCGCATTGAGGGATATGCGCGGTGATCAGTACGGGATAAATACGGCATATGTGTGTGTTAACAATTGGCCCTTTCTTCTCGTGCTGTGTATTGGAAATGCGACTTTTGAAAATGGGATATTTTTCCTTTAAATGGTGCTAATCATGGTTTATCTTTGTTGTTAGGGGGGAAATTTGGTATCAAATTATGCCTAAAAGATTCATCTAAATGCCTATTTAGCCTGTTTGGACAAAAACAAATTGAAAGTTACTCAAAATGACATAAACAAAGTGGTATACTTTCTTTTGTTGAACCCTTTATTCTCATTCCATGCTCATGCATAGCGTTTCATTGGGTTACTCTAGAAAAGTATATATAGACTACATAGAACCCATAGAATAAAAAAACTACTTCCAAAGCTCTGTTTTCCTGCAACAATTGATTGAGAAACTGACTGTTATTTGCAAACATAGATCATGAAAATAGCTCATGCTCTCTGAGCATCAAACACTGCGACTTTAACCTGGTCGTCTTCAAAATGGAGCGCTTCGTGGGAAATTTAAATTTCATTAGCAGGGGTGTTTGTTTTGTTTGTTTGTTTCCGAGCCAGCAATCGTCATTTGAATTATGAAACAAAGTGTTACAGTAATATTGGCCATAATTATTGTTGGGTTTACGTGATCTTCATGTTTGGTGCATTGCAGCGATAAGTTGCTTAACACAAGTTATACTGTAGTGTTTAAAAGACACTTGCGAGGTTGTAAAATATTACCAACAAAGAAGAACTTGATGGAGTCATAAAGATGAAGATAAAAAACCGAAAAATATCGATTCAATGTGTGCACTTGTTGATTACCGTCGCGTTTCTGTAATACCTGACAAGGTTCAATTTGGAGCTTTGTGATGAATATGGCGATGACTTTACCGGACTGATCACGATCCATTAGTAATTTGTTTTAAAGTGAAACAATTAAATTTGTTCTTTGGTGGGCTGATCAGTTTCTATACACAATAGCTCATCACACATTTCCAACGGCGCTCATTTCTCGGAATATTTAGATGAAAATCTTGATTGATTGGCTTGTTAGCCACTGATTCAACTAAGCTTAAATGATTTCACATTAATCCACAACCAATAATCATTGTTTTCGGTATTTAAAATAGGCGTAGATAATTACGCTCGAGCAAATGTACAACGCATACGGATTGTAAAACAGCACTGTTGATAATATTAAAGTCATCTAGATTTACATCAGTGGAAAATCAGTGATTCAAACATTGTACAGACACCGAATAATTACTGGTTTTCATAGTGTTGAGGGATGTTGCTCTTATAGGTTTTATCATGGAAAATTAATACTTCAGATATGGATGTGGGAAGTCAAAATCAGATAATGTCATCTTAACCTATATATTTGTGTCTTTCCTTTCTTGTGCATGACTAGGGTGAGCGGTGGTGGTTTCTAATCTCATTTGTCCCGTTCGTGATTCCATTAAAGTACCTTTCTCATGACTTCCACTTGCCGGCATTAAGCATGCAACTGGTAAAAGCGCTTCTTTAAACGCTTGTTTGTACCGCCGACACATGACGGTGTATATTATAGGATTTATAGCAGAATTGATATAGGATAAAAGTTGAGAAAAGAGAAGAATATACGAACGAGCATCGTCGTTCCTTATAAGATGCGTTGGATTGCCCTCAGGGTCGGCGCGAAATCTTGCCACCATTCCAAAAAGGGAATAGATTTCAAATGGAGCGAGAAAACAGAAAAACACCACTCCGTTAACTACAAGCATTTTAGCAATCTGGTTCCGCATACCAGTATCTTTGTTTTTCGACATCCCGTGTTCACTCATACGACGGATACATTGATCCAAACCACGGATAATGAGTACGTACATTCCTATATTTAATACCAATGTGATGAAGAATGGTACGGTCTGTAATCCTGTCGAAAAACTACTAATCCAATGAAATCTTTCCAATGGCAAACAGAAACGAATTGAATTGGGCCACGTATTGTATGGTTCTAAATCAGGCCATTTAAAGCAGTACACCCCTTGTTCTAAATTTCCCGGCGTAAGGGAAGCAGATAACACACCGGATAACACCCAGCAAAGTCCTATAATCTCCAATGATTTTCCTTTGATGACGCTGTGACGTTCTTGAGGTCGACATACGGCCACATATCTGTCTATTGAAACTAGTGTGACGAAAGTAAGAGATGCAAAATAACCTACGTCTGATAAGAAATACATCCAAACGCAGCCAAAAGTACCTAACGGTGTGTCGTCTCCTCTTAATGGAGAATTGGCATACTTCCAGACCTTCTGACCAATAGCAGCCGTAAGGAAGATCACATCTGCAACGGACAAACTTACCAGATACCGATTTGTAATGGTTCTCATATGTGGTATCCGAATAGCCACATAAATGAACATCAGATTTCCCACCACTCCAAGAACGAGTATAAGCGGGAAGAAGACGGTGAGTAAAAACCGTTGCCCCGTAGAGTAGCGGTAATCCTCAGATTCCACTACGCTCAAATTGTATTCCCTGTTATCAACGCAATCGGCGTTGATATACATGGTTTCCGTAGCACTCATCGTATTCTGCTTCGTTAAGTTTAAAATACCTGCATTAGCCATTATAGGCAACATTAAATGTGTGATTTGTGTAACATATATTTCAAATATGTATAAACACGCAGCTCAAAGTTTAGGAGCGATAGATAGCAGCGAATCCTCACTTATAACGTAAACTCATCTATGAATGCGTGTAACGATGCCGAGTTCACGATAGAGATAGATAGGATCTGGATATAGATATACGCATGCGTCATTTTTCGTGTTTCCAATTGGGTAGGTTATCAGTAAAGTGTGTGATGTCGTTGAAGTCCATAATGCTGTTGTGAGAGTTTACGCTGCGCAATAATAGGGTGATAGAATTATGCGTAGGAAATCAAGAATCTACAGGAACGATTGCGGGCGGCGCAATTTGTATTTCACCACATAGAGTTTGATAGGGAAATAAAATAGCCTAAGTAAAATAAGCAATTTCGAACAGATGTGGCTTAAACGTCTCTTAAAATATGCTCATTTAGAGATGTTCTTTGAAAACATTGTCACGGGTGAATGAATAACAATTCATTGTTTTCTTTTAATTAATTATTCCATTTGGGTTTGCTTTATTTTGATACACACTGTTTACGTTAAAAAATCTTCAAGAGTATCATACTAACGTTATGATCCCTCTCACGAGTGCGGTCTTTCACTTGTGGCGTTTATTCTATTAGGCCAACAAAAAAAGGTAATGTTGTCCTCCACAGCTCTCAGAGAGGAGGGGCGGGCGGGCGGATTCTTTTTTTTCTTCTTTTCTTTTTTCTTCTTCTTATACCAGCGGAAGCTCAAAGTTCAGCTAACGAGAAGTTGAAATCACACTAAGAGTCGCAAATATATATAACATGTATGCTATAAACACTTAGTTTAATATTCAATGCCATTTAAACTTTTAAAAATAAAATCTGAAAAAAATCTGGGAAAAAAAAAATCGGAGCGGCCCTAAATCTGACGAGCGGGCGGTCGAGGACAACATAACATATTTTGTTTGGCCTTACTGGTCGCTGAACCGTTTCATAGAGAGAGACGCTTTTTCAGTAGTAAATATTTACCAACAAGCTACTTCCGTCCCGTCGGGTGGAGCGTTTAGCTCGATTAACATCCGGTTCCCATGTCTATACTCTTTTAATTTTACAAATTTAAATTATGAATAAAATAAGAATGACCATGCAGTATAAGGTCTGGTTAATTATTGTAGCATGGTATTGACTCTCATCCTCACCAAGGGATTACAATTATCACATTTAATAAATGTAGGCGACTTTTACTAACAAAGATGATTCTTGTCATTGCCATTAATTCAATAAAACAGCTGCAATTTATCTATGTTGAATAGATTTCAGAATAAGTACAGCTGTTTTCACTGTGTTTGTGTGACATGATGTGGATAACGTTTTGTTCAATATGTTCATGATTGGTTCAGTGAAGTTGTAAATGTAACCGCCAAGCAATGGTGTAGAGTGATTATGGCTTATACAATGGAAATAGCTAGTGCAAATGATAACGTAACAACAATTATTGCACTGAGTTTCTAAGCATACATGTGTTCTACAGGGTGTGTCAAAAAGTAACCTATTAAATACACTTTACCCCATTATATTTTACTCCTTGACTCCAGAGATATCATGAATTCAGAAACAAAAAAGTCCTTAACCTCAGTTACAAAAACAAAAGGCCCATGTATTATACCCACTGTGTGCTGTACACGTTCATACATAATTCAAAATTAATTATATGATTAACTTCAATTGGAAAAACAACAAGTAAGATTATTGTCGCTTAGCCATACAATTATGCTAACCCCATGAGCTTAGAGATAAATTATTCAAAATTGTAAACCTTTTCCATTAAAATGTTAACAGCAAACAATGATGAGGGCCCAACATCTGGACGCTAGGAGTACTGAAGCTTTCCATAAATCTGTAAATCCATAAAACTAAAATGTAAAGAAATTCCCTTTGACAACAAACATAGGGCTGTATAATTCTCATACGTGGTTTTAAGCTAAACACGCAATTAACTTTGACTTTAAACACATCGTTTAACTAACCGCAATTCTCGATAATTTGTTTAACTTAAACACGCATGACCACTCTGGGGACGAGATTTGCTGAGTTTAAAATCGGGTTTTGTTAAACACTTCGTTTAAAAGATAAACTCGCGTTTATTGTAATAAGACACGGTTTTAAGCTACATCTGAGAATACGGCTCATAATGTTTTACCACTATGATTTGTTGAAGATATACTAAACCGTTCCCCTACCCTATAGCTTAGTTATGACCGCATTATCTGTTTAATTCATTAATACCCCTCCCTCCCTTCCTCTGTTTAAAAATCCATAACAACATAATTATAATTTTAAAATGTTTATAATCATATGTGAACCTCGTCCACTATCTATTCTACGAAAGTGGTCAAGGGATTCAAATGAGTGTCAATTCGTCTGTAACATGGGATGGTGGGGGACACTCCGCCTGAATTGTAAAGAGGAGCTGAATCATAGATAATGGAGAACATTTACTGTATCCACCATGCATTGACGCCCACATTGGCAATTCTCAGATATTATCAACCCACGATCATAAAGTATACACTCAATTATTATAGATTTTTGTATTTGAAGATCTTACAAAATGCATTCCAATCATTGGCAATTTTTACTCAATTTCTTTATTCTAATATCGCAGCGTAATAAGAAAATCAAGACAAATATATCATGTCCCTTAAACATGAGAGTCAAACGAAATCCAATATCTGAACATGAAGTAGAATAGGCACGTAATCGCGAATTAAAATCTGTGCAAGAAGAGTAATATAACCAATGATTCGCACACACCTGAGGGACATACACTCCTATTCAACGGAAACTCCAATAGTTCTTAATAACTATAGAGAACAATGTTGCAGGGTAGTATTACATTATTTTGGACTGTTTTTAAGCGTGTCGTATAATGGTGCTTAATATAGATCTTCTGATTAACGTAATAACACTAGAGTGTGAAAGTCATTTTAAAGGAGTTGTAGATTCCGAAAACGTATAGAAATCGATACATGAACGTTACAAACTAATAGGCCAACGTTTATCTTATATTTGATACTTCAAATCTCGTTACAAATCCTTGAGCGTAAATATACACATGGATTTCGTAAATAATAAATCTATATTTAATCTTCAGCGTTCAGCTTCTGAGAAGTCTTGCAACTCTTCAAAATATCATTATCTGATACTTATTCTATACATTATTTGAAATACAAGTATTCTCCTAGTTACCATATCATTATTGAAAACAAATAAATGGGAATAAAATGAATGGTTAATATTCCGAAAAGTTCTGTTCGAGCTTATCTCGGAAATAACAACGAAGAATGAAATAATACATAAATAACAATGTTACTACTTGTTTCTAGGTTTAAAATATCGAATATTTTTGAATGTTTAACCCAGATTAACCCAGATAATAATTTGATCTGTAATAGTTTGATGTTCAACCGATCTATGTGTCAATACATTTAAATGTGTGGTTAAGCATGTGAATCATAATACAATACAGGTTCTCCCAGTAGCGTAGCCAGGGGGACAAGGGGGGCAGAGTGCCCCCCCCCCCCTGAAAAATAATTTGACCTGGAAATCGGGAAGGCAGTGGAAAATCGGGAAGGTAAAGGAAGGGAAAGAAAGGGAGAAAAAGAAGGAAAGGAAAGGGAAAAAAGGGAAGGAAAGGGAAAAGGAAAGGAAAAGGCAGTAGCGTGCACAAAAGGGGAAATTTGGCGGGTCAATTTTTTTTTTGTAGTAGGACTTCGGCTAATAAAGAAAAATGTTATAGAGAAAACTGATGAAAACCCGGAGGATTGGCCAAAACTGTGGTGTGTTTGTACTGCGCGACTTTTTGAGTGTGCGATTTTTTTTTGGACCGTGCGATTTTTTTGACCTCGGAAATGGCTGTATGGATCATCTTAATATCAATATAATCGAGGATATACATGTATCCCCAAATCCTCCACCCACCACGTCAGTAGAAATTCGAGCGTATACTCAGTTTTATGTGATTAAAAGGAAGGGATTGTTTAATATTGGCCAATTTTCTAAGAAACTCCGCCTCAATGTGACAAAGATGGCTAAACCACTGTTAAATACCCGAGACAATTTCTTTACCTATTCAAATGTCCCTCAAAATTAGCCTCAGAACTAGACCAAAATAAATAAATGTGGGGGATCACTCAATTGTGACGAAATTCGTTTACTCTTCGATTTAAATTAAGATGAAGAATTATTAATGACTAGCGGCGTACCCTCGCTGCGCTCGGGTCCCCGCTAGATGGTTACGCCACATTACCTACCTTTGAAACCACATAAACCTCCTACAACCCAACCCCCCCCCCCCAATTTTGTTTTTAAAAGGTTGATTTTATAATCATTTCCCTCCTAAAGGCATTATAAACCCCTACAACCCCCACCCCCATTGAAAACAGCCACAACTAATAACAGTTAAAATGAAAAAGGGAACAAAAGATGATATCAGCACCCAAGAGTTTAGGATAATATTGTGTTTCTGTTAAATTTAACACACACATTTGTGTGCACTTTGTCAAAACTATGAAATCACAATATCTCACACAATGGTGTGTATCTTCAGTTTGATTGGTTTGATATTCATGATCTAACATTCTAATGAAAGGGCACAGTTTGTCACAGATGATGCAGAACAACAAACCTACATTTTTTCATTGATTATCATATTTCAAAACAAATTAATGAGCTTTCGGCAATGATGGGTACTAATCATTATGGGCCCTTTGGGACAACCTGTAGATGTTTCAAAATATTCTTGCTATTTGAATACCTCGAGGGACCTATAATTACCCACCAACATATGGCTCTCATTTTTAATACGGATTTATTTTTAAAGCTTTTATTACCTGCAAAATAAATAGGGCGTAGCGTTAACTCTTTTATTCGTAGATGTCTCAGTATTTTAAAATAGTATAAACATTGCACTTGCCAGTTGCAGAAAGAGGTGTCATTCGTAAACATACTTTCTACATAAAATGTTACATATATTGTATGTTTTTTCATCAGGACCAGTGTCATTCAACCCGGCGTCCATATTTCACTTCATAAAATTAATCGTACTCATACATATTCATGTACTGAAAATACACTATCAAGGTTCCTTCGGCACTTTTGATAGAATAACAGAAATCCAGACTAATTAGAGAATAAAGGTATTGTGTTTAGAACGTAGCCGTGTTATATTGTGTGGTGTAAATGCGGGCGGTAGTATTATTTAAAGTAGAACAACGACGCCGCAACCTAACCGTGTTATGTTGTCTCATCTACATGTTCCGATTTTTCTGAGAACCAATGGGATTGCTTAAACTCTCTTAGCTGTTTAAGAATGTTTCATATCAAGTTCACAATTCTGTCTTGATATTTCAGATGTCCAATATAAAGCATGTCACGTCTTGTTTGGATTGACAACAGTACATACTCCCAGGACACTTGTAACATGTCTCCATTACATTGATATACTCGAAAACAAGTTAACAGTATTTATTACGCAAACTGTTTTAAGAGCTGATATGCCCCTTTAAACATGAGGTTCTAACGAAATCCAATATCCGAACATGAAGTAGGACAGGTACGTTTTCGCGAATTTTAATATGAACGAGAAGAGAAACTTAAACAATGACTGAATGAGCGACAAGAGAAACTTAAACATTAATCCGTACGTACCTGAGGGACAAACACTCCTATTTGACGAACGGAGACCTCCACGGTTCGGCCTTATCTTGATAGCTACAGAGAGGAGCAATATTGGAGGGTAGCATAACACTATTTGGACTGTTTTTAAACGTTGTTGCATAAGGATGCTTATATGTATCTTCTAAATAAGGTATATAGGCATACATGTAACAACATTTGTGCGCGAAAATTATCATTTTTATACATCCAGACTGATGCTGCATATAACGACGAATAGTGACAATGCTGTCTCGATGTCGTAGATAACGATTATGAAGCAGGTCGCATCATGTCTGGATTGACAAAAGTACATACTTCAATGACGCTTGTAACGTATCTTCATTACATTTCTATACTCGAAATAAGCTCAATGGATAAATCACGCATTAGCTGATATGTAAACCAATGTGCATTATGTTGTAGGAAATCTCTATCCTTTAAGTGACACTTCTTCTTGGCCTTTCTTGCCTCGTGATGTGCTTTAAGCAGTGAGGTTTTCCTTGAATGTGTCCCTGGTTTTGGCTTTGGATTTGCTATTGTGTCGTCGCTGAGCTTGTTGCATTTTCACAAACTGAATAGATATCATACAGTTTTCATGAATGATTCAGGTGTCTTGAGTTACACCACCTAATACTCCATGACCATACGTATCGACGTCCCTTTAGCAATTGTGATCCAATTCCATACAATGCTGCATATCACGGCGAATTTAAGATGTCCATTATAAAGCAGGTCGCGTCTTGTCTGGATTGACGAAAGTACATACTCCCATGATACATGTAACATATCCTCATGACATCGCTACAAACCTCACGAAAAAAACCAGTTCATAGAATGTATTACGTAAATTGCTTAAATAGTTAATACGAGGGTCAGTCATTAAGTAACGAAAGTGATCATGGTATGGAAGGCATGAGCGATTCTATTGAGTGTTAGTGTGATCAATACATAGTATGAACCTTTGTCTTTCAAACAATACACTTTTGGATTTCTAAGTATGAACTATGACGTCATAGCATTAGCTTAAAGTTAGTACACTTGGGATACTGCTTAATCAATTATTTGGCGGGAAATTTGAATTGTTTAAATGAAACACGTGGTAAGAAGATTGCATAACATGACATCAGAAGCAGGTAAATCCGATTTTTTTCCCGCATAATTATCATACAAAAGACAATTAATTTAATCCCTGTGTAATTTGAAATGTTAAGTATAAGAGGAAAAAGTAAGGAGAAGCAATTGAATAAAAGGTATACAAATATCAGTTTTTCAAATAGCCCATTTTCATTGAAAAATGCCCAGTCAGTGAAGCACTAGTGTTGCGGAAAATCAAACAATATAGGAAAAAACTAAGCAATAAATCCATTTGGGAAATTCCATAGGATAGTAAACTAATTATCTGAACTTATTCACGTAAAATGTACAGAAAATATGCGCATGCGCAGACGGCAGATAATTTTGAACTGGGCCAAAATGGCTAAAATCAGGAAATTTACCAGATAAAAGCTTACTAGTGTGCCTTCAAATTCTCATCAGAAATATTGACAAATGCGTTTATCAATGTGTATAACTATTGTGTAGTCAAAATGAAGATATACATGAATATATCAATCAAAGATGGCTGCCACAACCTCTCTTGTTACTGCTATCTTTGGAGCTACTAGATGTGTACTGTTAAAGTAATCGGAAATTTTATGATCAGCTTTTTTCCTATTTCCTTTCCCCCCCCCCCCCTTTTTAATTTTTTTTATGGGGGGATCTTGGGCAAAAGTTGGTTTGTTTTCATCAGGGGGGCAATGCCCCCCCCCCCCCCCCCCCCCCCGAGGTACGCCACTGGCTACGGAGGCTTTTTCTGTGACTTTCCCTTAAAGAGTCGTAAAGTTGACTGAGAGAAATGTTAAAATGTGATTGGTCCAAAGAGTACAGCACCCGTTTTCTTATTGGTTTTCAATACAAATACCACCTCCTATGATGTCAGGTGCGTGATCACAACTTTTCTCACCAATAAAAGGCACTTGTGCCCGCTTTTTATTCGAGAACCAAACGATAGCTTCATTTTTTTATTCTCACACTTTAACCACATTACAATTCCATCCCTTAAAACTCTGAGACAATCTTGACCCTCTTTATCGAGCTTATCGAGGGTAATTAATCATCCCCTCCTACACCATTTATCTGATTTATTTCATACCACCTGTGTCTTGCCAGAGCAAGTACATTTTCCACCGCTCTCCCAAGAACGACCCAAGGCTATATGCGCTTGGACTGCCTCATGGCCATGCAAGGTCCCACATGTACAGACTCAAGGATTTCAATCGAGCAAGAGCTAGCTCCATGCAGTACTCCATGGCCTGTCAACCTATCAAAAAATATATCGGATTTTACTGGTATCTGGAACGTAATAAGTAGAAACCAGTAGACTGATTACGCCATTTTAAATGGATACCTCCAAAGACAGTCTTACACATTGACACGGGAAATGGAAAATCTACTATTAAGGAGTACACGTGTTATCTAAGTTACCCCTTTGAATAGCTTGATATCAAAATATCTTCTTCTTCAATGGAACGATAGCCGAGGAAAAATAGTTTTTTGTTGTTGTAAAGGTAATTTAATAGTGTACAAAGGTCGTATGCAACGTTTCTAACCTACTTCGTTGATGAACAATGCTCGTATAATTAATGCGATATTACCACACGACACCATACAGTAAAGATAGTGGAGTCTCTGTGCGACTCGAAAATGTGCATTAATAGTAATATACAAATGGCATTTTATATATTTTAGCATGAAATGCACTGGCCGGAAAAGTGTCCGACTCCCAATTGCCTGCCACGGAATTTCCATCGCACCAAATGTGAATTTACGATTCAGATACATACAGGGTGTCCCAAAAGTTTCGAAATCATTTCAAAGCTTTAAATCTACGGTAAAATAATTCGCACCCTAAATCTGAAAATATATTTGGATATAGAACACCTGTAGACTTATTTTGATACTAAATGGGTAACTTTTGCTAAGGCCCTCAATTTTTTACACGAGCGGAAATGTTAGTTTACATAACGCGCAATACCACACATTGTTAGATTTTCACGACGCCAGCTGTGCGTAGCTGTAATTAGCACGTCCTGGAAACTAGAGCTGCACATTTCTCATACTCAATTCACGTGGCTTTCACAAGATACATTCACTCATTACATTTAGTGCACGACATTAATAGGCTCAATACTATTTTTCAGAATGCAAATACAGCATAAATAAACGTATTCGAATTGTTTGGCTCTACGCTGAAACCGAACAATCAAGTTTGTTCAAAACAGTTCAGAGAACATTTTAATGTTAAAGGCGCACCGGCAAAATGGACTATTTTGGAACTTGGGGGACAAAACTTAAAGACATGATCTGTACAAGAAGCAGTTCGCGGTAGTCAGAATGCAAATACAGCATAAATAAACGTATTCGAATTGCTTGGCTCTACGCTGAAACCGAACAATCAAGTTTGTTTAAAACAGTTCAGAGAACATTTTAATGTTAAAGGCGCACCGGCAAAATGGACTATTTTGGAACTTGGGGGACAAAACTTAAAGACATGATCTGTACAAGAAGCAGTTCGCGGAAGTCGTAAAAAGACTTGATGATCAACAAACAACATTGACGTCATAAGACGCGCAGTAGTTACGAGTCCCACGCAATCTGTCCGCCGACTCAGTAGAGAACAGAATTCCGAGATCAATACTGTGCACTGTATTTTGCGAAGAGACTTGAAGAAGTTCCCGTACAAGATTCAGATTAAGCAGAAACATTGCTTATAGGTTTTATTAGTCTATTTTTAATTGATGTATATTGTTTATATGTCCTACAGCTCATAAAATAATATTATTTTAATAAGATATTTCAAAAAAATCGCAATGGAAACAACTTCCTTATTTCTCATATCCCTCCATTGCTCTATCTAATTCATTAAATAAGCAAATATTATAGTACACGTTATGAAAGTGCAGTCGGGAGACCTTCTCCCGTAGTATGACGGTAATACAGAAAGCTGTATTAGTAAGTTTGGTATCAAACAAATTCACCCGTGCTTCGCGCGGGACCCGCTAGAAAATGTTACGGGGAGCTAAGTAAACAAAGCGTAGGATTTTTTTTTTTAACACGGCGCCTTTTTGACAGGGCGCCTGCGCTTCCCTTATTTTTGACAGGACGCCTTTTTGCCAGGCCTGCGCCCCCCCTTATTATTGACAGGGCGAAAACGTTAAGAACGTGTTAAAACATGTAATAAAAACGTATCTCCATCATCAAATGTGGTGACCTGCACGGGTGACTCCATCCAAATGCCTGGATGACTCCATTAAATGTATTTTTCTTCAGCCATTTCAGTCACTTTAATACATGTTATCCTAGATACGGTTGTGCCTTGCTCCCAGTTTCTTTATTAAAATAAAGGTCTTGAATATCCTGGCTTTATGATTATTTTTTTGATTGTGTCTTTCTCCTGGTATCCTGTATTGTACTGTACGGTATGCACCGCGGATCAAAGGACTGCCTACTTTCACCCTGCCCCGTAATCAAAATACAGTTTGCGCCACAAACGCGTACACAATTTGTCTACGTCATTACGTGTGCGCCGAATCACGTGTGCCATGTTAAACGCGGTCCCGCAGCAACAACATAGGAACGGTTGGTATGGTACCGCCAGTTTCTTTATCGTTTATCGTCCGCGTGTACTTATGTTACTAATGTGAAGTGTCACTTTAAGATCTGTGTAAAAGTTTGTTGTTTACATTTAGAAAATGTAGTGAAATATTTTTTATTTATAGTCCCGTATAAATTATTGTTACTATGCAGAATAACAAACAGCCGCATAATATACAGAAATGTAGCTATATCCCTGATGAAAATATTTTTGGGAAGACCATATGTCATCACTCACTCCGAAACAACAATTTGTCTCCGAACAGTAGCTACTCGAGTAAAAGAAATTTAACATTTCGGATTATCACCTGTGAACCTTTCTGCGCATTTTTGAAAACGGGAAAATACGGGCATTTAACTATCTAATTAGCTCGTGTATTAGAGGCGCAACTACCACGCTTTTTCATTTGAAGAGGGACGCGAGTGTAAAATTATTATTGATTATTCTAATCAGGCGATGTTCCGAAAATTAGTATATAGATTGCGAATTATTTTACCGGAGATATAAAGCTTTGAAATGGTTTCGAAACTTTTGGGACACCCTGTATAATTTATACGGGACTATGATTCTAAGACAGAAGTTCTTTACATTCACTCTAAGTTTGACCGCTCTCCAATGCCTTTCAACTCTATCAACATCGGCTCCTGTTCAGTTACGCCTGCCAAACAGGCCAGGAATATTGGTGTTACTTTTGATGATACTTTCTCTTTCCATCAACATGTCTCGTCTACGTGCCGTTCAATTTACTTCTTTCTCAGGAAAATTGGTCATATTAGAAAGTACCTCACTAACGAGTCATGTTCTACTATTGTTCATGCTATTGTTTCATCAAAACTTGACTATGGTAATTCCTTGTTGTATGGTATCCCAAATACACATCTTCATCTTCTTCAACGTGCACAGAATACGGCCGCTAGAATCATTACCCGCACAAAAAAGTTCGACCATATCACTCCTGCACTCAAGCAGCTTCATTGGCTGCCAATATCATCCAGAATTGAGTTCAAGATCTTGCTCCTAACTTATAAAGCCTTAAACGGACTTGCTACACAATATCTTGCAGATCTTGTCCATTATCGACGTACATGCCGCAACCTTCGCTCCAACAACAAACTACTCCTTGAAGTACCACGATGGAAACTCGCTACGTACGGTCGCCGTTGCTTTTCATCAGCTGCACCTGTTCTATGGAACTCATTACCACTGGACATTAAGTCATCCCCGAATGTCAACATTTTTAAGAAGAAACTAAAAACTCATCTCTTCTCGAAAGCATACAGTGCATAGCACTTGACTCTACAGCGCCATTGAACATTTCTTTGTAAATGGATATTAGGCGCTATATAAATTATATTATTATTATTATTATTATTATATTATATATTAGGAATTCCACTATTGAAAACTTATCTGAAAATAAAACGGCCATGGAGTATCCATCGCACCAAAGTGTGAATTTTACAAATCAGATACATATATTAGGAATTCCCTATGAAAGACAACTTATCTTAAATTCGAGCAGAGATCAGCAGAGTGGAAAATTCCACCCTACCGCCGTACCGACATGCATACACATGAAAACTCCACAAGTAAAGATCTAGCATATTATATATGCGCGTCTTCGCGACATACTTCGAGTTTTTTAAACAATTCCACAAATGTTCATAATAATTCCCAATTTTCTTAATAATCACAATTTTTAGGTTTGAAAATATTCCAACCATCTAACGCACGTCCGGAAAGTTTCTGGGAGTGGCAATCCTGACAAACAAATTTTACTTGTTGGATTTAACTTTATCAACTACTATTATAGCCGATGATACATTTATCGTGTATGGTAATTAATATTTTCAATTTATCTTATACCTGACATTAAACAAAGTTATCTAGTTGTACTAAATAATATTTCATTTTGAATTGCAAAGACAAAGAACATGCCCTGCCCACGACACTGGCGTGTGTGGGAGGGAGGGAGGGAAAATCTTTTTACAATAAAGAGCCAAAATAAGAACGATCTTTCTGTCCACGGAGCACAGGAATTATGAAAGAGGAACCCCCGCCAAAAACTGATCTATCACCCGGGAGGGATATAAAACACGCGTCACTGAATAAGGTGTGGCAAGCAAATCTGAAGATGATATTTCTTTTCACCAAAGTGGATCATTGCCATTCTGATGAAATCCTCAGATGTATGAGGTGGAAATTTAAATATGTGAGTATGCATTAATTGGTTTAGACAAGCATATTGTTTTATTCTATGAAATTCAACAAACTTGATGAATCGTTCCACCGATTAAAATTTTACTATTGTAATAATACTGTACACACAACCAATACATGTAGAAGCACGGAATAAATGGCAAGTGTTAACATGGGATTCTGTAAAATAGTGTATTCTAAATACAGAATGTTCATAATCCCATGTTACTACCGTGTGATTATAGATGTATTGGTTTGTACACACTAACATTAGACTATCTAGGCACCCAAAATTATCTATACCGGGAAAGGTATATGGCCATGTGTTTTGAACTCGCCACCCAAAAAGGGTGGTGGCGTTGCATTTTTGGTAACGAATCATCCATCTCTCTATATTAACTCAACAACTAAATGTGGTAGAGCTATAATGGTTGAGGTGTCATTTGAAAGCCTATTTATCTAGCTACATTGTGTGAATAAATCAGGTATTTCTATAACTGTTTGGCTGAGATATGATTGATTATATTGTGAAAGTCAGGGGTGGTGGCGGTGGCGGCGGCGGCGGTGGCGGCGGCGCTGTGTACAATCTCTATGGGGAATATAGAAAATGTTCCCAATTCTACGTTCAATTTACAATAACTCCTCATCCCTGTAAGGTGCAAACATGATTTTGCTCTCATTTTATAGATAATTTTATATTCTATAAGAGTCTGTTTCAACAAACGTGACAACTATTATGTAACAATTGTAATCATGAATCGATTGCATTGTCCTTGGCTTTTTTCCTATTTGCTACACAGTGAACTTGCCCGAATTCATCGGTTTTACATACATTACTATAACAAAAAAAAGTATTCAACCGATGATAGCAAAATTATACATTTTGGAAGGCTCTCAAATAGGGGAATTCAAAAATGCCGTTTAAATCAGGATAGGGTGCATACCCACACAAATATACTTGTAAACTCTAATGAATATGAAATTTAAACGTTTGTGCTCATTTACATCTCGATATAGTATATTTCAACAAGTTACCATTGACAACCATTATGTTCTGATGGGTAATTGCATGAGGAACTAATATGCACAGTAACATTATGATTGGGATAGGTATAAAAATATTATTGAGCTTAAATCAAAATATGAAGAAAAAAATCGATATTTTTTTAACATTCTTAATCACAACATGTTACCATTAGGTCCTCTCTAAATTCTAATAACATATTTGGATTTCTCGTGAGATTACCGTTCAGAAAATAGATACTTTTTATGGGGTCGAACAAGTAGTTATTGCGATATGCTAATTCGAATCTCAGATGGTGTAAAATGTTAAAATCTGTACATGCAACGGTAAGGGTGGCGAGTTCATAACACATGGCCGGGAAAGGTATATTTATTATTGAATACCATTGTTATTGATCAGAGAGCGTATGATTTAACATCTATAAATATTTAGGCTTTCTTTGGAATTTATGGATTTTGTAAATATGATAGATTCTTGGTCAGTAAATTCACACTTGTTTCTCTCAAAATTACTATACGGTTCAAGAAGTGCGTTATTATTTCAGTTTCTCAAGCGATAATGGAGATCAATGTGTTTGATGCTCTTAACAGGTACATTCCGTCTATACGCATTAATTCACCTGCTTATGGCATAAATAGTCAACGTTCAAGGTCTAAGTCTCAAATCATACATCTTCTGATAAAACGGCATACAGACATCTGCGCACTCCAAAATATCATCAGACAAATCCTCACGACGCGGCATATGTTTCGGTGGATGAAATCGCGTACTATTCAACGCCGTGTCATAATAACCTCCCAACTCATGAAAATTACCTAATAGAAGTTCTCGACTAGCCTTCCATGATTTGATGATATCTTTATCAGCCGACCATTCTAGTAAATCCTCCGTATAAGGGATGCCGAGAAGGGTGAAGTATTGGCGCAAAATGGAGGATGGATTCTCCAAAAGGTCGTCTGCGTCAATGATGATCGGGTCAGTCTCGTCGCCATTATCTTGAAGGTGCTTAATCAACTCGTACTGCTCCTGGAAAGTGTAGCCTTTAGGGAAAATTGCAGCGGGTAGGTCACATATTCGGTAATCTTTTTTGCCAGTGGTTGCAATAAATGAGGCCATCAGCTTTTTAAAAGATGGTAACATTCGGTACGGGTGGCGAATCACAAAGGTATGCCGATAGCCTTCTGGAATCATGTCATACTTGGCGTTGAGGGCGAAAGCCATATCTTTGCAGAATATCAAACGCTTCCCTGGATAATCTGCCTCAAGTATTTCTTTTACAAAGGCAAACGTGCAAACATCTGACTCGCATGCCATTGGAAGGTCAATCTTGATCTTCTCAAGCGAATTTTTGTATTCGGCATCTCGCTCAGCGTTTATCATATCATCTGGGGGAGTCATCTTCTCTGGACCCATGAAAAAGGCACAAGAAAATGGTTCATTGATAACTTGGGTATTTGGTACAAAACTCATACATTTCTCAAATACCGTAGAAAGTGAGCGAGGAACAGACCATAACATAACCCGAAGAGGATCTTCATCGCTTCTAATTGACAAAGCCATTATTGACAAATCTATGAGGAGAAAAAAGTAGAAGAAATATACGCTTAATTTAAAACAAATATGCAACCCGATGTGGCAGGAGATATAATAGTCCTAAAAATAATAGTCCTGGTGATGTGAAAAACTATACTCTATTTGGCTTCCTCTGAACAGTGACGTAACTTAACAGGCACAGCTTTTACGCAAGCGTATGTATCTTACGTATTTGAACGCTCATGTGTATCCGCCAGCGCCTCGAGTAGGCACGTGCGTTACATGCTGCAATTAGTAGAATACCCAGTTACGTCACTGTCTAGTGATGGATAAATATACTATAGAAACTATTATAGTCCACCTAGTCCACTTCATAGACCGTGTGTAATTTCACTGTCACACAATCGAACAACACCCTCTGATACTTCGCCTTGCCAAAAACCGCTCCCATCCGAGAACCGCCCCATACACGTCCGGGTTTTTTTATGTAAAATAACACAACACCAACATTTTTTTTTTAAATGAATGCAAAACAAAGCAAAATTATTATGTATCAATTATTACTGGGATTTTTTAAGAAAAATAAACCAACATTGCTGGGATTCGAAACTGAATCATTCAGTTTGTATGTCATACTTTACCGTAACACAATGGGCAAATGTAATGCACAGCAGGGGTATGAGTATTTCTACTATAACTCTGAGTAGGTGAATGTTTTGACGATTTGTCACTAAGGAGAGGAGTAACAGTAACCCTTTAAGGGATGTGTTAGTTCCAACAGAATTAATATATTGGTTGACAGCATCAATTGTAGTTCGTGTATTTGTCCGGATTCAGAAAAAGTATACGTATTTGATCTGACACCCGTTGTCGCGTTATAAGCAAACAGAGTTATATGTCCCAATAGATTGGGATAATAGTCTGTAATTTAACATAATTATCCTTTTTTCTATTCAATTTTCTGGGATACTTTTAAGTACCCATTCAGTTAGGTGCTAATCACCGATCCTTTGTCACTCCTTTTAACAATATAGAGCTTTCCTCTACTTGTGTTTGGGCAAGAGCACTTACTTGAATAGTCAATATTAACATTTTTTAGACGATAATCATGGAAATCGGGGCAAAGTTTCAAACTTGACCTATCGTATGTCATGTGTATGTAGTGACCAACTCAGAGATCCCGCCCACATCCGCGAGGGACACTCTTCGATTTTTAATTTAACCTTTCAGAAAATCAACTTATCAAGAAACGAACCTCGTATGACGGACTTACTGAATTTGGTCCATTTAACACATCCATTGATACCAACATAATTGTTTTATGCTATAAGATGAAATAAAGGATTTATCATTGTTTAATGCGTCGGTTTTGTTGGTTGAAATGATAAAAAAAAATAGTATCATAACTTAAGTTTACCCTCCGATCCTACACTAAATGTAGGCATTTAACAGTAGAAGATATTATTATTAAACAGCAATCATAGATTCGAGTTGTTTTGCTACCTGGCATCTGAGCAGGATCTATTAATTAAGTCTCAAAAAGCCTTATTTTAGAGGGAACCGACCGCAAATATAAAAAACTTATGACTTATATATAAAATTAAAGCTACAACCCTCGAAAATCTGAATATGGTGAATGCACAGTTGATATGAGTTGTTGTCCCGTTTCTATGGCAACCGCAAACCAAAATAACGGCGTTTCGAGAAATAAAAACATTATTTGTTCAATAAAGTGTTACCTTAATGTTTGCATTACACTTTTTAATTGGGTTAACATCGCACGATTGTTCCAAAATTGTAATACGTTGTTCTTATGTATTCTTATTGGTTAGCATGGCGACCAACATTGATGAATTTACTGATTGTACAGGGATTTTATGTATGGCTTTAAGAATATTATATTATGATCCTTTCTCTCTCTCTCTCTATGTCAGATGGCACCAGGCGGTGCTGCTGTGGCCTTCACAAGAGCTCGCCATTTTGTTCGGTTTGATGCACGTCGTGTTGTTTCTATCGTACTTAAACCGGTGATCCTTTTAATGTCACCAGTCCATGATGTTATAAGGCGTCCTCTGCCACGACTACCTTCTACTGCACCTTGCAGAATTAATTTCTCGACACTGTTATCTCTCCTGGTAATATGACCAAAGTAGCGCAGCTTTCTGATGTTGATGTCCCTCCTTAGTGTGAGCTTTGTTCTAACCTTTTCCAATATCCAGTGATTGCTTCTCGTCTCCCTCCATGAAACGCGTAGAAGTCGCCTATAGCACCACATCTCAAATGCATCAACTCGTTTCCTGTCATTCTTTGTCATTGCACATGACTCACTTTCATATGTGGCGATGGAGAAGATGGTTGCTTTCAGGAAGGGTACCTTGAGATTCATTGATAGCCCTTTGCTCTTCCAGATAGTTGAAATATCTTGTAATGTCTTGCGAGCTATTGCCAGCCTACGTTTGATCTCCGTTGAACTGTCACTCTTGGTGTTGATAAGAGATCCTAGGTACTCGATCTGTTGTATAACATCTATCTTCTGTTCATCTGGTGAGAAGTCAGCCCCTGTGTCCTCTCCGTCCATTACCATTATTTTTGCTTTTTAGTGTTCAGCAGAAGACCTTTCTTCTCACTTGCATCTTTTACCCTTTGTAGAAGGTCCATGAGCTCTTGTCGGCTGCTGCATATGAGTGTGGTATCATCAGTATATCTTAAGTTGGTAATTTTAATTCCTCCGAATTTCATACCACCGTCAAAGCTCTCCAATGCTTCTCTCATAATATCTTCAGAATACACATTGAAGAAGCTTGGTGACAATATGCACCCTTGCCGTAATCCTCTTCCTATGCCAAACCATTCTGTATCACCACTTGATGTTCTCACTGCAGATTCTTGGTCTTCATACAGCCTACAGGTCAAGTCGATGAGATGTTTTGGGAAACACATTTTCTTCATGGTCTCCCACATTTCATTGTGGCTGACACAGTCGAATGCCTTGGAGTAGTCTATAAAACCATGTACATGTACTAGTTCCTCTTCCCTCTCTGAAACCAGCCTGCATAATAGAAATCTCCTGATCTAGCTTTAATTTAATTCTGTTTATGATGATCCGGAGCAGCACCTTACTGGCATGTGAAATGAGGCTGATGCTGCGATGATTGGAGCATTCCTTCAAATTGCCTTTTTTGGTAGAGGAATAAAGACAGCTCTACACCAGTCTTTCGGCCATTCTTTCTCCTTCCAGATAGAAACACAGAGACGCCATAGGAGATCAACACCTTCTTCACCTGTGGCCTTCCACATTTCTGCAGTTATGCCATCTGTTCCTGGTGACTTTCCATTTTTCATCTGATGTAATGCTTTCTGTACTTCTGATCTCAATGGTGGAGGCTCATCTTCTGCTGTTCCATGACTGTATGTGTGTTAAGGGTCCTTTGCGTTATACAGCATGGTGCTATATTCCACCCACGTACGCGTTATATCCTCTGTCTCTGTCAAGGTGTTTCCATTCTCATCATTGATAACATCAGTTCTTGGGGTCCATTATCCGGTTACATCTTTGATTATTTTGAACATCTTCTTTGAGTCACCTGCACTGGCCTCGAGGTCACCACACTTCTTTTCAACAAAAGCTTTCTTGTCCTCTCTAGCACTCTTGGCAACTTCCTTGTTTAGACGAGACCACTCCTCTTTTTTACCTTTTACTTTGGCCTTTTTCTTCTCATCAGCAAGATCTAATGTGCTCTGTGAGATCCAAAATTGTTTCTTCCTCTGTTTTGGGGGATTTGCTTTTTGGCTTCAGACTGGACAATTTCCTTCATGCTCTCCCAAAGCTCATTTGGTATTTTTTCCTCTTCTTCTAACTATAAGCGTTTCGAAAATCTGTTCCTCACTTCCAGAGTAAATTGTGACGGGATGTTATGAACATCGTATCTGCTTAGTGGCGCATTTGATCTTTTGGCTTTCAACTTTAATCTGAATTTGGCTGCAAGTAGTTGGTGGTCACTTCCACAGCCGGCACCTGATCGTGTCTTCACATTCTGTAGTGATGACCTCCATCTTCTACCAATCATGATACAGTCAATCTGATTTCTCACACCATCACCAGGGCTCTTCCATGTCCACAGCCTACGTGGATGATGTTGAAAGATAGTGTTCCCTACGATTAAGTTGTTTGTCATACAAAACTATTCCAATCAATCACCTCTCTCATTTCTAATTCCAAGTCCATATGTACCAATCTTGGCTGTTTTGGTCACTGATTTTCCAAGCTTAGCATTCCAGTCCCCCATGAGTATAGTCACATCTTTCTTCGGGATGTTATCCAGCACTTCTTGTACCACTTCATAAAACTCTTCTATCACCTCGTCCGAGGCGTCTGATGTAGGTGCATACACTTGTACAAGAGTCGCATTCATAGGCTTCCCTTTCAGACGGAGTGGGATAACTCGTTCGTTCACAGGATAGATGTTGCTGTTCTCTTTTCAATGATGAAACCATCTCCCATCCTTTTCCTCCAACTGTCTTTACCGGAATACAGGCAGGTGTTTGATCCTTTACGAGTTTCTTTTTTCATTTTTTAATCCGTAACAATTAGCAATATCACTACGGGGTGGTACAGATACGAAGGCATGTTTGTATGGTATTTTGGGGACCGCTCTATTGTCCGACGAGTCTATAATCCGACGCCTCTATGGTACGAGGTTCTATAGTATGACGCATGTAAATTCACCATTCCCATTCGATAGTCCGAATCAGATCAAAGATACGTTAATCAGAACAAATTGTTCTTCATTACGAAGGTTTCACCGGGGTTTTTTGAGCATTTCGGTACACCTATTTATTTTAACGAATTAATTCTATACCTTAAAAAAGGATTGTTTTCATATTTTGCTTATTTTAGAATTTGACCTTCTGCCATGGAAACAACCAAATAGTTTGGTTTATCCTTGGTGTAAAACAGCACGGAATTTACCTAGCACAAAATACTCTATTGACGGATTAAAGGACTCTACAGCTTTATTCCATAAAGGATCTTTGCACTAGTCTAAATTATAATTGTCTTGCCCCAAAGATATAACCAGAATGTGAACTGACTAATGTTTGTCATATGATGTCAAATACTCACAATACCAAACTGTATACATACTACTACTCTTCCCTGTTGTATCAAAAGGATTCCTAATTATCGTTTATGAATAATCAAATACTTCTAAGTAATTGTGTAGGCTCAAAGTGCTGTTAATTTCGGTTACCATGGAAACGGGTCAGAACTCATAGATGCACCGCCCCCCCCCCCCTCCCCTTCCCTGCAACTGCCAGATCCTGAGTGTTGTAGCTTTATAGTTAAATATACTTCATGCTGTTTAATTTTGTGTTCAGCCCCCCCCCCCCCAAAAAAAAACCCTGGCGATTACAACTCTGTCAATGTTGATTAAGATTTCTATGTGACATGAGCTACTACCGCGTTCATAACTTTTTTTAAATACATGTAATAATAATAGTAATAATTTACTCACCGCAATCACAAACAGTTGGTTTATAGCGGAACGTCAAAGGCACTCACATGTAGTTGAGGTCTATCTGACTGAGCGTATCATATATCAAACGCGCTATAGTAATGCACCTTCTATCTAGAGCTATTGAACCTCCTATCTAGAGGTATTGAGTAAAGTGGACCTTTGTGCCCGTGGTATCAGTCGGGTAATGTGATAACACTGACATGCAGTGACTCCAAATCAGTATCAAGTATGGGACCGTGTATTATTATTATTGTGGAGTATTTGCTCGGAAAAATCAGAGCAACAGATCCTATTATACAATATTTTTGATCCGGACCCTTTACTAAATTATATTATATTATTGGGGAAACTGTATGTATACAGAAAACGATGTGCAGGTTTACGGCCGATTTTCAAGTGTTTAAGGGCTTAGTTCATTTCATGTTCCAATTTGAAAATCATATTGCCATTGGAAAGGGAAGATTATATAAACACAATAAAAAATGGGGTTTATATAAAAGGTGGAAAGACAATAATTAAATACTGTACTTTATTATATATTAAAACTAAATGTTCATATACATTATTCATTGTTTCCTGTATGACAAATGCAAATAAATAGTTGGTGCGCCGGCATCAACAAAAAGTAGAAGAAAAAAACAGATCCTATTATATATTGCAGAAATTGCTTTCTCTGCCAAGACAACATTGACAATGACTACATTTTACCACACTACATGTACGCACTTTCTTGAAACTTCCCCCTCCCCCACCTCCTTCTCCTCCTAACGGCGAAATAGTGACTTTGACCTTACAAATCCGCTCAAGTAGAGTTCCATGACCTCACAGTCATATAACGATAAAACAAATTAACAGCTGTAAATATAGCAGTGATAAAAAAAAAAGTTGCGGCAGCCATCTATGATTATCAAAATATTGGTTTACATATTGATTTATGAAAATTATAATCTGGGTTTGATTAATGAATTTTATCTGATAAACGTCATGTTTTCAGAAAATTAGACAAAATTAGAAATAGGGCATTAGTGTTAGTAGAGGACACCTGAACTATATAGGGATTAAATTAATAAATATCAACAAATATAAACATTCTCAAGTACTTTTTCACATAAACAACCTTCAAACATCCGAAATCTGTTTTTCGTTGGAAGAAAAAGTCCTAATTCTTCACTCTTTTTCCCGATCACCTTCGAACCCAGATATCGCACATTCAATTCTGATCGGACATTCAATTCTCCCAACATGAACAGCCAATAAGAACAGTTCAACAATACTTCGTCAACTTTTTAACTCATCAGAGATCGCGTAAAAAGATTGTTTGGCTCGAGAATTTAAACCAAGATGGCGGCCTGTGCTGTTTTTATGCACGATTTATCGCTTTTATTTCACTTTTTTGACATCAATTCTGACAAAATATGATTTGTTTTAAAATTATTTTCTTGCAACGAATTGTAAACTGCATCCAATCATGTGAGGTTTTTACATTTGTAATCACGTTCTTAGTTTTCAAAATGAACTTTTACTGCATAAAAATGGTTCTTTTTCATGGAACATTTTAAAGCTTGTTCTTTTACCCCGTAATTTCCCTCAATACCCAAAACCCTGCCCTCTTTCCAAAATTTAAACCTTGTTTCATAGAGAGTTGGGGAGCTATTTAAGCTTGTTAAAATTGTTTTGATGCATTAGAATGCAGTTACTTTTAATCCTTATATAGCTCAGGTGTCCTCTCCTACTCTAATGCCAACAAATTGGACAAAAGCCACAAAGGACAAATTGGTCAAAGATAGCTAAGCCACTGTTAAATACCCAAGACAACTTCTTTACCTATTTAAATGTCACTCAAAAGTAGCCTCAAAACTAGACAAATAGAAACAAATATGGGGATCAATCAAGTGTGATGAAATTCGTTTACTCTTCAATTTAAATTAAAATGAAGAATTATTTTGATTTGAAAACAGCCATAACTAATAACGGTTAAAAATCAAAAAGGAACAAAAGATGATATTAGTAGACAAGAGATAAGGAGAATATTTTGTTTCTTTTAAATAAACATCTAAAATTGATCTTCAATTCTGTTGTAAGGGTACAATATGTCACAGATGATGAAAAACAACGAACCTAATTTATTTATTTTTTTAATTATTTATTACCTCAAGAATATGTATGTTAGATGCGGCCCAATGAAATGTCTTACATTCGCAAATACTGTACGCGGACGCAGGTATTTGAAGCACAACAGTTGACCGCAACTTATTTGGCACAAGCGTACATCCAAGCGGCCCTGAACCTGTTTATTTGCAACTACAATTTATACTTTTTATGGGCGGATTGAAAATGGCGATAAAATCCGGAAATCTTACATTACTATTATCACATTTTAGAAACGGGATGCAATGCCTTTTTGCTTTATAAATATATTTAGCCATAACATACCTGATTGGTTAAAAGAGCCTAAAAGGCAATTGTAAACAAAGAACTGACGGAGAATATAATATTCCAATCATCTATGTTTTGATAAAAAATCAATACGGTCACAGTCAATATTTTCAACCCGGCGTCCATATTTCAAAACATAAGATTAATGTCACTCATACATATGTATGTACTAAAAATACACTAATCAACGTTCCTTCGGAAGTGTTGATAGAATAACAGAATTCCAGACTAATGTTTCAAATCATGTTCACAATTCAGTCTTGATATTTCAGATGTCCAATATAAAGCGTGTCGCGTCTTGTTTGGATTGACAACAGTACATACTCCCACGACACTTGTAACATGTCTCCATTACATTGATATACTCGATAACAAGTTAACAGTATTTATTACGCAAACTGTTTAAATAGCTGATATGTCCCTTTAAACAACGAAATCCAATATCCGAACATGAAGTAGGACAGGTACGTTTTCGCGAACTAATATGAGCAAAAAGAACGAGTAAACAATAATTCGTACGTACATGAGGGACAAATACTCCTTTTTGACGGAAACCTTCACAGTTCGGCTTTATCTTCATTGCTACAGAGAGGAGCAATATTGCAGGTTAGTTTAAGACTATTTTGGACTGTTGTTTTAACGTATCCATGTATGGATCTTCTGACTATGGTACATGTAACAACATTTGTGCGCGAAAGTTAATTTTCATTTTTATGCAATCCAGACTGATGCTGCATATAACGACGAGTAGTGACCATTCTGTATCGATGTCTTGGATGACCATTATGAAGCAGGTCGCTTCATTCCTGGATTGTCAAAAGTACACACTTCAATGACACTTGTAACGTATCTTCATTACATTTCTATACTCGAAATAAGCTCAATGGATAAATAACGCAATACCTGATTGGTATGTAAAAAAGTGTGCATTATTTTGTAGGAAATCCCTTGACCTTTCTTGCCTCGTGATGTGCTTTAAGCAGCGAGGTTTTCCATGAATGCTTGGGATTTGCTATTGCGTCTTCGCTGAGCGTGTTGCATTTTCACAAACTGAAGAGATATCATACAGTTTTCATGAATGATTCAGGTGTCTAAAGTTACACCACCTTACTCCATTGCCATACGTATCGACGTCCCTTTAGCAATTGTGATCCAAATCCAGACAATGCTGCATATCATGGCGAATTTTAGATGCCATTATAAAGCAGGTCGCGTCTTGTCTGGATTGACGAAAGTACATACTATGATACATGTAACATATCCTCATGACATCGCTACAAACCTCACGAAAAAACCAGTTCACAGAATGTATTACGCAAATTGCTTCAACAGTTAAAACAATTTTCTTGAATTTCTTGTCTTTCTTGATTGGGTCGGCTGAACAATTGTCGTAGGGTCTGATCGGGATGTGCATTTACATCCGACACTTCCATCATATGACCAGTTAGTGTTCATGTCTCTAGTTTCTAATTGTTACATTCGACCTTGCAATTTACATTGAAAGGAATATAACAACGCCAATTAAATTTGTAAGTAAAATGTTAACACATACAGGGTGTATCCATAAAACGTAACACTTTTGGTCGAGTTCCATACCCTTAAAGCAAATCACATATCGCTCTAAAAAGTTATATAATGATAGAGCTATGTCGTGGCTATCACATAGTTAAATTACATAGTCAAAATATCAGGTAATATAACAAAAAAGCTTTTAACAAATAGTTAATAATAAATAACTGGAAGCGAACTCATCATTCAGATAAATAATGTTAGAGCTATTTCGTGGCTATCACATAGTTAAATTATATCGACGATAAATTCTTTGAGATATTCCGGATGTAAGTAAATGCTGCATACCTGATTGTCTTTTCAGGAAATATAACAAAAAGCTTTTAGCAAATTGTACTTAAAAAATAACTGGAATCTAAGTCATCATTCTGAGAAGTAGATGTCAAATTACAGCGATATCGACGGTGAATTCTTTGAGATATTCCGGATATAAGTAAAGTAGACGACCTGAAAACATAATTAACATCATTTATCCTGCATACCTGATTGTCTTGTCAGGTAATATAACAAAAAGCTTTTTAACAAATTGTACTTAATAGATAACTGGAAGTGAACTCATCATTCAGAAGATAAATAATGTTAGAGCTATGTCGTGGCTATCACATAGTCAAATTACAGCGATATCGACGATAAATTCTTTGAGATATTCCGGATATTAGTAAATGCTGCATACCTGATTGTCTTGTCAGGAAATATAACAAAAAACTTTAGCAAATTGTACTGAAAAAGAACTGGAATCTAAGTCATCATTCTGAGAAGTAGAAGTCATGTTTAAGATATGTCTTGACTATCTCATGATTAAAGTTGAGCAAATCTCAAAAAGTGATTTTTGGGTCAAAAATTTAAAAATCAGCATTTTCGGTGAAATTTGATACCAAAAATGAAATTTCCGACTAATTTCTTTTCCAAAAATGTATACTTTTATATACATCATATTAATCGTTCGAAAGTTACAGCGCTTGATATATCTCATGTTGTGAGGGTTAACAGTCCCCTTAAAACACTTGAAAATTAGGTATGCAGGATGAACGATGTAATTTGTGTTTTCAAGCTGTCGACTTATATCCTTAAAATATCTGCGAATGTATGACCGATATTGCTGTAATTTGACTACGTGATATAGCCAAGACATATCTTTAACAGGATATCTTTGCAGAGCGATATGTGATTTGCTATTTTGTATACACCCTGTATTGTAAATATTTGCAAATATGTTGGCCTATTAGCGTGATTCTAGCAGTTTATGACTAGCAAACTCAATTAAATCCACGCAAGCATCGAGCAAAGGATACAAGCCTAGTAAGTGAACCCGGTCCCTCTTGACTATCGCGGCGAGGAATTCCCCACTAGATCACGGAGGCTGTGTTTAATACGTGGGTACCAGTCGAACGAGCACTTTTGTATACAAAGTCTTATACAGAGTCTCTAGCGGCCAAACAACATGTAGTAAATATTACCTATATGTTGGCAGAAATGTAAAATGTTACACAATATATACAATCGCCGAAAGCACGTAGATTGGGATTCTGCGTTAACTATAAATTCGCCTAAAGGCAAAACTTTTATTTAGGGTTCTATCGACAATAAAGCACTGCATGTTGATAACACACGATGTCACTTTGCTGTATACACTGTATATTAAGACAGTAGCACCAGTTTCTAATCAGCCCGAAGTAGACTTTTCATAGATCAAAGAGCTAAAGTTTCGGTTTGTCAATCACAATTAGGGAACGGATGAAATACGGATTTCTTTTTTAATCCATGTGTTAGCTTAAGTTTAACCTCATGGCAATATCTCAGATTGTGAACTGAGCAAATGGAGATTTTAATCTAGAGCACTTTATTATAACCACATGATAATATTTTTTTTATTCGAGAACCAAACGATAGCTTCAATTTTTATTCTCACACTTTATCCAGTACGCCATTTAAATGGATACCTCCAAAGACAGTCTTACACGTTGACACGGGAAATGGAAAATCTACAATTAAGAAGTACACGTGTTATCTATAAATGGATACATCCAAAGACAGTCTTACACGTTGACACGGGAAATGGGAAATCTACTATTAAGAAGTACACGTGTTATCTATAAATGGTAGCATCTAAAGACAGTCTTACACAATGACACGGGAAATGGAAAATCAACTATTAAGGAGTACACTTGTTATCTAAGTTACCCCTTGAAATAGTTTGATTACAAAATCTTTTCTTATTTGATGAAACGATAGCCGAGGGAATTTTTTTTTTTTTAAGAGTAATTTAACAGTGTACAAATGTCGTTTGCAACGTATCTAACCTACTTCGTTAATGAACAATGCTCTTCATAAGTTATGTGATATCATATAATATGAATGCCACAGGTAGCGGACTTCTATTGGATTTCATTGTATTGAAAAGTGAATTGCAGATACTTCTCTGGAATCATCTTAGAGTAGCACCGGAGCTCGCAATGTATTAGTGGCCTGTTATTAAGCTTCTTGAAATCCTAGTGATGGAAATCAGAAAGAGAGGGGACCAGACACTTCACCGAGAGTAGGTACCTTTTTTTGGCTCGATCACGTCCATGATACACTACTATAACCAACTGGCAAATCTGAAGATGGTATTTCTTTTCACCAAAGTAGATAATTACCATTCTGATGAAATCCTAAGATGATGAGGATGGAAAATAAATATGTGAGTATGCATTTATTGGTTTCGACAAGCATATATTGTATACTTCTATGAAATTCAACAAACCTGATGAATTTTTTCACCGATTAACATTTTACTATTGCAATAATACTGTACACAGCCAATACATGCAGATGCACATGGTAGTAACATGGGTGTATCCTTGGTGTAATTCATTCATGAGTTAGACTGGTGTTAAGACTCTATTACTGAATAAAGCTATCTAATCCTCTAATCCTTTAATCCTTTGAGATGCTTGACCTCAATCCCATGATAATTACCATGCTCAGAATATATTCTCGTATTCTGACGGAATAAACAGCAATTGTTAACATGGGATTCTGTAAGATTCTGTATTCTAGAATACAGAATGTTCATAATATCCCATGTTACTACCATGTGATTCTAGATGTATTGGGTTGTACACACCAACACTGATACTATCAAGTCACCCAAAATGATCTATACCGGGAAAGGTATATTTATTATTGAATACCATTGATATTGATCAGAGAGCGTATGATTCTAACGTCTAAAATATTTAGGCTTTCTTTGGAATTTATGGATTTTGTAAATATGGTAGATTCTTGATTTGTAAATTCGCACTTGTTTCTCACAAAATCACTATACGTTTCAAAAAATGCGTTATTATTTCAGTTTTTCAAGCAACAATGGAAATCAATGTGTTTGCTGCTCTTAACACGCGCATCACGTCTATACGCTTATATTCACCAGCTTATGGCATAAAGAGTCAACATTCACGGTCTAATTTTCAAATCATACATCTTCTGATAGAACGGCATACAGACATCTGCGCACTCTAAAATATCCTCAGACAAATCCTCACGACGCGGCATATCTTTCGGTGGATGAAATCGCGTACTATTCAACGCCGTGTCATAATAACCACCCCACTCATGAAAATTACCTAATAGAAGTTCTCGACTAGCCTTCCATGATTTGATGATATCTTTACCGGCCGGCCATTCCAGTAAATCCTCCGTGTAAGGGATACCTAGAAGGGTGAAGTATTGGCGCAAAATGGAGGCTGGATTCTCCAAAAGGTCGTCTGCGTCAATGATGATCGGGTCAGTCTCGTCGCCATTATCTTGAAGGTACTTAATCAACTCGTACTGCTCCTGAAATGCATAGCCCTTAGGAAAAATTGCAGCAGGAAGGTCACATATTCGGAAATCTTTTTTTCCAGCGGTTGCCATAAATGGGGCCATCAGCTTTTTATAAGATGGTAACATTCGGTACGGGTGGCGAATCACAAAGGTATGCCGATAGCCCTTTGGAATCATGTCATACTTGGCGTCGAGGGCGAAAGCCATATCTTTGCAGAATATCAAACGCTTCCCTGAATACTCTGCCTCAAGTGTTTCTTTTACAAAGGCAAACGTGCAATCATCTGACTCGAATGCCATTGGAAGGTCAATGTTGATCTTCTCAAGCGACTTTTTGTATTCAGCCTCTTGCTCAGCGTTCATTATATCATCTGGGGGAAGCATCTTCTCTGGACCCATGAAAAAGGCACAAGAAAATGGTTCATTGATAACTTGGGTATTCGGTACATAACTCATACATTTCTCAAATACCGTAGAAAGTGAGCGAGGAACAGACCATAACATAACCCGAAGAGGATCTTCATCGCTTCCAATTGACAAAGCCATTATTGACAAATCTATGAGGAGAAAAAAGTAGAAGAAATATACGATTAATTTAAAAACAAATATGCAAGCCGATGTGGCAGGAGATATAATAGTCCTAAGAATAATAGTCCTGGTGATGTGAAAAACTATACTCTATTTGGCAGTGACGTAACTAAACAGGCACATCTTTTACGCAAGCGTATGAATCTTCCGTCTTTCAACGCTCATGTGTATCCGCCAGCGCCTCAAGTAGGCACGTGCGTTACATGCTGCAATTAGTAGAATACACAGTTACGTTACTGTCTAGTGATGGATAAATATACTATAGAAACTATTATAGTGAACCTAGTCCACTTCATAGACCGCACTTCATAGACCGTGTGTAATTTCACTGTCACACAATCGAACAACACCCTCTGATACTTCGCCTTGCCAAAAAACTGCTCCCATCCGAGAAACGCCCCATACACGTTTTTAGACCGTGTGTAATTTCACTGTCACACAATCGAACAACACCCTCTGATACTTCGCCTTGCCAAAAACCGCTCCCATCCGAGAACCGCTCCATACACGTCCGGTTTTTTAATTTAAATAACACAACACCAACATTTTTTTTTTAAATGAATGCAAAACAAAGCAAAATGATTATGTATCAATAATTACTGGGATTTTTAAAGACAAATAAACCAACATTGCTGGGATTTGAACCTGAATCATTCGGTTTGTATGTCATATACTTTACCGTAACACAATGGGCAAATGTAACGCACAGCAGGGGTACGAGTATTTCTACTATAACTCAGAGTAGGTGAATGTTTTGACGATTTGTCACGGCGGTATAGGAACTCATTGATTTGTGTGTGATTACGCATTGAAAATGTCTGTGTAAAGATAGCACACACTTTCATTATTCACAGCTAGTCACACCCTTTGTCCCACAAATTGCGGTTATCACTCCAGACCCATTCATCCAGATACCTAGGTGGCTCGTTCAGATAGCACAGAGTTATGACAATAATCACACACAAATCAATGATTTCCTATACCTAGTGCAACTTTGCTGTTGTTATGCGCGGTCATTGAAATCGCCATAACTTTAGAAGTATCCATTCGATTTTGTTGAATGAGGTATCAAACTGCGGAGAAGAAATTTGCTCATTCAACGTTTATCTCAGATTTTTGGTACCGATTATCTATTTTGAATTAGCCAACCTAAAAGCACCTGGTCCGGGACTTTTATTGCTAGGTGTACTTGGATGATGTTGGAAGATAGTGTTCCCTACATTGTTTGTCATACAAATCTCCCGGGGGGTACTCACGTATATTGGCCATACGGGTATGTGCGGCTGGCAAGGACCCCTTTTCACGCCTTTCGGCCGCTCCTTAAGACCCCCTTTTCATCCACTGGCAGTTCCATAAGACCCCTTTTCATCCATTGGCAGTTCCCTTAGACCCCAAATTCAACCAAAAATCATAAAATGTGTGAAAATCTTATGAGTTTGAGTTATGTAGCCTCAAATTTGGCCTAAATTCAGTTCATAAGGCAAAATTTTGCCTATAATTCAGTTTATAAGACACAATTTTGTATAAGAATTCAGTTCTCTAAGACCCCAATTTCGGCGACCGTTCAGTTCGGTAAGCCCCTGTTTTGGTGCCCGTTCAGTTCGGTAAGACCCTGTTTTCAGACTGCCCAGCCGCACAACCCCTACTCTCTTCAAATTCGAGTACCCCCCCCCCCCCCCCCCCCCCCCCCCACGGGACAAAACTCTTCCAATCTATCACCTCTCTCATTTCTAATTCCAAGTCCATATGTACCAATATTGCCTGTTTTCGTTACTGATTTCCCCAGCTTAGCATTGCTTTACGAGTTTCTTTTTCATTTTTTTATCCGTAACAATTAGAAATATTACTACGGGGTGGTAGAGATACGAAGGCGTGTTTGTATGGTGTTTTGGGGATCGCTCTATAGTCCGACGAGTCTATAATCCGACGCCTCTATGGTACGAGGTTATATAGTATGACGCATGTAAATTCACCATTCCCATTCGATAGTTCGAATCAGATCAAAGGTTCTTTAATCACAAAAAGGGTTCTTCATTACGATGGTTTCACCGTGTGTGTTTTTTGAGCATTTCGGTACACCTATTTATTTTAACGAATTGATTCTATACCTTTAAAAAAAGGATTGTTTTCATATTTTGCTTATTTTAGAGTTTGACCTTCTGCCATGGAAACAACCAAATAGTTTGGTTTACCCTTGGTGTAAAACAGCACGGAATTAACCTAGCACAAAATACTCTATTGACGGATTAAAGGATTATACAGCTTTATTCCGTAAAGAGTCTTTGCAATAGTCTAAATTATGATTGTCTTGCCCCAAGGATATACCCAGAATGTGAACTGACTAATATTTGTCATATGATGTCAAATACTCACCATACCAAACTGTATACATACTACTACTGGGATGTTACAAATAACAACTCTTCCCTGTCATGCCTGTTGTATCAAAAGGATTCCTAATTATCGTTTATGAATAATCAAATACTTCTAAGTAATTGTGTAGGCTCAAAGTGCTGTTAATTTCGGTTACCATGGAAACGGGTCAGAACTCATAGATGCACCGCCCCCCCCCCCTTCCTGCAACTGCCAGATCCTGAGTGTTGTAGCTTTATAGTTACATATAATTCATGCTGTTTAATTTTTTGTTCAGCCCCCCCTCCCCCCCCCCCCCCCCAAAAAAAACCTGGCGATTACAACTCTGTCAATGTCGATTACGATTCCTATGTGACATGAGCTACAACCGCGTTCATAACTTTTAAATAATACATGTAATAATAATAATAATTATAGTAATGATTTACTCACCGCAATCACAAACAGTTGGTTTATAGCGGAACTTCAAAGGCACTCACATGTAGTTGAGGTCTATCTGACTGAGCGTATCATATATCAAACGCGCTATAGTAATGCACTTCCTATCTAGAGCTATTGAACCTCCTATCTAGAGGTATTGAGTAAAGTGGACCTTTGTGCACGTGGTATCAGTCGGGTAATGTGATAACACTGGCATGCAGTAAGGGCGCACAGCACTAAATCACTCCTTGTTTTGGGTAGTAAGTTCCGGCAACAACAAAAAACGATTTTGTGATTAATGGAGTCCTTTGGGAATCAGTTTGGCGTGAGGGTAGCATTTCATAATTAAAATTAAAGATAATCTCTTGTACTTTGATCAGGATATTTCAAAATATTGATTTTCGATTGTATCGAAAATTTATCACGTGGATGAACACACGTGATCGAAGGCGGTTAGAAGGCGAGCGTCCGGGCTGAAAATAGGGGTGACGCTGTTTAAATGATCGTATCGTAAAATCTAATTGGAAGGTGTAACACTTCTTGACGATTTTATGAAATTTTAATGTTTGTTTATTAGAATAAAGCATTCGAGACATTCCAAAAATGGTTACTAAGGGCCCAAAATAGCGACTCTTTTAGCCCTTATTTACATGTAATCCAATGGGTGGTTTATTCAGTGCTGTGCCCCCGTAACTCCAAATCAGTATCAAGTATGGGCCCGGGAAATATTTGCTCGGAAAAATCAGAGCAACAGATCATATTGTTGCAGAAATTGCTTTCTCTGCCAAGACAACATTGACAATGACAACATCACTACATGTACGCACTTTCTAAAAACTTCTCCCTCCCCACCTCCTCCTCCTCCTAACGGCGAAAAATGTGACTTTGACCATACAAATCCGCTCAAGTAGAGTTCCATGACCTCACAGTCAAATAACGATAAAACAACAGCTCTAAATATAGCAGTGATAAAAAGGTTGTGGCAACCATCTATGATTATCAAAATATTGGTTTACATATTGATTTAAGAAAATTATAATCTGGGTTTGATTAAGGGCTTTTATCTGATAAACGTCATGTTTACAGAAAATTAGACAAAATTAGAAATAGGGCATTAGTGTAGTAGAGGACACCTGAACTATATAGGGATTAAATTAATAAATATCAACAAATATAAACATTCTCAAGTACTTTTTCACATAAACATCCTTCAAACATCCCAAATCTGTTTTTCGTTGAAAGAAAAAGTCCTAATTCTTCACTCTTTTTCCCTATCACCTTCGAACCAAGATATCGCACATTCAATTCTGATCGGACATTCAATTCTCCCAACATGAACAGCCAATAAGAACAGTTCAACAATACTTTGTCAACTTTTTAACTAATCGGAGATCGCGTAAAAAGATTGTTTGGCTCGAGAATTTAAACCAAGATGGCGGCCTGCGCTGTTTTCATGCATGCTTTTATTTCACTTTTTTCAATCCTGACAAAATATGATTTTTTTAAAACTATTTTCTTGCAACGAATTGTAAACTGCATCCAATCATTTGAGGTTTTTACATTTGTTATCACGTTCTTAGTTTTCAAAATGAACTTTTACTGCATACAAATGGTTCTTTTTCATGGAACATTTTAAAGCTTGTTCTTTTACCCGTAATTTCTCTCAATAACCAAAACCCTGCCCTCTCTCCAAAATTTAAACCTTGTTTCATAGAGAGTTGTGGAGTTATTTAAGCTTCCTAAAATTGTTTTGATGTATTAGAATGCAGTTACTTTTAATCCTTATATAGCTCAGGTGTCCTCTCCTACACTAATGCAAACAAATTGGACAAAAGCCAACGTACGTTGGAACCTCTTCAAGTGTACTATCCATGAACCAAGTCACATCATCGTAGGTCATCTCATCTATCCACAAATTTTACTTTGCATATTTTATGCATACATTGTTAGACATAATTATGAAATAATAAAATAAGAAATTAAAAGCTCTTTGGTTCTAGGCATTCTTATTGCAAAGATTCAGCATTCTGAAGCACTCATTTTGACATTTTCTCACATGCCTACTAACTAAAAACATTGACTGCTACATAGATAGGTAACAAAAGTAAAATCGTTACACAAGTGTGTACATTCAAATTCTAACTTAAACAACATTCAAACCAAGAACATGATTGTATGCTCAAATCCAAATGTTTATATTTGTTTCATTGTCTTTTTCTCTCCTATTCCAAACTAGTGACGGCGAAAGCAACAATATTAATGGTGAGAAGGTGAAAGTTGGCATTTTTAACACTCGTACTGGACGAATATTATGGGGGACGTGACCTCGTAACCACCCCCCCCCCCCCCCCCCCGCCCTTTCCGCCGTCTTTGCTCCTTACCCTTCTTCCTCCTCTTCCGCCTTCTCTTCCTCCTTCTTCACCTCTTCCTCATTTTTGTTTTTTACTCTCTTGTCAATGCCTGCTGCCCCCTGGATACGCCACTGGCGCATCCCATAGAGATATATACGTGAAGAGCATCACATACAGCGCTGCACGACGAAAACGTCGAAACAAACGTACCTGTAAAATATATACTAACTTAAATCACATAATGTAATAATACGACCTCGTTTATTTTTTAAAGTCTATTATCATCAGTAAACAGTAATGTTGATACCACTGACGACATGCACCCGAATTTGTGTTACGTTAAATGATTTATAAAGGGTGGCCGAAATATTTTTCGACACTATATCATACGTAGCTCAAAATTTGATATCATATTCTAAAGAGCAAATCTGGGCACATTATAGGCTATTTAGGGTTTTTTGTCCGCAATAGGCAGGGAAAAAAAGCTTTTTCCTTGCGATTTCAACGTGAAATATTTTCTGTAACTGTATCTGTAAATGTAGTTGTAATGTTCACGCTCCTTGAACAGAGCACATAATTTACCAGTGAACACAAATTCGGGCATGAAGTTGGCAATGCTGATGCTAAAATTGTCATCAATAATTCAAAATGGAGCCAATAAACAAATTCCCACGTTTTAGCTTAAATGATCAGAGATTAAATTGAACAAAATGGCACAAACTGGCACTGACATTCGGAAATTGCTGTATGGACCATCCCTAATATCAATATAATCGAGAATATATCCCAAAATCCTCCCATTCACCGCGTCAGTAGAGTTCGAGAATGTGTTTACCTCTTTCTAACATACTTTACAGATCTCAAGCAAAATCGAGCGCATACTTAGTGTTAAATGTAATTAAAAGAAAGGGATCATTTAGTATATTCCAATTTTCTAAGAAATTCCGCCTCAATGTGACAAAGATGGCTAAGCCACTGTTAAATACCCAAGACAACTTCTTTACCTATTTAGATGTCCCTCAAAAGTAGCCTTAAGGGGGGTGTGGACTCTCAGGTACAGCCTCCGTAAAACTGCCGTAACTTCTTCAATATTCATTTAATCTTTATAAACGTATACAGTTTTTTGCAGAAAAGGGTTCAATGAATCCAACCATGATAATGAAATTGACCATTTTGGAAAAAATTATAAAAAACACATTTTTTGACCCATTTTAGGTTCTGCAGAGATAACTCAAAATCTATTTTGTCAAATTTTGTCATACTAGTTTTATGATAATCCTGATAACATTACCCGGGGTGCTTTTTTGTTGTTTTTGAAAATCTTATTTATTTTTTGAGTTATGAACCAAAAAGTGCCAAAAAATGTGATTTGTTGATATTTTTGACCTTTTTTGGCACTTTTTGGTCTATAACTCAAAAAATAAAAAAGATATGCAAGAAAAAAGAAAAAAGAACCCCGGGTAATGATATCACGATTATCATAAAACTAGTTTGACAAAATTTAACAAAATATATTTTGAGTTATCTTTGCAGAACCTAAAATGGGTCAAAAAACATGTTTTTTATAATTTTTTCCAAAATGGTCAATTTCATTATCATGGTTGGATTAATTGAACCCTTTTCTGCAAAAAACTGTATATGGTTATAAAGATTAAATGAATATTGAAGAAGTTACGGTAGTTTTACGGAGGCTGTACCTGAGAGTCCACACCCCCCACCCCCCCCCCCCCCCTTAAAACCAGACCAATAGAAACAAATATGGGGATCAATCAAGTGTGATGAAATTCGTTTACTCTTCAATTTAAATTTAAATGAAAAATTATTTTGATTTGAAAACCGCCATAACTAATAACGGTTAAAAATCAAAAAGGGAACAAAAGATGATATTAGTAGACAAGAGATAAGGAGAATATTTTTTTTCTTTTAAATAAACATCTAAAATTGATCTACATTTCTGTTGTAAGGGTACAATATGTCACAGATGATGAAAAACAACGAACCTAATTTTTTTTTTGGATTATTTATTACCTCAAGAATATGTATGTTAGATGCGGCCCAATGAAATGTCTTACATTCGCAAATACTGTACGCGGACGCAGGTATTTGAAGCACAACAGTTGACCGCGGCGCGCGCGCACCTTATTTGGCACAAGCGTACATCAAAGCGCAGCAGATATCGCGCACATCACTGGCCCTGAACCTGTTTATTTGCAACTACAATTTCTTCTTTTTCTGGGCGGATTGAAAATGGCGATGAAATGTGGAAATCTTACATTACTATTATCACATTTTAGAAACGGGATGCAATGCCCTTCTGCTTTATACATATATTTCGCTAGGCCTAGACATAACATACCTGATTGGTGAAAAAAGCCTAAAAGGCATTTGTCAACAAAGAACTGACGGTGAATATAATATTCCAATCATCTCTGTTTTGATTAAAAAAATCAATACGGTCACAGTCAATATTTTCAACCCGGCGTCCATATTTCAAAACATAAAATTAATGTCACTCATACATATTTATGTACTAAAAATACACTAATCAACGTTCCTTCGGAAGTTTTGATAGAATAACAGAATTCCAGACTAATGTTTCATATCATGTTCACAGTTCAAGTCTTGATATTTCAGATGTCCAATATGAAACGTGTCACGTCTTGTTTGGATTGACAACAGTACATACTCCCACGACACTTGTAACATGTCTCCATTACATTGATATACTCGATAACAAGTTAACAGTATTTATTACGCAAACTGTTTTAAGAGCTGATATGCACCTTTAAACATGAGGTTCTAACGAAATCCAATATCCGAACATGAAGTAGGACAGGTACGTTTTCGCGAACTAATATGAGCGAAAAGAACGATTAAACAATGATTCGTTCGTACATGAGGGACAAATACTCCTTTTTGACGGAAACCTCCACAGTTCGGCTTTATCTTCATTGCTACAGAGAGGAGCAATATTGCAGGGTAGTTTAAGACTATTTTGGACTGTTGTTTGAACGTATCCATGTATGGATCTTCTGAATATGGTACATGTAACAACATTTGTGCGCGAAAGTTAATTTTCATTTTTATGCAATCCAGACCATTATGAAGCAGGTCGCTTCATGTCTGGATTGACAAAAGCACATACCTCAATGACACTTGTAACGTATCTTCATTACCTTGGTATACTCGAAATAAGCTCAATGGATAAATCACGCAATACCGGATTGGTATGTAAAAAATTGTGCATTATTTTGTAGGAAATCCCTTGGCCTTTCTTGCCTCGTGATGTGCTTTAAGCAGCGAGGTTTTCCTTGAATGCTTGGGATTTGCTATTGCGTCGTCTCTGAGCTTGTTGCATTTTCACAAACTGAATAGATATCATACAGTTTTCATGAATGATTCAGGTGTCTAGAGTTACACCACCTTACTCCATTGCCATACGTATCGACGTCCCTTTAGCAATTGTGATCCAATTCCAGACAATGCTGCATGGCAATTTTCAGATGTCCATTATAAAGCAGGTCGCGTCTTGTCTGGATTGACGCGAGTACATACTCCCGTGATGCATGTAACATATCCTCATGATGACATCGCTACAAACCTCACTCAAAACCAGTTCACAGAATGTATTACGCAAATTGCTTCAATAGTTAAACAAAAGAATGATTTTTTTTGTAGGAAATCAACTTGATAGTTATTTTTCTTGTATTTATTGTCTTTCTTGATTGAGTCGGCTGAACAATTGTCGTAGGGTTTGATCAGGATGTGCATTTACATCCGACACTTCCATCATATGACCAGATAGTGTTCATGTCTCTTCTAATTGTTACATTTGACCTTGCATTACATTGAAAAGAATATAACAACGCCAATTAAATTTGTAAGTAAAATGTAACACATAAAGGGTCTATCCAAAAAAAATGACTATACGTTTCAAGAAATGCGTTAACATTTTAGTTTCTCAATCAATAATGGAAATCAATGTGTTTGCTGTTCTTAACACGCACATCCCGTCTATACGCATTCATTCAGCTTATGGCAACGTTCACGGTCTAAGTCTCAAATCATACATCTTCTGATAGAACGGCATACAGACATCTGCGCACTCTATAATATCCTCAGACAAATCCTCACGACGCGGCATATCTTTCGGTGGATGAAATCGCGTACTATTCAACGCCGTGTCATAATAACCACCCCACTCATGAAAATTACCTAATAGAATATCTCGACTAGCCTTCCATGATTTGATGATATCTTTATCAGCCGGCCATTCCAGTAAATCCTCCGTGTAAGGGATGCCGAGAAGGGTGAAGTATTGGCGCAAAATGGAGGATGGATTCTCCAAAAGGTCGTCTGCGTCAATGATGATCGGGTCAGTCTCGTCGCCATTATCTTGAAGGTGCTTAATCAACTCGTACTGCTCCTGGAAAGCGTAGCCCTTAGGGAAAAAAGCAGCGGGAAGGTCACCTAATCGGTAATCTTTTTTTCCAGTGGTTGCCATTAATGGGTCCATCAGCTTTTTAAAAGATGGTAACATTCGGTACGGATGGCGGATCACAAAGGTATGCCGATAGCCTTCTGGAATCATGTCATACTTGGCGTTGAGGGCGAAGGCCATATCTTTGCAGAATATCAAATGCTTCCCTGGATAATCTGCCTCAAGTATTTCTTTTACAAAGACAAACGTGCAATCATCTGACTCGAATGCCATTGGAAGGTCAATCTTCATCTTCTCAAGCGAATTTTTGTATTCAGCCTCTTGCTCAGCGTCTATCATATCATCTGGGGGAGTCATCTTCTCTGGACCCATGTAAAAGGCACAAGAAAATGGCTCATTGATAACTTGGGTATTTGGTACATAACTCATACATTTCTCAAATACTGTAGAAAGTGAGCGAGGAACAGACCATAACATAACCCGAAGAGGATCTTCATCGCTTCTAATTGGCAAAGCCATTATTGACAAATCTATGAGGGGAAAAAGAAGAAGAAATATACGATTAATTTAAAAACAAATATGCAAGCCGGTGTTGCAGGAGATATAATAGTCCTAATACTAATAGCCCTGGTGGCGTAAAAAACTATACTCTATTTGGCTTCCTCTGAACAGTGACGTAACTTAACAGGCACAGCTTTTACGCAAGCGTGTGTATCTTCCGTCTTTCAACGCTCATGTGTATTCACCAGTGTCTCGAGTAAGCACGTGCGTAACGTGCTGCAATAAGTAGAATACACAGTTACGTCACTGTCTAGTGATGGATAAATACTAAGACTATAGAAACTATTATAGTCCACCTAGTCTACTTCATAGACCGTGTGTAATTTCACTGTCACATAATTGAACAACACCCTCTGAAACTTCGCCTTGCCAAAAACCACTCCCATTCGAGAACCGCCCCATACATGTTTTAGACCGTGTGTAAATTCACTGTCACACAATTAAACAACACACTCTGATACTTCGCCTTGCTGAAAATCACTCCCATCCGAGAACCGCCCCATACACGTTTTAGACCGTGTGTAATTTCACTGTCACACAATCGAACAACACCCTATGATACGAGGGTCGTTCAATATATAGTGAAAGTGATCATGGTATGGGATGCATGAGTGATTCTATTGAGGGACAATGTGATCAATACAAAGTATGAACCTTTGTCTTTCAAACAATACACTTTTGGATTGTTAGATACCTTTGGTTTTGTAACGTCATTAACATAAACACAATAGGTTTCAGACACTGACTGAAATCTGTCAATTATTTGGCTGGATATGTAATATGTTGAATATGGGTTGATTGATACATTTGCGTATATCTCGGCAATGCAAGCATAAAAACAGATGACACTTGGCACATAGTTAGAACACACACTTATCTCTGTTTGACACTCTTTTTTAGATCTGAATTCCATAATATAAACAAGAAGGGACCATCTCAAATACGCTTTTATTTAGCAAAATCCGCAATATAAAGAGCAATGGAGGGATTATAATTTAGTAAATTGTTATGGGATGTAAATCAATAATAGTGGGGATTTCAAGAGGAGCTGGTCATAAAATTTCCTTAAACCATTGAAATTATGTGACAATTACTTTAACAATATATATCTAGTAGCTCTAAAGAATACAGTAATAAGAGAGGTCGTGGCAGCCATCTTTGATTGATACATTCATGTATATCTTCATTTTGACTATCACAACATTGATTTAAGCATTTTTCATTATTTCTGATTAGAATTTGAAGGCACAGTAAGCTTTTATCTGGTAAATTTCATGATTTTAGCAATTTTTGGCCCTGTTTAAAATGATCTGCCGTCTGCGCATACGCATATTTTCTGCAGGTTTCATGCGCATAAGTTCAGGTAATTAGTTAGCTATCATATGGAATCTCACAAACTGGTTAATTGCTTGGATTTTTCCTAAATTGTTTGATTTTTCCGCAATATTAGTGAGTCACTGACTGGGCATTTTTCAATGAAATTGGCTATTTGAAATACTGATATTTGTATACTTTTTATTCAACTGTCTCTCCTCACTTTTTCCTCTCAATACTACATATATCAAATTACACAGGAATTAAAGTTATTGTGTTTTTATCATACTTACGCGGGAAAAAATGGGATTTACCTGTTTCTGATGTCAATGTTATGCAATCTTCTTACCACATGTTTCATACAAACAATTCACATTTTCCGCCATATAACTGATTTAGCAGTGTCCCAAGTATACTTACTTTGAGACAATGCTATGACGTCATAGTTCACACTTAGAAATCCAAAACTGTATTGTTTGAAAGACAAAGGTTCATACTTTGTATTGATTACACTATCCTTTAATAGAATCACTGTGCATCCCATACCATGATCACGGTCCGAGAACACGGTCTCATACAGTCTACTGATATTCGATCTACGGCAGAACTGCGCTTTAAACACACTAGGGACGATGTTTTGATGCATAATGCATGTCACGATAGTATCACACCCCTTCAGAACGAGCTAATATTGCATTTGACGCCTGTTCATTTAGAAACACGTGAATGTGATATTTCTGTAGCTGTGTAAGAGTTTATAGTTTAACGTAGAAAATGATCAATTTTAAAGCTACAATTTTAGACCAAACGGCGGCTATCCAGTGCTAGAAAATAGCCATTTTGAATTATCTCAAATTTCTTGGAAGGCGGTATATAAATATTCATACACTTCGTATTGATCGTGTCTGCCATTGGTTGATATTGATCCCCCACAAAAACCCACACAGACAATTTGCTCATTACGCATTCATCCTTGTTTTTGTTTTCAAACTATGTACCACCACGCACTCTTCGTTCTGGACAAATGCAACTTCTTCAAGAAACTATATCTAAGCGCTCTTGGGGAGACAGATGTTTTGCTATTGCAGCTTTTCTTCTCTGCAATGAACTTCATATCCATATTAAAACTGCAAAAACTGTTACAATCTTCAAAAAACTGTTGAAAACACATCTGATGTCTGAGACATTTTGTAATAATTAAGTAGTTTTTGATTGTTGTTGTTTATCGTTTTTTATTTAAATTGTTTTATGTTTGTGCCGTGAGCGCTCTTATTTAGAGTGGATATGTGCCTTGTCACTATCATTATATTATTATTATTAATATTTGGATGTGGTGCAGTGTAATAGTATACGGAGGTCAAAAGGTCAAATCCAAAGTAAGTAGACCCTTTTAATCCGGGGTGAGATCAGAAGATGGGGGAGCGGTCACAGTGAGTGAGCCTTCTATCGGTACATATCGGTTCAGAAAAGGACACTGACAAGGAAAAGGAAAAGGGTCTAAACGAAGAAGACAATAGTCGACCGGACTATACTTTCTAGTTAAGTTCTCCTATTAGGGATAAAAGGCAGAGGTATACTATTAATCATAAGGAATAAGTGTCCAGAAGTCTGAGCCTAGACTACCAGTCCCTAGCAATCAGTCTACTACTAAACCACCAATTTTTTATATCATTTGACATTACGTATATCAACGGCTGCAGCTGCACAATGTTACAACAATTAACTGGTTTCGTGACCACCGTACTGCTAATTCTGAGAGAATTATTAGAAATAAATCTCGCCTGGGTTATGAATCTCTTTCTTTTTCTGCTCACTGTTGCATTTGACGCGTTAGCCATCATGGCACAGTGTGCAAAATAGCAATAACAAATGTGTCCGGGTTGTTTTATTTATGTATTAATAACACAACACCAACATTTATTTAAAAATGAATAAAAAACGAAGCAAAATTATTATATATTATTTATTATACTAGGTTTTTTTAAGAAAAATAAACCAACATTGCTGGGATTCGAACTTGAATCATTCGGTTTATAGACCATATACCGTTACACAATGGGCAAATGTCAGGAGTAACGCACAGCAGGAAACGAGTATCTCAGATATTACTCAGAGTAGGTGAATGTTTTGACGATTTGTCACTAAGGAGAGGATTAACAGCAACCCATGAATGGTGTGTTAGTTCCAACAGAATTTAATATATTGGTTGGCAACATCGATTGTATTACGTGTATTTGTCCGGATTCATAAAAAGTATACGTATTTGATCTGACACTCGTTGTCGCGTTATTATTATTATTATTATTATTATTATTATTATTATTATTCATGGTATAGTTTATTGTCATCGCAGCCAGCCGGCTGAATTGGCACCGACAATATTACAAATTACAAAAATACATTAAAAATGCAAGATATACAATAATAGATTTTAAAAACAATAATATCGTAAACACATAGGTTCCAATAGATAGGTCAGGCTTGGAATAATAGTCTGCTTTCCATGAACATGATTTTCAATATTGTAATTTAATATAATCATTTTAGAGATTTGTATTCAAGTATCTAGGACACTTTTAAATACCCATTCAGTGAGGTGTTAATCACCAATCCTTTGTCACTCCTTTTAACAATATAGAAAAAGGATCGCGCTTTCCCCGCTGTTTCCACCAGCTTTCCTCTACTTGTACTTGTGTTTGGGCAAGAACCCTTACTTAAATAGTCAAACATTTTCAGACGATAATCATGGAAATTGGGGCATAGTTTCATACTCGACCTATGTCATGTGTATGTAGTGACCAACTCACAGATCCCGCCCACATCCGCGAGGGACACTCATCGATTTTTTATTTAACCTTTCAGAAAATCAACTTATCAAGAAATGAACCTCCGCTCCTCGTATGACGGACTTACTGAATTTGGTCCATCTAACACATCCATTGTTACCAAAATAATTGTTTTATGCTAGAAAATGAAAGGATTTCTCATTCGGTTTTGTTGGTTGAAATAATCAAAAAAATATTATCATAACTTAAGTTTACCCTCCGATCCTACACTAAATGTAGGCATTTTACGGTAGAAAATATCATTATTTAACGGCAATCATGTAACACCCAGATTAGAGTTCTTTTGCTACCTGGCATCTGAGTAGCATCTATTGATTATACATGAGATCATACTTTAGATGTGACACACCAGTTTGAATTGCTTTCTTAAAGTTCAAGTTCCTTCTGATAAAATAGCAGAAAAAATCAGTCTCAAAAAGTCTTATTTTAGAGGAAACCGACCGCAAGTATAAAAAGACTTTTTTATAAAATAAAAGCTACAACCCTCGGAAATCTGAATATGGTGGATGCACAGTTGATATGAGTTGTTGTCCCGTTTCTATGGCAACCGCAAATTAAAATAACGGCGTTTCGACAAATAAAAACATTATTTGTTCAATATGTGTTACTTAAATGTTTGAATTACACTTTTTAATTGGGTTAACATCGCACGATTATCCCAAAAATTGTAATACATTGTACTTATATATTCTTATTGGTTAAAATGGCGACCAAAATATATGAATTAACTAATGTACAGGGATTTTATGTATGGCTTTAAGAATATTATATTATGATCCTTTACGAATTTCTTTTTCATTTTTTAATCCGTAACAATTAGAAATATTACTACGGGGTGGTAGAGATACGACGGCACACTGTTAGAAAAATTTCCGTTTTTTTACAGAAAAATTCCGGCAGCAAAATTTTCGGACTCTTTTTTTTGCCCGTAAATTTACAGAAAGTTGAAATTTACGGAAAAGTTCCGTAAATTATAATTTGTGAAAATACAGATTCTATATACGGAAATTGTACAGAAACTTGACGTAAATTAACATAATTCCGTTAAAATAAATAACGGAACAAAAAAAATTGTCCGGAAATTTTGCTGCCGGAATTTTTGTTTAAATCCGTAATTTTACGGATTCCTTTTGCGTAACTATACAAAATTCCCATGTAAATTTACACATTTCCGTAAAAATAACAGATTACAGAATTCAATTTTTTTTTACGATCTTTGATAGCTTGATCCTTAAAAGTACGGTCTTGTTCAGGATGGGCCGAAAATGGAATAGTATTTTCAATACAAATATGCATTCCATGGTGTTTTTTTACTAACTGTTAATTTGTCCGTAAAACTACAGCTAATTTCCTGTAAATTTACAAGATGTACCGTAAACGTCTTCTTTCAATAATGATCTTCTGTACAATTACGGACATCGTCTGTAAAATTTATCATTTACCTGATTTTTCTGTAAATTTTACTAGTTTTCCGTAGAAATCCGTAAATTTACAATTTTATTCCGTATTTACCGTTTACGGAGGATTTCTGTTAAATTTTGTCCGTAAAATTACGGCAATTTTTAACAGTGCATGTTTGTATGGTGTTTTGGGGACCGCTCTATAGTCCGACGAGTCTATAATCCAACGCCTCTATGGTACGAGGTTCTATAGTATGACGCGTGTAAATTCACCATTCCCATTCGATAGTCCGAATCAGAGCAAAGGTTTTTTAATCAGAAAAAAGTTGTTCTTCATTACGAAGGTTTCTAAGCATTTTGGTACACCTATTTATTTTAACGAATTGATTCTATACCTTAAAAAAAGGATTATTTTCATATTTTGCTTATTTCAAAATTTGACATTCTGCCTTGGAAACAACCAAATAGTTTGGTTTATCCTTGGTGTAAAACAGTACGGAATGAACCTAGCACAAAATACTCTATTGACGGATTAAAGGATTATAGGGAGCACATACCTAAATAGGTATCGCGACACGCTATCGTCGCGATCAATCAAAGTTGAGTACGACAATAGTTCCTATTTGGCGGGAAAGAGAGTTATTTTTTGACGGTTTATGATATAATTTTTCACTAATATGTTGTGTTTGAAATGTGTAGTTGATGTTCTGACATTTAAACTAGGTGATTTGAGGTCAATTTTAATTTCACGGACCGATTTACACACGCGGTGATATCCAGACCGGAGACCGAATTTAGGTAGGCATATCACTACGTTGTTATGCGGCGGCTTATAGCAAAAAAAGTGCACGAGAAAGTTTGCTTCATATTGAGATATGTTGTAGATTACCCTTGTGAGTAAAACATATCAAAATTTCATTGAAATTTTATGGCTAATTTAGAAACTAGAGCCATTTAAGTAAGCCTTTTTTAACAGTAAAGTCTATGGAGAGCGTCTTGGTGCTGTGCTCCCTTATAGCGCCAGGTGCCCGATCTCCCGCGTGCTCCGATCCAGTGTAGGTGTATTACACAATGCAATAAATAAAAGTCGGGTTTCACCCAAATCTATGCGTTTTGATATCTACTGGGCAGTGTATTTATGGCATAGGCCAACTTTGTCCGGTTTAAAAAACAGGGGGGGGGGGTGTGTGGTTGCTCTTTTTTAAACAAAAACACGGCGTTATTTCAGTTGATGTGTTATAGGTGGGTTAGGTCGACATAATCAGAGACTGATCGAAATCAAAATCAGTTGGATTTGAGTCAAAAAGTTTGAATTTCGTGAGTGTAGGCCTAACAAATCAAAGCGTGCCGCGTCTAGAGTCAAAAAACGGAAAATAATAGTGATTTTACGGAAGATGCGGCCTCCGTGATCAGATCATATTTCAAAAACGGATTGTTCAATTGTAATTTTATTTGGCTAGTTTGTTCAAAATTTCACGCTGAAAAAGTTGATATCAATTTTGAATGATTTTGAGCAAATTTGTGCTCTATAAGGGAGCACATACCTAAATAGGTATCGCGACACGCTATCGTCGCGATCAATCAAAGTTGAGTACGACAATAGTTCCTATTTGGCGGGAAAGAGAGTTATTTTTTGACGGTTTATGATATAATTTTTCACTAATATGTTGTGTTTGAAATGTGTAGTTGATGTTCTGACATTTAAACTAGGTGATTTGAGGTCAATTTTAATTTCACGGACCGATTTACACACGCGGTGATATCCAGACCGGAGACCGAATTTAGGTAGGCATATCACTACGTTGTTATGCGGCGGCTTATAGCAAAAAAAGTGCACGAGAAAGTTTGCTTCATATTGAGATATGTTGTAGATTACCCTTGTGAGTAAAACATATCAAAATTTCATTGAAATTTTATGGCTAATTTAGAAACTAGAGCCATTTAAGTAAGCCTTTTTTAACAGTAAAGTCTATGGAGAGCGTCTTGGTGCTGTGCTCCCTTATAGCGCCAGGTGCCCGATCTCCCGCGTGCTCCGATCCAGTGTAGGTGTATTACACAATGCAATAAATAAAAGTCGGGTTTCACCCAAATCTATGCGTTTTGATATCTACTGGGCAGTGTATTTATGGCATAGGCCAACTTTGTCCGGTTTAAAAAACAGGGGGGGGGGGTGTGTGGTTGCTCTTTTTTAAACAAAAACACGGCGTTATTTCAGTTGATGTGTTATAGGTGGGTTAGGTCGACATAATCAGAGACTGATCGAAATCAAAATCAGTTGGATTTGAGTCAAAAAGTTTGAATTTCGTGAGTGTAGGCCTAACAAATCAAAGCGTGCCGCGTCTAGAGTCAAAAAACGGAAAATAATAGTGATTTTACGGAAGATGCGGCCTCCGTGATCAGATCATATTTCAAAAACGGATTGTTCAATTGTAATTTTATTTGGCTAGTTTGTTCAAAATTTCACGCTGAAAAAGTTGATATCAATTTTGAATGATTTTGAGCAAATTTGTGCTCTATAAGGGAGCACATACCTAAATAGGTATCGCGACACGCTATCGTCGCGATCAATCAAAGTTGAGTACGACAATAGTTCCTATTTGGCGGGAAAGAGAGTTATTTTTTGACGGTTTATGATATAATTTTTCACTAATATGTTGTGTTTGAAATGTGTAGTTGATGTTCTGACATTTAAACTAGGTGATTTGAGGTCAATTTTAATTTCACGGACCGATTTACACACGCGGTGATATCCAGACCGGAGACCGAATTTAGGTAGGCATATCACTACGTTGTTATGCGGCGGCTTATAGCAAAAAAAGTGCACGAGAAAGTTTGCTTCATATTGAGATATGTTGTAGATTACCCTTGTGAGTAAAACATATCAAAATTTCATTGAAATTTTATGGCTAATTTAGAAACTAGAGCCATTTAAGTAAGCCTTTTTTAACAGTAAAGTCTATGGAGAGCGTCTTGGTGCTGTGCTCCCTTATAGCGCCAGGTGCCCGATCTCCCGCGTGCTCCGATCCAGTGTAGGTGTATTACACAATGCAATAAATAAAAGTCGGGTTTCACCCAAATCTATGCGTTTTGATATCTACTGGGCAGTGTATTTATGGCATAGGCCAACTTTGTCCGGTTTAAAAAACAGGGGGGGGGGGTGTGTGGTTGCTCTTTTTTAAACAAAAACACGGCGTTATTTCAGTTGATGTGTTATAGGTGGGTTAGGTCGACATAATCAGAGACTGATCGAAATCAAAATCAGTTGGATTTGAGTCAAAAAGTTTGAATTTCGTGAGTGTAGGCCTAACAAATCAAAGCGTGCCGCGTCTAGAGTCAAAAAACGGAAAATAATAGTGATTTTACGGAAGATGCGGCCTCCGTGATCAGATCATATTTCAAAAACGGATTGTTCAATTGTAATTTTATTTGGCTAGTTTGTTCAAAATTTCACGCTGAAAAAGTTGATATCAATTTTGAATGATTTTGAGCAAATTTGTGCTCTATAAGGGAGCACATACCTAAATAGGTATCGCGACACGCTATCGTCGCGATCAATCAAAGTTGAGTACGACAATAGTTCCTATTTGGCGGGAAAGAGAGTTATTTTTTGACGGTTTATGATATAATTTTTCACTAATATGTTGTGTTTGAAATGTGTAGTTGATGTTCTGACATTTAAACTAGGTGATTTGAGGTCAATTTTAATTTCACGGACCGATTTACACACGCGGTGATATCCAGACCGGAGACCGAATTTAGGTAGGCATATCACTACGTTGTTATGCGGCGGCTTATAGCAAAAAAAGTGCACGAGAAAGTTTGCTTCATATTGAGATATGTTGTAGATTACCCTTGTGAGTAAAACATATCAAAATTTCATTGACATTTTATGGCTAATTTAGAAACTAGAGCCATTTAAGTAAGCCTTTTTTAACAGTAAAGTCTATGGAGAGCGTCTTGGTGCTGTGCTCCCTTATAGCGCCAGGTGCCCGATCTCCCGCGTGCTCCGATCCAGTGTAGGTGTATTACACAATGCAATAAATAAAAGTCGGGTTTCACCCAAATCTATGCGTTTTGATATCTACTGGGCAGTGTATTTATGGCATAGGCCAACTTTGTCCGGTTTAAAAAACAGGGGGGGGTGTGTGGTTGCTCTTTTTTAAACAAAAACACGGCGTTATTTCAGTTGATGTGTTATAGGTGGGTTAGGTCGACATAATCAGAGACTGATCGAAATCAAAATCAGTTGGATTTGAGTCAAAAAGTTTGAATTTCGTGAGTGTAGGCCTAACAAATCAAAGCGTGCCGCGTCTAGAGTCAAAAAACGGAAAATAATAGTGATTTTACGGAAGATGCGGCCTCCGTGATCAGATCATATTTCAAAAACGGATTGTTCAATTGTAATTTTATTTGGCTAGTTTGTTCAAAATTTCACGCTGAAAAAGTTGATATCAATTTTGAATGATTTTGAGCAAATTTGTGCTCTATAAGGGAGCACATACCTAAATAGGTATCGCGACACGCTATCGTCGCGATCAATCAAAGTTGAGTACGACAATAGTTCCTATTTGGCGGGAAAGAGAGTTATTTTTTGACGGTTTATGATATAATTTTTCACTAATATGTTGTGTTTGAAATGTGTAGTTGATGTTCTGACATTTAAACTAGGTGATTTGAGGTCAATTTTAATTTCACGGACCGATTTACACACGCGGTGATATCCAGACCGGAGACCGAATTTAGGTAGGCATATCACTACGTTGTTATGCGGCGGCTTATAGCAAAAAAAGTGCACGAGAAAGTTTGCTTCATATTGAGATATGTTGTAGATTACCCTTGTGAGTAAAACATATCAAAATTTCATTGAAATTTTATGGCTAATTTAGAAACTAGAGCCATTTAAGTAAGCCTTTTTTAACAGTAAAGTCTATGGAGAGCGTCTTGGTGCTGTGCTCCCTTATAGCGCCAGGTGCCCGATCTCCCGCGTGCTCCGATCCAGTGTAGGTGTATTACACAATGCAATAAATAAAAGTCGGGTTTCACCCAAATCTATGCGTTTTGATATCTACTGGGCAGTGTATTTATGGCATAGGCCAACTTTGTCCGGTTTAAAAAACAGGGGGGGGGGGGTGTGTGGTTGCTCTTTTTTAAACAAAAACACGGCGTTATTTCAGTTGATGTGTTATAGGTGGGTTAGGTCGACATAATCAGAGACTGATCGAAATCAAAATCAGTTGGATTTGAGTCAAAAAGTTTGAATTTCGTGAGTGTAGGCCTAACAAATCAAAGCGTGCCGCGTCTAGAGTCAAAAAACGGAAAATAATAGTGATTTTACGGAAGATGCGGCCTCCGTGATCAGATCATATTTCAAAAACGGATTGTTCAATTGTAATTTTATTTGGCTAGTTTGTTCAAAATTTCACGCTGAAAAAGTTGATATCAATTTTGAATGATTTTGAGCAAATTTGTGCTCTATAAGGGAGCACATACCTAAATAGGTATCGCGACACGCTATCGTCGCGATCAATCAAAGTTGAGTACGACAATAGTTCCTATTTGGCGGGAAAGAGAGTTATTTTTTGACGGTTTATGATATAATTTTTCACTAATATGTTGTGTTTGAAATGTGTAGTTGATGTTCTGACATTTAAACTAGGTGATTTGAGGTCAATTTTAATTTCACGGACCGATTTACACACGCGGTGATATCCAGACCGGAGACCGAATTTAGGTAGGCATATCACTACGTTGTTATGCGGCGGCTTATAGCAAAAAAAGTGCACGAGAAAGTTTGCTTCATATTGAGATATGTTGTAGATTACCCTTGTGAGTAAAACATATCAAAATTTCATTGAAATTTTATGGCTAATTTAGAAACTAGAGCCATTTAAGTAAGCCTTTTTTAACAGTAAAGTCTATGGAGAGCGTCTTGGTGCTGTGCTCCCTATACAGCTTTATTCCGTAAAGGGTCTTTGCAAAAGTCTAAATTATGATGGTCTTGCCCGAAAGATATACCCAGAATGTGAACTGACTAATATTTGTCATATGATGTCAAATACTCACCATACCAAACTGTATACATACTACTACTGGGATGTTACAAATAACAACTCTTCCCTGTTGTATCAAAAGGATTCCTAATTATCGTTTATGAATAATCAAATACTTCTAAGTAATTGTGTAGGCTCAAAGTGCTGTTACTTTCGGTTTAGTTACATATACTTCATGCTGTTTAATTTTGTGTTCAGGTCCCCCCCCCCCCCCAAAAAAAAAAACCTGGCGATTACAACTCTGTCAATGTCGATTAAGATTCCTATTTGACATGAGCTACAACCGCGTTCATAACTTTTAAAAAATACATGTAATAATAATAATAATAGTAATAATTTACTCACCGCAATCACAAACTGTTGGTTTATAGCGGAACGTCAAAGGCACTCACATGTAGTTAAGGTCTATCAGAATGAACGTATCATATCAAACGCGCTATAATAATGGGCCTTTTAATCTATCTAGATCTATTGAGTAAAGTGGACCTTGTGCCCGTGTTATCAATCGGAATATCTGATAACACTGGCATGCAGTGACTCCAAATCAGTATCAAGTATATGGGCCCGGGGAGTATAAAATCAGAGCAGCAGATCATATTGTTGCAGAAATTGTTTTCTCTGCCAAGACAACATTGACAATGACCACACTATATACATGTACGCACTTTGTAAAATCAAAACTTCTTTATTGGATAAACTTAAAATCCGTCTAAATTCTAACTCCCCCCCCCCCCCCCCCTCCTCCTAACGGCGAAATAGTGACTTTGACCATACATAGTCAAATAACGATAAAACGAATTAGCAGCTGTAAATATTATAGCAGTGATAAAAAAGGTTGTGGCAGCCATCTATGATTATCAAAATATTGGTTTACATATTTATTGATTTAAAAAAATTATAATCTGGGCTTTTATCTGATGAATGTCATGCTTTCAGAAAATTAGATAAAATTAGAAATTAAACAAAAGCCAACGTATGTTGGAACCTTTTCAAGTGTACTACCCATGTACCAAGTCACATCATCATAGGTAATCTCATCTATCCACAAACTTTACTTATTGCATAATTAGGAAATTAAACAACATCCAAACCAAGAACATGATTGTATGCTCAAATCCAAATATTTATATTTGTTTCATTGACTTCTTTTCTCCGTACTCCATACTAGTGACGGCGAAAGCAACAATATTAATGGTGAGACATATTATAATGTTAAAAACTTAAAGAAAAAAGTGTTTTTAACTAAATTGGTCCAGAAAAACGTTCCTGAAGCCTCATTGTTAAGTTTGAATAATGAAACAATGAAACAAAAGTTGGCATTTTTAACACTTTAATACAGGGGTTACATTTAAACCATGCTCCGAATTGGACAGGATCTGATTCATCTTGTTTGGTTTGATAAGGCGGGAAAAAGTAAATCATCATAACCTTCTAAAACAGGCTTTGCTTAGCTATTAAAATAGTTCCAACACGACGCTAACTACGTTAACTAACGCTGAAAATTAAAGCAATTATTGATACGTTTTAAAGACACAAAAGTATACGTTTTGGATGAGTTTATTCATAAAAACATACCATAACTCAAAAAACAAGGACAATCGAACAAATCATTGATTTGTTTTCTTTGTATTCTAAGCATTAATATATGGAGGTTTTCTGAAAGGACTCATCAAAAATATAATTTATTTCACAAAATCATATCATGAGTTGCTTTAAATAGAAAAACATATCATCCTTGTTCTCAGGTAAATCGGTGCATCTATATCAATCATACTTGAAATCGATTGGTCCTTCATATCTTTCAGAAACTGACAGCGATAAGTCAGTTCGACAATCAAGGAGCTTCATAATGAGTGTTTTGAAGAGAAAAGAAGCACGGTTTGTTTATGATAATGTAGATTACATAACCAATATAACACAGGTTCATTATATTATTTATAAGAGTAGAGCTTCATATCTGCTCCAATTAAGCATACTTAATTAATGGATCTTCTTAAAGGAAGGGTCCCGCAAGCACAACATTGAGCATTATTTGTTAGAAAAATAATTATCGAGCCGAAATTACGTAATTATATAGAACAAAACACCATACTACTCACAAAAATGAATAAAAACTGCCATCACTCAACATGCAATTTTTAAAATTCGCGGCGATCGAAAGTCCCAGTGTCGATGACGTCATGAGTATCGGTGCTAAAATTTGCGCATGTGCATTGTGTAACTATGACATCATTGACACTGGGACTTTCGATCGCCGCGAATTTTAAAAAGTGCATGTTGAGAGATTGCGGTTTTTATTTGTATTTGTCATAAGTGTGGTGTTTTGTTCTTTATAATTGCAAAAGTTGGGCTCAATAGTTATTTTTCTAACATATAATGCACACTTTTATGCTTGCGGGACACCTCCTTTAAAACTTTTCCACGTGGCAGGCGTCTGCAGAATACATTCCAAAATGTCACAACATTTTTCAAAAATGTCGCAATTATTGATTAATTTGAAATAAGTACAAACATGCCTAGTATTGGTTCAGTAATCCTTGAGATAGACCTTGAAAGTTGGAAAAGGTTTCTGAAAAATCTGTTTTGTATATGGTAAAATTAATAGCCGCTTGGAAAGTGTTAACATAAAAATGTACATTTGCCCTATACTTAATCCTCACTGCAAAATCGGTACGTATGGCTCACACGTATAACTGACTTTTACAAAAGACTAATACCTTTGGCGCCAAAATTAAAACTGTTTTCCATACTCGCGTGATCAATACATAAGAAACCTATGTAACTGATTCAGCGTAAAACCACGTGCTGTAGCCATGAAACCAGATTTTCTACTCAATAGTGCAGGATGCGGTGCACAATATCCTCCATTTACAACAAGACTATGTCATGACCAGCCTTTCTGGCGATTACATAGAAAAATCATGGTAAGCCAACTACAGCTAACAATAGAAATTTCTTAATAACAATAACATTTAAGATTTTCTACTTGCTAGATGGAGTACTTGAGCCTGACTGAGTGTGTACATCTGTCACGGTAAGAATTCCATTCCATTCGAAGCAGTAGATTTAGTAAATTACTAGGAGCTTTAACAGATTTAAAGCATTTCAGATGACTGGAAAAGGTTGTTAAAATCATGGGTCAAACGTTATACATACATACATAATATGCATTTGACTCTGTGTATGTTTAACTCTGTAGTTTTATGATCATTGTTGTATTTTTGCTTTAATCTTGTATTTATATGTTGTACAGCGCTTTGAGTTTAGATCTCACTAAAGTAAAGCGCTCTATAAGTGTGTGTTATTATTATTATTATTATACATACACCCCTACATACGAGATTTTAAAGCGCTATTTCATTTAGATTACGGCGCTGGCAGCAACAAAAATACAATCAACAACAAATGTACAAAAATAAAAACTAGTACTACATAACAGAAGGAAAATTAAATAGGAAACAGGTGAGTCTTCAGGTGTTTCTTGAAAAACTTGTAAGGATTCACAGCAGAGTCTGATGTTGATGGGTAGATCATTCCATAGTTTAGGACCAGCAACAGTGAAAGATTTATCTGCGGCAGAGTTGTTTGTACGTTGAACAACGAGGAGTGATCGATCCGACCGGATCGAAGACCAGGTCGACCAGGTTTATAGTGATCAATGCACTGATTAAGATAGATAGGTCCAGTTTCATTAATACATTTATAAATATGAACACACAATTTGTAGATAATACGCTGTCGCAGCGGAGCCAATGAAATTATTTGAGCAACACTTCAGTTAATCTGCATGGGTAACAACAAAAGAGCATCCAGGCAGGCGGGATAATATTACAGTTGGCCGTTTAGTATTAAGCATACCACAAGTTGCTCTACTCAATATTAGAATTAATCAGAAAAGGTAATTATTGCTCCCAAAAGATTGTAATTTAATCCTGATTTTAGGACTATTACCTAATACCATAGTGCAAAAATAAATATTGCCAATGCATTTTTTTGGATGCATTTTGATTGTAAATGTTCTGGCAACATTTCTCAACTTTTTCTGCTGATAAATGAGGGCGCTACACAAGTTGTTCAACCTGGGAGCTAATTTCTCAGAACTTTCGGGGTTACCATATATTAATGTTTTGATTAAATTATTAAAGATATCATGAAATTTAAGGAAAATGTCAAATTGAAAAATCCATTCGCTTCATTAGCGAGAAAATGGGCTTTTGGTAAAACCCGTTTAATATGTAAATATATAGGGAAACCATTAAGTGGTGTCAAATCATCAACTGATTAAAATGGATGCCGCCAAAATCAGTCTTGCAAGGTGATACTAGAAATGGAAAAACTACATTACAGGAGTACACGCGTAATATAAGTTACCCAATGAAAAATAGCTCGATACAAACACGTTTTCTCATGCATGTGCATGAGGAGTTGTCTATTGATTTATTTTACATGTTTTGTTAGATTTGCCTTCAACGTGTTTCTGTGCTCTTATGTTGAACTTGTAGAAGTGTGTTACAGTAGTAATTTGGATTTCTAGTACGCCGCAACATCACTTAATGACATTGTGCTATGAATATTATAGTGGTAAACGTATCTAACTAATTCAATATCGTCTTTATACAGGGTGTCCCAAAAGTCTATGCACGTTTTTGAAGAGTCACATCTCATAAAATATAAATCATATGGTATAAATTTAACCATATTTTGATAGACGAGATTTGGGAAATTATTTTGATACCAAACACAACCCTATTGGTGAACCACCAACATTATAAAACTGGTTGAAAGTTTTTGGCCGTGTAAGACCTACCTATACCAAGTACCACAAATTGTTGCTAAAACCAGGTGCGCATAAATTAACGGTATGAAAGCAACGTTGCGCATTAGTCACAGTTCACTGCTTACCTTGAAACATTAATGTTATTACCAAACTCTGTCACTCACAACATAAATAGGCGCAGTAGACAACATTGCCCAGCAAAAGTCTTTATTCAAGATGGTTTACAGCATAGATAATCGAATACAAATTGTATGGTTCTACGCTGAAACAAATTCAGTTCCACTTACTCAACTAAAGTTCAGAAAACATTTCAAAGTGAAACGCGCACCAGGAAGAATATCCAGTCTGAAGTTGGTGGATACATTTTTGAACACAGGAACTGTGCATGATTTGTCTCGATGTGGTAGAAAAAGACTGGTTGATCAACAAGTCACATTGATGTTATAAGACCAAAGAGATATATTCGCCGACTTTCCGCAGAAAACAAGATTAAAAGATCAACTGTTCACAGAATTTTGCGTAAGGACTTGAAGAAGTTTCCATACAAGATTCAGATCAAACAAAACATTTAAACTAGATTTCACTATAGAAACGAAAATGATGTGTGATATAGTTTGTTATTATGAATGGGATCACTGTAAGGTAAAATTTTAAATATTACATTTGACTGATCACTTTCCGTGTAACCAACTCTACCCGTCTTTTTGTTAATCTTAATAGGTATGGATTTATGAACTTTATTCCTCCGAAGTATAAAATTACATTTTTAAGGTAATACATATTTTTATTCTAGGGTGGCATTACAAACAGATGTTACTCCAATGTTTGGTATCAAAATTATTTCCCACATCTCCTCTTTCTAAATATGTATTCATATTTTCAATACGACTTATATTTTGTGAAATACAAAGCTTCAAAGTCGTGCATAGACTTTTGGGACACCCTGTAGTTGTTACTTCTTTTGTTTTTCATATTTTGTCCCTGATGATTTTTGTATTGCTTGTCCTAGTGCATATCTGTTATTATTGTTATCTGTTTTTAGTGCACAGCAATTCTAATTGCTTGCCTTGGTATATGTTACTGTTTTATCACTTTATTATCCCTTGTTATTGCTTGTTTCCCCACCAAGTTGGTATATCTTTCTTTTATTATCTACGCATTTATTGGATGAAACGATCGCGAAGGGAAAACAGTCTCTTATTGGCAGGGTAGTTACAGTAATTTAAAGTCATTTGTAATGTTTCAAACCTATTTCGTTAATTATTAATGTTTCAAATATACTTTTTTGTAAAAGTGAAGGCATTCTTGCAGCCAGGCAACTGCCAACAATAAACCAGTGGGACCAACGACCAAGGAAACAGTTCCTTGGTTAGCATCGGATAGGATGGTGCGGGGTTTTAACGACAATTAGGCTGGTATCTTTAGTATACTTAGATAGATCGTAAAGTACTTTAAAAAGAATAATACAGAAAAGGTGTACTTTAGGTCCCACATTCTGGACTCTACTAGTATCGTCCGATACTGGAACACCCAGTATAAGTAAGAGTTCCAGACTCCCGTATCGCCCGATACTGCAGCATATAAAATGTATCGGGCGATACTGGAACATAATTATGTGCCAGTATCGTTCAATACTGGAACAAATCTCACTGGTATCTTGTGTACCAATATCGACCGATACTGGAACGGTAACGTCGTAACAGTATCGACCGATACTGGCAACTTTTATGTTCCAGTATTGAACGATACTGGTTTAAATCTGGTACCTTAACTACACTTTTTCCGAATATACTAATGGGGACATGTGTCGGGCCATTTATAATGCGGTTATTCCTTGTCAAATCATGATTGTGTAAACTCATAATTGAGTCAGTTCTTAGTTTCAATAAATGATCCTGTCGCGTACGCAACTACATTCTTATATTCCGTCATTGAGAATTTTCATTCAGATTTCGAAACATTCAAATAGATTTGTTGCTTTATTTTTACTTATTAAAACACAGATCGATTCTAATTAATTCGTGTCAACAGTGCATTCAGTCGGATATTCATCATTTTTGAGCAGTATTGCAATTGAGTTTTATGAATTGCTACAAAGAGAATACTTTTTCTGGATTATTTGGTATATGATAAATGTCATGCTATGGATTTATATTAAGCTATTGTAATGTTCCCATTAATATACTGCAAATGTACATCGTAATAATTGCCTGTTTGTCAAGGGAGTTGTTACGCTAAATTGTTCTTTGATATCTATTTCACGGTCGACGTCATGTTTGATTACAGCCATATCAGATGTTCCGTCGCTTGTTATATATCATAGGCACGTTGGTTCCTCCCAGAGGATCATGTTAATGTTTTCATTAGGTGAGCTGTGCGTTGACAAACTGAATAATTGATAGTGATCGGAGGACATACAGCGTCACAAGAGGCTGAGTGGGGGACCGTGTTAGCTTCAATTACTACACCAAAAGGTATCTACATTTTCCCATGTAAAGTCCGGGCAAATTTCTGAAAGCTTTAATTCTATGTCTGAACTTTTTCTGATATGGACATTTTCAAGTGAGCATATATATCGAGGAGGGCAACCGCATTCTGATTGGTAAACGTTTTATATTTTGGCCAACGTTATTTTTCAGCGTGTGGTTAATTTTATTAATATAGGCAACACTTAATTAAATAAACTCTACCCTAGTTACTCAAAATGTATTCCCCAATTATTTGTTACAATATTTTATCAGAACATGTAAAAAACAACGCCTCAATGCATTAAGTGCTTTAAAACATATTCTCCTAAGATAACTGGGCTGCCATGGGTTTGGAATAGCTGTCTCCACTGTGCCGCTCCAAGCAAAAAAAAATACCCAACTGACAACCTTGGTGTGGTGCAAGCTGGAACGTAATATGATTATTAAACCATGGTACATAGTTGTAGAAATTCTGCAGCGTTTTAGGTTGTTTTGATGATGTAAGTGTATGACGCGTTCCATTTCCTTGACACGATTGCTAAAGTGTTACTGCTAATAATAAGAACGCAACACGGTATTACGCCAGCTAAATGATAGATCAAATTACAAACATCTTGACACGTTGATACATTTGCTAAAGTGTTCCGCTAATATCACGAACGAAACTCTCACTAATATTACAATATACCCACACGAAAGATACATTTAACAAATGGTAACACACGCACATCCCGTTGTGATATACATATAAACTCCTCAGAAAAAGTATCGTGACATTTACACATGATCCAATAATTAACGGCCCGAAGGGGTATGGATTGATCGAAGCAAATAACCCAGTGCATAATTTTGTTCTGCGAATTTTGACATCTCGATTGTTGAAATCCGATGTTGCGGAGCGGAGTTATTATCATTTCAATGAAGGTAGGTGCAGTTTCAAAAGTGACAATTGTCCCTATAGAAGCGGGTTTACATTACTGTTTTGAGTGATCAGGTTTATGCTTTGCAGCTTTACAGACGCTGTTGTGGACAATGAAAGCGGACACACAAAGTACTGAAGATAAAGATAAAGTCGTGGCAAAATTAAAGTTGAATGAAAACAATAAATCTGTGTTGTGAAAGGAACACAATATATTCATTTTCTGAGTGAATGTTGCAATTTTGTACACGTGTGTAAAGCATAAACCTGATCATTCAAAACAATAAATGCAAACCTGCATCTCTTGTCTATAGGGATGATTGTCACTTTTGAAACTGGACCTACGACCATTGAAATGACAATAACTCCGCTCCGCAACATCGTATCTCAACAATCGAGGTGTCAAAAGACGCAGAACAAAATTATGCACTGGGTTATTTACTTCGATTAATCCATACTCTTTCGGGCCGTTAATTATTGGATAATTTTAAAGTGTCTTGATACACCCTTACATGCTCCGCACACTACCCTGCGTGCATCGAACGCCGACAAAACTCCCTCATACTATCACACACTTCAACGCACACCACACTCCGAACATCCACCCCAATATTTTCATACTGGGAACCTAACACGCATTCAGTTGTGATACACACGATTATCATGTAAACATCAACATTTAAACATTTATCAACTTGTTAACAACTGGTTACTTCCACTAACATTACCTGGTTACACTGTTATCTATATCGAAAAAATAATGTCTTGATCCCATCCAGTAACACTTCAGTTTATGGTGTTGTAGTAAAAAGAATGTCTTGATCCCATCCAGCTCAACTTCTGTTTATGGTGTTGTAGTAATTAAAGAACAGCAATGTTTATGGTATTGACTCCTAATCAATATTAACATAACTTAGACCAAAATAAATAGCGATGAGTACTAGAAGTAACTTTAATTTGTGTTATACTAATATTCATAGTGTTGCTGATGCCGTTGTTCTTCGATTCAATCATTCTCATGGTATGGTATGGAATAAATGGGAGTTTTGTAGTCATGAACATGAATGCAAGGTAGTCAGTGTCAGGGTTCAAGGCTATAATACGCAACACTATACGCAATGCGACAATACGCAACACTATACGCAATGCGACAATACGCAACACTATACGCGATGCGACAATACGCTGGCGTCGTGGCGACGGAACCACGCGGGAGAGAGCAAAACAAAACAAACAGAAAAGGAAGAAGGAAGGACGCTGGAAAACGGGACGGAAGGGCGGATGCCCTGAAGGCCAGGAAGGCCAGGCCGGAAAACTCAAAAGAATGATACGGCTCTGCGTGAATCTTCTGGTATCTTTGGCTAGACTATAATTATAGCCCATCCCTGTTGGATGAGGCCGGAGAACATTAATAAAGATACGGCATTACGAGGATCGTCCGTTGTCTATGACAGGACAATAATCAGTCGAGATCATTCCTGTTGAATGAGAACCGGAGAACATTAATAAGAGATACGATACTATGGCAAACTTGTGAACTTCCGGTGCAGTGCGGAACATCGCTACTGAGGAACTAACTTCTGTGTTTTGCCCATCTTCTGATCTTCTGGTGGAACATTATACAAACGATAAGTGCACTTATTGGCAGACTAGATCAGTGATCACTGAGCGCGTGAAATGTGTTGCGTTGTTTATTAATGATTTATGTTTTTATTTATATTAAATTGTTGTTTACAAAATCTGGGTATTACAGTGAATTGTTTAATTATAAAGTCCGAGCTAACTCGGGTCGTGACAGTCAGAATCAATTAATGTCATATTAAGCTATATATTTGTATTTTTCCTTTCTTGGACGGTAGTTTCTAATCTCATTTGTCCCGTTCGAGATTTCGTCAATGTACCTTTCTCATGATTCCCGCTCTTCGGCATTAAGCATGACACCGGTAAAAGCGCTTCTTTAAACGCCTGTTTGTATCGTCGACACATGAGAGTGTACATATATATTATAGGATTGATATAGGATAACAGTTGAGAAAAGAGAAGAATATAGGAGCGAGCATCTTCGTTCCTTATAAGATACATTGTACATTGGATTACCCTCCTGATCGGCGCGAAATGTTGCCACCATTCCAAAAAGGAAATAGATTTCAAACGGAGCAAGGAAGCAAAAGAAACACGGGAAAAGTGCACCTTATGTCCCAGATTCCGGACTGTACTAGTATCGTTTGAAGTCCATAATGCTGTGGTGAGAGTTTACGCTGCGTAATAATGGGGTGATAGTATTATGCGTAGGAAATCAAGAATCTACAGGAACGATTGCGGGCGCAATGTGTATTTCACCACATAGAGTATGATAGGGAAATATAATAGCCTAAGTAGAATAAGCAATTTCGAACAGATGTGTCTTTTAAAAACGTCTCTTAAAATATGCTCATTTAGAGATGTCATTTTGAGTATATTGCTTTCATATTTGAAAGCATTGCCACGGGTGAATGAATAACAATGCATTGTTTTCTTTTAATTAATTATTCAACATGGGTTTGCTTATTTTGATACACACTGTTCACGTAAAAAAACATCTTCAAGTGTATCATGCTAACGTTATGATCCTTCTCACGAGTTACAGACTGTCACCTGTGGCGTTAATTCTATTACTGGTCGCTGAAACGTTTCATAGAGAGACGTTATCAGTAGTAAATATTTACCAACAAGCTGCTTCCGTCCCGTCGGGTGGAGCATTTAGCTCGATTAACAGCCGGTTCCCATTTCTATACTCTTTTAATTTTACAAATTTAAATTATAAATAAAATAAGAATGACCATGAAGTATACAGTCTGGTTATTTATTGTAGCATGGTATTGAGTCTCATCCTCACCGAGCGATTATATTATTACAATCATCACGTTTAATAAATGTAGGCGACTTTTACTAATAAAGATGATTCTTGTCATTGCCATTAATTCAATGAAACAGCTGCAATTTATCTATGTTGAATACATTTCAGATAAGTACAGCTGTTTTCGCTGTATTTGTGTGACATGATGTTGATAACGTTTTGTTCAATATGTTCGGGATTGGGTCAGTGAAGTTGTAAATGTAAGCGCCAGACAATGGTGTAGGTAAAGTGATTATGGCTTATACAATGGAAATAGCTAGTGCAAATGATAACGTAACAACAATTATTGCACTGAGTTTCTAAGCATACTGACAGATGTTCTACAGGGTGTGTCAAAAAGTAACCTATGAAATACACTTTACCCCATTATATTTTACCCCTTAACTCCAGAGATATCAAGAATTCAGTAACAAAAAAGTCCTTAACCTCTGTTACAAAACCAAAAGGCACATGTATACCCACTGTATGCTGTACACAATTCAAAATTAATTTTATGATTAACTTCAATTGGAAAAACAACAATTATGCTAACCCCATGAGCTTCGAGATTAATTATTCAATATTGTAAACCTTTTCCATTAAAATGTTAACAGCAAATAATAAAGAGGGCCCAACATCTTATTTACTATCATCGCAGTCTATGTTGCTTTAGACCTTATAGTAAACTAGCCATAACATACCTGATTGGTGAAAAAAAGCCCAAAAGGCATTTGTAAACAAAGAACTGACGGAGAATACAATATTCCAATCATCTATGTTTGATAAAAAAATCAATACGGTCACAGTCAATCTTTTCAACCCGGCGTCCATATTTCAATTCATAAAATTAATGTTACTCATACATATTTATGTACTGATAATACACTAATCAACGTTCCTTCGGAAGTTTTGATAGAATAACAGAATTCCAGACTAATGTTTCATATCATGTTCACAATTAAATCGTACAAAAACGCAGTGGGGCAACAGAGCCTTTGGGATTGCAGCGGCAAGAATATGGAACAATTTACCTGCTGTCATCCGATTAAACAGCAATATAAACAGTTTCAAAAAGGACTTAAAAACCCACTTATTTAAAGTGGCTTTTACTAAATAATCTTTTTGTAGTCATCTGATATATTTTGTGCTCTATTGACTGTATAAAACTTGTTTGTAAATGCATAAGCGCCATGAGCGCCATTTATGGCGGATACCGGCGCTTTATAAGTTTTCATTATTTATTATTTATCTAGGAAGTATGTCAAATACCGTAAATTGCGTGACATTGACATCGAACAGTTTAAAGGGGATATAAGATCTTCCCAGCTTGTGCAATCTACTGCCTCTACTGTATCTGGATTGGCTGAATAGTTCAACTTGGTGCTCCGCGACTTGCTGGATAAGAATGCACCTGAGAAAACCAAATATGTGACATTACGATCTAATGCTCCCTGGTAGGCCTATACAGAGGAAGTACGTAAATCCGCAGTTCCGCGTTCCTAAATAGTTCAAACATGTTATATGAAGTAAACCGTGTCCTAAAAAGCATCCCTTTAAAACCTGTTCCGAAGTTCCGCGTTCCGTAAAATAATGAAAAAGAAAAGCATACCTTAAAAACCTGTTCCGCAGTTCCGCGTTCCTAAATATTTCAAACATATTATATGAAGTATACCGTGTCCTAAATAGCATCCCTTAAAAAGATGTTCCAAAGTTCCGCGTTCCGGAAAATTGTGAAGAAAAAAAGGATACCTGCAAAACCTGTTCCGCAGGTCCGCGTTCCTAAATATTTCAAACATATTATATGAAGTATACCGTGTCCTAAATAGCATCCCTTAAAAAGATGTTCCAAAGTTCCGCGTTCCGGAAAATTGTGAAGAAAAAAAGGATACCTGCAAAACCTGTTCCGCAGGTCCGCGTTCCTAAATGTTTCAAACATGTTATATGAAGTATACCGTGTCCTAAAAAGCATCCCTTTAAAACATGTTCCGAAGTTCCGCGTTCCAGAAAATTGTGAAGAAGAAAAGCATACCTTAAAAACCTGATCCGCAGTTCCGCGTTCCTAAATATTTCAAACATGCTATATAAAGTAAACCGTGTCCTAAAAAGCATCCCTTAAAAACATGTTCCGAAGTCCCGCGTCCCGGAAAATTGTGAAAAAAGCATACCTTAAAAACCTGTTCTGAAGTTCCACGTTCCTAAAAATTTCAAACGCTCATATCCATGACATCACAGATTATCAAAATATTGTTTACAAATTGATTTAAACAATTTCTAATCTGGGTCTGTTTAAGGGCTTTTAATATCTCATAAATGCCATGCTTTCAACCGTTTGTAGTCCAGTTCAAAATGGTCTGCCTTGCGCATGTGCAAATGTTCTGTAATATTCACATGAATATGTTCAGATAATTAATTATCCTCTTAAATTATCCAAACTGGTTCATTTCTCCGATTTCCTAGAATAATTCTGATTCCGAAAATACGTTGACGGAGTTAACTCTGACAGTTGTTTAACCTATTCAAACAATGATTTCTAAGTAATTAGGAAACGTATTGCTCTGTAACATCGAATGTATCTTAGTTTAATGTTTATGTAATTTGACCTAAAAAAACTACATTTAGAGCAAAACTTAAAGATACAAGATACAGGGTGTTCCATGAAAAAGATCACATAATATGTCCTTTAAGGGGAAGGTCTGGGGTTAAAAGCCTCTATATAGGATATCGATTTTAACAAATTTCCTTAAACTGTACCGATAAGTGTTATATACCATAGTATAGCCCATATAGCAAACTTTCAAAATTGACCTAAAATTTTGCTCTGGGTGCCATGGTAATCATACAGAGCCTCTGATTGGCTAAACACCGTTCTGGATGTAACTCAACAACGCTAACTAGTAGTATACTGGCATTTGGATTGAAGGTTAACAATAACATTCCTCACAAAATCATGAATCCGTTGCTATGGTAACCAGGGACCGACCAATCAGGTAATTTTGCATGCTAATTCAAATTTGGAAGATCAAAAATTGGGATTCATGATAATGTAGCCCTTTATGTGCTTAATATGTATACCAAATATTATACAAATCCGACATTTCGTTTTTGAGTCAGAGTCTGAACGGTATCAAAGTTTGCGCTTTCCAGGTTTTGAGATATCGGGGTTTAAAAATCACATAACGTAGAGGCGTACACTAGTAAACTAACCTTCACATCCAATTTATTCACATTTATGTTTACAAAAATAATTATTGTAATTTAATCAAAGTTTTGCTAAGATAAATGCAGTAAATTAATTCTTATAATATTTTTTATACCGTAGCCATGGCAAATCGTTAAATATAGCAAGGTGAAAAGAAGAAAAAAATACATAAGAAATACACCAATATTTACGATATATGAATCAAATTTCATTGTAAATGTAAATTCAAGTTTTATAATACCATTTTTGAATATAAAATGTTTTACTAAACCTTTTTTTGTAAAATTTAGTTAAATATCACTGCTTGAAAAATATTACTTTTTTTTTTCTTCTTTCAAATTTATTTTCATTTATCATTCACACCTTTTGCATATCATGATCACAATATATATATTCACTAATTCAGAAATTAATCCATGTTTGCATCACATGACCAAACCATACAGTATAACAGCACAGCGCTAAATCACTCCTTGTTTTGTGTATTGGTAGTAAGTTCCGGCAACAACAACAAAAAAGATTTTGTGATTAATTGGGTCCTTTGGGAATCAGTTTGGCGTGAGGGTAGCATTTTATAATTAAAATGAAAGATAATCTCTTGTACTTTGATCAGGATATTGCAAAATGATGATTTTCTATTTTACCGAAAATGTATCACGTAGATGAACACACGTGCTCGGAGGCGGTCAGAAGGTGAGCATACGGGCTGAAAATAGGGTGGCGCTGTTTAAATGATCATACCGTAAAATCTAATTGGAAACCGTAACACTTCTTGACGATTTTATGAAATTTTAATATTTATTGATTAGAATGAAGCATTCGAGACTTTCCAAAAATGGTTACTAAGGCCCCAAAATCGAGACTCTTTTAGGCCTATTTTACGTTTAATCCAATGGGACACTTATTTAGTCCTGTGCCCCCTTGTAACACGCAGTGGTGACATTCGATTTATATCGATTTGCATTGATTTTAAGTCTATAAAAGAGGTAATGTTATCTTAATTTCAAAGAAGAAAAAAATTCTCTGTCCATGTCATGCATTAATATCCTAAACACGACCCAATTTTCTTACACATTTGGAGCAAAGACGGTTGAAGAGCATCATTTTACTACACATTTCCTTGTTTTTGATTTACTCACAATAATAATACTCACAATAATGGATTCTCTCGCCATGGTTATCCGATTATAGACCTACATATCTTCGCTTGTTTTATCAATCAGTGGTTTAACAAATAAAGTTTTAAAAAATTGTTTTAAACCCATTTGTCATTGATATCAAATCATGTCGGGGGTGACCAGGTTTAATTTGGGCCTACATTAAGACACAAGGGCTTTTAAAGTATCACAATGTCAATAACAGTACTCTGTCAATTCCCTGGATGATATAACCCAAAACAAATTACATTGTGAGTTTACCTGATATACAATACATTATGCGTGACAGATAAAAAGACAATTTAGGCCTATTATTATTTCAAAATTGAAATGTTTTCACCCATACCCTTACAATTCGGCAATTTTGGACCTACAATTTTCACATTTGTATCTAAGGTTTATTAAGGGTGAACACGCCATTACGTAATCATTTTCATGGTTCATTGAATTTTTAAAACATCGCATATATATATATACTTTTAACATAATTTGAAACATAAATAGTCTCATTAACATCTCATGATCAATGAAAGAGATTTTAAAAACTCCGAAATTCTGCACAATGGCCTTAAAGTGCCCAAAATTCGAACATTAGGAATTGAGTATCGTTGCGTTAAGTAACATTACTTTAGTTAAAGGTGGTATTTAAATTAATTAAATTGACAGTTTTTCTTGATATTACTTGGTGTTTACAAAAATGACCAAAAAAAATAAAACTATTTTTATTGTGTATTATAAGGGCGCACAGCACTAAATCACTCCTCGTGTTGTGTAATGGTATTAAGTTCCGGCAAAAACAAAACGATATATGTATCAGATAATGAAATCTTAGACATACAATCATAACGCAAAGTACTTTAAAATCTTCGAAGACTTTGTAGCTCAACTCGTTACCGCCATCGCTCTCCAGATAAATAAGTTATACATCTTTGTCATTATACTTGTTAGATCACCTGGCTCCGTCCATCTTACAACGGTTTTGCTTAGCTATTTTTAAAATGAAAAGTTCCAACATGACGCTAACTACGTAAATTAACGCAGAAAATCAGAATGACATGTTTTATCTATTCAGAGCAAATATTGATATGTTTTAATGACACAAAAGTATATGTTTTTGGATAAGCCTATTCAGAAAAACATACCATAGCTCAAAAAACAAGGACAATCGAACCAATCATTGATTTGTTTTCTTTGTATTCTGAGCATTAATATATGGAGGTTTTCTGAAAGGACTCGTCAAAAATATAATTTATTTCACAAAATCATATCATGAGTTGTTTTAAATAGAGAAACATACCATCCTTGTTCTTAGTTATATGCAGCTATATCAATCATACTTGAAATCGATTGTTCCTTCATATCTTTCAGAAATTGACAGCGATAAGTCAGCTCGACAATCAAGTAGCTTGATAATCAGTGTTCTGACATATAAGTCAACATTTATGGCCGGCATAGCTCTGAAGAGAAGAGAAGCACGGTTTTTTTTATAATTAGACTAAATAACCAATATAACACAGGTTCATCATTTATAAGAGTAGAGCTTGATATCTGCTCCAATTAAGCATACTAAATTAAAGGATCCTCTTAAAAGTTTTCCACGTGGCAGGCGTCTGCAGACGACATTCCAAAATGTCACAAAATGTTTCAAAATTTTCGCAATTATTGAATTTCATTATTATATTTGGAATCACCATGAGAAATGCATTGAAATAAGTACAAACATGACTTGTATTGGTTCGGTAATCCTTGAGATAGACCTTGAGAGTTGGCAACCAATATTGGTCCAATAATGGGCACAATATACCAGGGGCGGGAAATGACACCATTGATTTGATATACAAATTATGACGTGGTGTATAAAATGCGGCCGCTGTTAAGAGTTATCGCTTCCCGGCCTTTTGGCTAAGATATTGTGCCTTGTCCTGTCCCTTGAAGATTTGTGCCCTTGTCCTAGGCTTGCCCTTGGCCAAATTGGTCCTGGCCACGGGTTGGCCCGGGGTCCGCCCACTCCTCTTTGGGGGAAATAAAATAATATAAAGATAGAATTCTTCCTACCTAACGATTTGAAACGGCCATTTGACCTTGATGCGTGCATTGAACCATAAAATGTTCAGTGTAAAGCGGTGTTAATCTAGTTTAACCTCCCAAAACATGAAAGTAATCGACTGAAGAATAAGAAAACTGTGGCCAGTTTTGTAAACTGACCGTGTTTTTCGCCATTCCTATGGGATTTACACAGTTAAAACATGCATATTCCTGCAGCATGATGGTATGGAGTGAGAGTGAGAAAGCTAAGGAGGATGTGGCATCCTAAGTGCTCTGTAAAAGGTGATGCTTGTATTCAGATTTGATTTTTCATATGACAACTCGGTATCAGACGATTAACTACTTATCCCAGAGTAAAAGAATGATTTTTCAGGAACATTTTGACAATTAACATGATAAATGTGAGTGATAATGACCATTTAGCAAACCAATTTTACTCTGTGTAAATCCCATAGGAATGGCGAAAATCGCGGTCAGTTTACAAAACTTGCCACAGTTTGCGTATTATTCAGTCGATTACTTTCATTTTTGGGAGGATAAACTAGATTAACACCGCTTTACACTGACAAAAAAAATCATGGTTCAATGCACGCATCAAGGTCAAATGGCCGTTTCAAATCGTGCACAATGTTTTTGACTCACCCTGTAGACGTTTGAACCTTAGTGACCAATAAGATTCCACATCAGTAAATAATGTCAGTCCTTGTAGACGACAATCAAAACTTTTATTGTCAGCTGGCATTCTAATGATATTAGAATTAATCAGAAATGGTACGTATTGCTCCTAAATGATAAAAGTTGTAATTTAATCCTGATTTTAGGACTATTATCTAATACCACAGTGCAAAAAGAAATATTTTCAATGCATTTTGTAGGTTTTTTGAATGCATTTTGATTGTCAATGTTCTGGCAACTTTTTCGGATAAATGAGGGCGCTACACCAATTGTCCAAATCTGGGGGCTAATTTCTCGGAACTTTCGGGGTTACCATTTACAATTGTTTTGATTAAATGATCAAAGATATCAAAAAAATTAAGAAAAATGTCAAATTAAAAAATCCATTCGCTTTGTAAGCCAGAAAATGGGCTTTTTGTAACACCCGTTTAACATGCAAACGTATAGGGAAACCATTAAGTGGTGTCAAATCATCAACTGATTAAAATGGATGCCGCCAAAATCAGTCTTGCAAGGTGATACTAGAAATGGAAAAACTACATTACAGGAGTACACGCGTAATATAAGTTACCCAATGAAAAATAGCTCGATACAAACACGTTTTCTCATGCATGTGCATGAGGAGTTGTCTATTGATTTATTTTACATGTTTTGTTGGATTTGCCTTCAACGTGTTTCTGTGTGTTACAGTATCAACTTGGATGTCTAGTACGCAACATCACTTACTGACATTGTGCTATGACTGTTATAGGGGCAAACTTATCTTATTCAATATCTTCTTTATAGTTGTTACTACTTTTGTTTTTTTATATTTTGTCCCTGATGAAGGGTGGTATATCAACTTGAAACGTCGGTCTTAACGTTATTTTTGTTGTTTTATTGCACAGCAATTTGTATTGCTTGTACGTCCCAGTGCATGTCTGTTTTTTATTGTTATTTGTTTTTAGTGCACAGTAATTCTAATTGCTTGCCTTGGTATATTTTACTGTTTTATCGCATTATTATCCCTCGTTATTGCTTGTTTCCCCACCAAGTTGATATATCTTTCTTTTATTATCTACGCATTAATTGGATGAAACGATAGCGAAACAGTCTCTTATTGGCAGGGTTGTTACAGTCATTTAAAGTCATTTGTAATGTTTCAAACCTATTTCGTTAATTATCAATGTTTCAAATAGACTTTTTTAACAGTGACGGCATTCTTGCAGTCAGGCAACTGCCAACAATAAACCAGTGGGACCAACGGACAAAGTAAACAGTTCATTGTGTAACCGGAAAGGATGGTGCGGGGTTTTAACGACAATTAGGCTGTAATCTTTAGTATGCTTAGATAGATTTTAAAATGCTTTAAAAAGAATACTACAGAAAAGTTGTGCTTTAGGTCTTACTCACAGATTCTGGACTGTACTAGTATCTTCCGATACTGGAACACCCAGTATCGTTCGATACTGGTATAAAGTAAGAGTTCCAGACTCGCGTATCGGCCGATACTGGCGCATATTAAATGTTCCAGTATCGGGCGATACTGGAACATAATAATGTTCCAGTATCGTTCAATACTGGGACAAATCTCACTGGTATCTAGTGTACCAATATCGACCGATACTGGAACTGTAACGTCGTAACAGTATCGACCGATACTGGCGCCTTTTATGTTCCAGTATTGAACGATACTGGTTTAAATCTAGTACACTTTTTCAGAATATACTAATGGAGACATAGTGTCGGGCCATTTATAATGTGGTTATTCCTTGTCAAATAATGATTGTGTAAACTCATAATTGAGTCATTTCTTAGTTTCAATAAATGATTCTGTCGCCTACGCAACTACATTCTCATATTCCTTCATTGAGAATTCTCATTCAGATTTCGAAACATTCAAATAGATTTGTTGCTTTATTTGAACCTATTCAAACACAGATCGATTCTAATCAACTCGTGTCAACAGTGCATTCAGTCGGATATTCATATTGATTTCATTTTTGAGCAGTATAGATGTATAAAGCTCTATAAATTGCTACAAAGAGAATACGTTTTCTTGATTATTTGGTATATGATAAATGTCATGCTATGGATTTATATTAAGCTATTGTAATGTTCACATTAGTACTGAAAATGTACATCGTAATAATTGCCTGTTTGTCAAGGGAGTTGTTACGCTAAATTGTTCTTTGATATCTATCTCACGGTCGACGTCATGTTTGATTACAGACATATCAGATGTTCCGTCGCTTGTTATATATCATAGGCACGTTTGGTTCCTCCCAGAGGATCATGTTAATGTTTTCATTAGGTGAGCTGTGCGTTAATAAAACTGAATAATTGATAGTGATCGGAGGACATATAGCGTCACAAGAGGCTTAACGGGGCACTTCAATTACTACACCGAAAGGTATCTACATTTTTCCATGTAAAGTCCGGGCAATTTCTGAAAGCTTTAATTCTATGTCTGAACTTTTTCTGATATGGACATTTTCAAGTGAGCATATATATCGAGGAGGGCATTCTGATTGGTAAATGTTTTATATGTTGGCCAACGTTCTTTTTCAGCGTATGGTTAATTTTATTAATATAGGCAACACTTAATTAAATAAACTCTACCCTAGTTATCACATTTAGCTCAAAATATATTCCCCAATCATTTGTTACAATATTTTATCAGAACATGTAAAACAACGCCTCAATGCATTGTGAGATTACACCATTCCAAATCTGGGAACCGGTCTTACTATAGACTTGGTAACCTTTTCAGATATGTAAATTTGGCAGAACCGTAGTGTTATGAAGCTAAAGAAGATGTGATGGAAGCATCATTATTGCTTGGAAGCAACATGTATAGTGATGTAATTTAAATGTAAAACTGTATTTAGGTATTTAATCATGTCCAACCTCTTCAATTACTGCATATTTTTGCCAAGAAACTTTGGAAACTGAGACAACGAATAACATGCAGACTACATTCTATGATAATGAACTGGTTATTTTTATTTCTATACTTTTCAACATACCACAATATTCAATATTCTGAATATTAGACTGTATTTTATAACATAAATAAATCTTTTTTGGTTTTAAAGGCTGTTCATAATAACATACAGATATATAGTCAGATCATTATCTTGTTCAATTTACCATTCCCTATACAAAATAATCATCAAAAATAGACAAATTACAATGCACCATATTTCACCATATATTGGCTTGTAGCTGACTATTGCATATATACAGAAGAAGTAATAATTAACATTAACAAATTAACAAACCTTGTCATGTTTTTTATAACAAACACCATATGATTATATATAACTGCTAGACATTAATGTTGGAGAGATTTTTACAGAAGCTTTAAAGGTGGAGATGTTTGAAGCTACATCATTTATGCACGTAATGATGTCTTTCACCGTAGAACACATGACGAAGTGGTTTAAAACATATTCTCCTAGGATAACTGGGGTGCAATGGGTTTGGAATAGCTGTCTCCACAGTGCCGCTCCAAGCAAAAAATAAAAGCCAACTGACAACCTTAGAGGTGTGTTGCAAGCTGGAACGTAATATGATTATTAAACCATAGTTGTAGAAATTCTGCAGTGTTTTAGTGAGTTTTGATGATGTAAGTGTATGACGCGTTCCATTTCCTTGACACGATTGCTAAAGTGTTACTGCTAATAATAAGAACGCAACACGGTATTGCGCCAGCTAAATGATAGATCAAATTACAAACATCTTGACACGTTGCTACATTTGCTAAAGTGTTCCGCTAATATCACGAACGAAACTCTCACTAATATTACAATATATCCACACGACAGACACATTTAACAAATGGTAACACACGCACATCCCGTTGTGATATACATATAAACTCCTCACAAAAAGAATCGTGACACTTACACATGATCCAATAATTAACGGCCCGAAAGGGTATGGATTAATCGAAGCAAATAACCCAGTGCATAATTTTGTTCTGCGAATTTTGACATCTCGTTTGTTGAAATCCGATGTTGCGGAGCGGATTTATTGTCATTTCAATGAACGTAGGTGCAGTTTCAAAAGTGACAATCGTCCCTATAGAAGCAGGTTTACATTACTGTTTTGAATGATCAGGTTTATGATTTGCAGCTTTACACACGCTGTTGTGGACAATGATAGCGGACACACAAAGTACTGAAGATAAAGATAAAGTCGTGGCAAAATTGAAGTTGAATGAAAACAATAAATCTGTGTTGTGAAAGGAACACATTATCTTCATTTTCTGGGTGTATGTTGTACTTTTGTACACGTGTGTAAAGCATAAACCTGATCATTCAAAACAATAAATGCAAACCTGCATCTATTGTCTATAGGGATGATTGTCACTTTTGAAACTGGACCTACGACAATTGAAATGACAATAACTCCGCTCCGCAACATCGTATCTTAACAATCGAGGTGTCAAAATACGCAGAACAAAATTATGCACTGGGTTATTTGCTTCGATTAATCCATACTCTTTCGGGCCGTTAATTATTGGATCATTTTTAAGTGTCTTGATACACCCTTACATGCTCCGCACACTACCCTGCGTTCATCGAACGCCGACAAAACTCCCTCATACTATCTCATACTTCAACGCACCCAACACTCCGAACATCCACCCCAATATTTTCATACTGGGAACCTAACACGCACTCAGTTGTGATACACACGATTATCATGTGAACATAATGGTTACTCTGTTACTGTTGGGTTTTTTAGCTAGAGGTCTACTCTTTCCATACATACCACAACAGGTACAAACATTCCACGCATGTCGTCACAATGACGTCCCTAAACGTGGCCGACCTCGAAATGCCGTTGTATTCGTTTGTACAGTGAAATATAGGCCAGTGCTCCATAGCATAGCATGAATTAGTGAATTACAATCGGATTTGCTCTTTGTTTGTGAAAACCTGGATGTTTGCGTTACAACCTGGAATATTCTTCAACGCGATATTGATTATTTGACTTAATGAAAGGCTTATGGCCGTGTGTTTTGAACTCGCCACCCTTACCGTTGCATGTTCAGATTTTTACATTTTACACCATCTGAGATTCGAATTAGCATATCGCAATAACTATTTGTTCTACCCCATAAAAAGTATATATTTTCTGAACGGTAATCTCACAAGAAATCTAAATATGCTATTGGAATTTAGATAAGACTTAATGGTAACATGTTGTGATTAAGAATGTTCAGAAAATATCGATTTTTTTCATATTTTGATTTAAGCTCAATAATAATTTTATACCTATCCCAATCATAATTTTACTGTGCATATTTAAGTTCCTCATGCAATTACCCATCAGAACATAATAGTTGTTAATGGTAAACATGTTGAAATATACTATATCGAGAAGTAAATGAGCACAAACGTTTAAATTTTTATAAAATCTCATATTTATTAGAGTTTACAAGTATATTTTTTTTGGTATGCATCCTATCCTGATTTAAACGGCATTTTCGAATTCCCCTATTTGAGAGCTTTCCAAAAATGTATAATTTTGCTATCATCGGTTAAATATTTCTTTTGTTATAGTCATGTATGTAAAACCGATGAATTAGGGCAAGTTCACTGTGTAGCGAATAGGGAAAAAGCCAAGGACAACGCAATCGATTCATGATTACAATTGGTGAACAATAGTTGTCACATTTGTTGAAGCAGAATTTTATAGAATATAAAAAAATCTATAAAATGAGAGCAAAATCATGTTTGTACCGTACAGGGATGAGGAGTTATAGTAAATTGAACGTAGAATTGGGAACATTTTCTATATTTCCCATAGAGATTGCACACAGCGCCGCCGCCACCGCCGCCGCCGCCACCGCCACCACCCCTGACTTTCACAACATAATCAATCATATCTCAGCCAAACATTTATAGAAATACCTGATTTATTAACACAATGTAGCTAGATAAATAGGCTTTCACATGACACCTCAACCATAGCTCTACCACATTTAGTTGTTGAGTTAATAGAGAGAGATGGATGATTCGTCACCAAAAATGCAACGCCACCACCCTTTTTGGGTGGTGAGTTCAAAACACATGGCCTTATTGGTTGTGGGTCTTATGGAAAACTTGGAATATGGGAGTCGTTCAGAAAACAAACAGGGTATAAATTTTGCTTATCCCCACCCTACCCCGTAAAAAGTAAGAACGCAATTTTCATTGATGTTATGAAGTTACTTATTTTGTGAATTTAAATAATATTTTAAATCTAATCACTACAAATTTGTACGCAATTACCTTACCTTATATATTATACCTAAGCATCTACATCTAGTTTCAAGTAAATGTCAAGGACTCTTAAATGATACAAAGATGTGCGAAGACATCGCAGAGCTTGGTAACGATGTATCATGATAGTGGAGGTAAAATGCAGAGGTTGTCTCGAACGCGAGCGCAAGTGTCTTTTCACTCGTGCGCAGGATTTTTGATCAAGTGGGCCGGCCTTTTAAGCGACTATTTCCAACATTGTCAAAACTTCAACTGGTATTACGTGAGTTTAATGAGTCTTCAAATTGTAAACTTAAAGCAAGTAAGGCAGGTTCTTAGTAGTATTTTAGCTGTTGATCTCACTCCCCTAGCAGAGTCAGCACCCACATTAGCGTAATAATAGTGGTTGTACTTTGTATTGTATTCCAAAGGTCATGACTGCTACCAGTCAAATTGACATTTATGACCGTGATAAATTGCGGGATATATATTTCAAGGAAAGATAAAATGAAGAGGTTATTTTTTATTTCATTAAATGTTGCCATATCACGTGTTATAAATTTATATTATGCCGTTTAATGATTTCAAAACATACGTGTCTGATATCGAACAGCTAAACTCCAATCTCTACTGATTGAATCATATTGTATGTACAAAAGCCTGTGTATATATTTAAGCCTGTTTATTGTTTGCAATATAAAAATCTGAGATTTCAGGTTTTTAACAAAAAAATACCCTTTAAAAGTTTTATCGTCAATTTTTTGAAACCGGGGAAACCGGGGAAACTGTTTGTACTAATAACTCTGATTTCACAATTTTGTTTTCCACAACTTGATGATATTTATAGTATTCCCCGAAATGTTAAGGTGTTTTTTTTACCAAACCTAATTGGAACAGGGCGGGTTATCATCGAACCTATGATTAGGATTAGCATTACATAAGTATAGACCTATCTGGCCGTCTGAGCATAGAACTAACTGCTTCACCTCATCTTCAAAGAAGGAGTGTTTCATGGTGAATTCGAATTTTTATTTCAACTGTCAATATTTTTCATCTACATTATACGGAACGCCATTGTTAATACAACCGTATGGTTTTCTAGGACTTCTTTTATCATTTTGTATTCATTTGATAATGTGGAAATTCAGGAAACAGTGATAATGGCGCTATGGACAAAGTACAGATATAAATTCTGGATTTGTTGAATGAACTGTTTCTTAAGTGTCTGTAGGTCATTTTTGCGGAATACCACGATATTTACGAGATATGAAAATGAGTACAACAGTTTGATTCTGTGGTAATTGTTTAGTGTGATAATTAAGAACACCACCATTATTATTCGGAAAATGTTTGAATTCTGTTTGCGGTAAATACAGTTGTAATTCACGATTTATACTTGATAACAACTGGTTACTCCATTAACATTACCTGGTGACACTGTTATTTATATCGAACAAATAATGTCTTGATCCCATCCAGTAAAACTTCTGCTTATGGTGTTGTAGTAAATAAAGAACAGCAATGTTTATGGTATTGACTCCTAATCAATAATAACATAATTCTTAGACCAACATAAATAGCGATGAGCACTGGAAGTAACTTTAATTGGTGTTATGGTGTTGCTGATGCCGTTGTTCTTCGATTCTATCATTCTCATGGTATGGTATGGAATAAATGGTGAGTTTTGTAGTCACGAACATGAATTTAAGGTAGTCAGAATCAATTAATGTCATATTAATCTATATATTTGTATCTTTCCTTTCTTGTGCGTGACTAGAATGTGCGGCGGTAGTTTCTAATCTCATTTGTCCCGTTCGAGATTCCGTTAATGTACCTTTCTCATGACTCCCGCTCTTCGGCATTAAGCATGACACCGGTAAAAACGCTTCTTTAAACGCCTGTTTGTATCGTCGACACATGACAGTGTATATTATAGGATTTATAGCGGAATTGATATAGGATAACACTTGAGAAAAGAGAAGAATATACGAGCGAGCATCTTCGTTCTTTATAAGATACATTGGATTACCCTCCTGATCGGCGCGAAAAGTTGCCACCATTCCAAAAAGTGAATAGATTTCAAACGGAGCAAGAAAGCAAAAAAACACCACTCCGTTAACCACAAGCATTTTAGCAATCTGGTTCCGCATACCAGTATCTTTGTTTTTCGACATCCCGTGTTCACTCATACGACGGATACATTGATCCAAACCACGGATAATAAGTACGTACATTCCTATATTTAATACCAATGTGATGAAGAATGGAACGGTCTGTAATCCTGTCGAAAAACTACTAATCCAAAGAAATCTTTCCAATGGTAAACAGAAACGAATTGCGTTGGGCCACGTATTGTAAGGTTCTAAATCGGGCCATTTTAAGCAGTACACACCTTGTTCCAAGTTTCCCGGGGTTAGGGAAGCAGATAACACGCCGGAAAACACCCAGCAAAGTCCTATAATCTCCAATGATTTTCCTTTGATGACGCTGTGACGTTCTTGAGGTCGACATACGGCCACATATCTGTCTATTGAAACTAGTGTGATGAAAGTAAGAGATGCAAAATAACCTACGTCTGATAAGAAATACATCCAAACGCAGCCAAAAGTACCTAACGGTGTGTCGTCTCCTCTTAATGGAGAATTGGCATACTTCCAGACCTTCTGACTAATTGCAGCCGTAAGAAAGACCACATCAGCAATGGACAAGCTTACCAGATACCGGTTTGTAATGGTTCTCATGTGTGGTATCCGAATAGCCACGTAAATGAACATCAGATTTCCCATCACTCCAAGGACGAGTATTAGCGGCAAGAAGACGGTGAGTAAATATCGTTGCCCCGTAGTGTAGCGGTAATCCTCGGAGTCTATTACGCTCAGATTGTATTCTATGTTATCAACGCAATCGGCGTTGATATACAAGGTTTCCGTAGCACTCATCGTATTCTGCTGCGTAACGTTTGAAATGCCTGTATTAGCCATTATAGGCAACATCAAGTGTGTGATTCGCTGTCACATATATTTCGAACAATACTCAGACACAGATCGGTTAAGGAGCGATAGCCGCGAATCCTCACTTGACGGTAACTCATCTGTGATTGCATTTAATGATGCCGAGTTCACGATAGAGATAGGTACGAATTGGATATGGATATACGCATGCGTCATTTTTCGTGTTTTCAATTGGGTAGGTGTAAGTGATAAGTAAAGTGCGTGATGTCGTTGAAGTCCATAATGCTGTGGTGAGAGTGTATGCTGCGCAATAAGGGGGTGATAGATATACGTAGGTATCCAAAATCTACAGAAACGATTGAGGGCGCATTTGGTATTTCACCACATAGAATCTGATAGGAAAATAGAATAGTCTAAGTAGAATAAGCAATTTCAAACAGATGTGTCGTAAACGTCTCTTAAAATATGTTCATTTATTATAGGTGTTCTTTGAAGTGAATTCCACTATAAGGATGGACAACTCGGGAAGGGGTTCACTATTCCAAAGCCATGATAAGATGCATGAGATAATATCGAGATCACTTGTTTCTTTCAGATCAGTTTGACCTGTTTCCCGATTGATTTATCTTTAGGGCTGATATCCAAACTCTCAGCGGTGTTACACCGGTATTACACCGATGTTATACCGGTATTACACCGATATTTGTATAGAATATCGGTGTAATACCGGTATAACATCGGTGTAATACCGGTATAACATCGGTGTAATACCGGTATAACATCGGTGTAATACCGGTGTAACACCGCTGAGAGTTTGGATATCAGCCCTTACTGCCTATATAATCGAGGTTTTTCTTTAACACATTTCATATAAAACCTTGGAGCAGGACCGATCAAAGTAATAATAGTTGATGACAGTTGTTTGAGTTTTAAAATACTTCTGGCAACCAGTTAACAATTAGCGTATAATGTTATTAAAGTACATGTAATAAATGATACAGTACTGTTCTGAGCACGTTGAAGAGGTACCCCCTTGCATAGCTGTAACACTTGCGTACAGCTGGATGTCCAATTAAAAATAATTCATCTAATTTAGCTGGAAATTGCAAACAATATTGTTAAAACCGCTTACAAAACATAAGTAACATACAAGGAACAAGATTAGATGGGGAATAAATTGCCTTAAGACAATAACAGAAACAGACTGTCTAATAAATATAAGTAGATCAATCCATAAATAGATGCACAAACGGTAAAAGCTCTATCACCAGCTAGGATACTCATGACGAAGATGATCATTGAAAGTGTCTATTTGTAACATACAATTTGAAACAGTTAGTTAGGTTGTACATGTAGGTGAAAGATCGTTTATATAAATGATTTTTAAACATACAAGAGCAATTTAAAAGTAATCCTCTGTTCAATAGGTAGCCAATGGAAAATGTCAGCAAAGGTGCAGATTCTTGTTGTCTATTTACAGTAACATAAGTCTTGAAGCACAGTTCTGTATACGCTGCTAACGAAGAGTGAATGATATAATGAAGATAAAGAGTCCATTTCAATAGTCAAGGCGGGACAGAATGAGAGAGCGTAGAGCGTGATGGCAGGTGTCCTTGTCAATAATTTGCGAATGTGTGAAATCTTTTTTAAATGAAAGGTGACAGTCAGACTAACATTAATGATGTCGGAAGCCATAGTTATATTTGAATTAAATAATGCACCGAGATTTCTTATAGTTTGTGATGGTTCTATACAAGATTTTACAATGATCAAACTTATTTGTGGTAGACATGCATGATAATAAGGAGAAGCGGCGAAAAATAATTCAGTTTTAGAGTTTATAAGTTTCAATTTATTTACATACCAGTTTTTGATGTCAATTATACAATTTGTAGTTTGGAAATGCCATTTGTCAACTCATCAGGTGTTGTCGGATCAAAGGATATAATAAGAAAGAAAGAAGAGAGAAAAAAGAGGCTGTGCATCATTAGCGTACACATAATTAGTAACCTGGAACAGTATAGATGCTATATCCGACAGGACCAACCAAAGAGCCCTGAGCTAGGTAAGCCAAACTATGCTTTATGTCCACTCGGCTGGTTCAGTCATCAATATATATAGGAGCGGAACCAATTCAAGAATGTTCCAGAAACACGTATACGTTTGGATAAGTGAGAGTACTAGATGTCATGATCAATAGTATCAAAGGCGGCTGAGAGGTCAAATAATACAAGTAAATTAATTTCCTTGTTGTCAATAGACGTCTTTATATGTTTGACTTTGATAAGAGCCGATTCAGTGATATGACCTGCTCTATAAACAGATTGAGGATGTGAGTCTTGCACAAGCTATTATCTCAATGAGTTTCAAAATAATGGTGATATTTAACACTTTCCACGCGGCAGGCAGCTGCAGACGACATTCCAAAATGTCAAAAAATATTTCAAAAATGTCAAAATTGTTAAATATCATAACCATATTTGGAGACACCACATGAAATGCATTAAAATAAGTACAACATGCCTAGTATTGGTTTAGTAATCCTTCAGATAGACTTTCAAAATTGTGAAAAGGTTTCTGAAAAATCTGTTTTGTGTATGGTATATATAATAGCCGCGTGGAAAGTGTTAAGACAAGTCTATTGGTTATAGCACATTTTTATCCATTGATGGCTTTTTCAAGAGAGGTTTGATTTGGAAAACGCAAGATAAACACAGGGAGTGTTTCCATTAGTAGCAAAACGTCCGCAGCATTTTGTGATCATAAAAATAACGAAGGCAAAGGTAATCTCACTATATTATGCTGTACTCGTTCATGCTTAATTCAATATTGACATGTTTAATCTCCACTTGGCAAAAACAATGATGACGTTTGTCGTTTAGCCATAAGATCATTATACTACCTCATACCTGATAAGCTTAGAGATAAATTATTCAAAAACGTTATCCTCATAAATTATTCAAAAACGTTAACCTTTCCCATTTAAATGTTAACAACAAACAAGAATAAGGTGGTCAACATTTGGACGCTGGGATTACTGAGGCGTTTCAAGAATCCAGTGTACAGTCAATTCAAATCTAAAGAGATTACCTTTGACGACAAGCATACGTCTACCACCGAGACTTGCTGAAAACATACACTTAAAGTAGTTTGCTGTGAAGGCATAATCTGTTACATGCGTTAAAAACTCTATCCCTTCCTTCCTCTCTTTAAAATATATCTTAAAGCATAATTAGAAGCCATCTTTCCTTTCGCAATGGTCAAGAGATTCAAATGAGTGTCCAATTCGTCTTTAACGTGGGATGGTTGCTGGCACTCCGGCCGAATTGTCAAAAGGGGCTGAAAGATATAGAAAGGATAATATCTCCTGTGTCCACCGTGGATTGACGCCCATAGAAGGGATAACATCTCCTGTGTCCACTATGGATTGACGCCCATAGAAAGAATAACATCTCTTGTGTCCACCATGGATTGACGCCCATAGAAGGGATAACATCTCCTGTGTCCACCGTGGATTGATGCCCATAAAATGGATAACATATCCTGTGTCCACCATGGATTGACGCCCACAGGAAGGGTAATATCTCAAGTGTCCACCATGGATTGACGCCCATAGAAGGGATAACATCTCCAGTGTCCGTGGATTGACGCCCATAAAATGGATAACATATCCTGTGTCCACCATGGATTGACGCCCACAGAAAGGGTAATATCTCAAGTGTCCACCATGGATTGACGCCCATAGAAGGGATAACATCTCCAGTGTCCACCATGGATTGACGCCTATCCAAATGATCTTATCAAATGCATACCATATAATCATTGACAAGTAAAAAAATGGCTTAATTCCTTTATTCTAATGTTTCGAAGACCATAAGAAATTCAAGACAAAATTAACATGTCCCTTTAAACATGAGATTCTAACGAAATCCAATATCCGAACGTGAAGTAGGACAGGTACGTTTTCGTGAATAAAATTCCGAGCGAGAAGAGAAATTTAAACAATGATCTGTTCGTACCCGAGGGAACAGTTCGATTTTATCTTGTTAACTATAGGGAAAAACAATATTACAGATGAGGGTAGTAGCCTATTACACTATTTTTACAACAACGTTCAAATGGATATTATGAATAAGGTTACAACATTTGAGCGCGAAAGTTGTTTAAGGCTTTGTAGATTGCGGAAACGTAATATAAAACGATACATAAAATATACAAATGAATGGCCAACGTTCTTTTTATTTGATGTTTCAATTCGTTACAAATCCTTGAGCGTAAATATATGGATTTGGACGGGCGGCATTCTTAGTGAGTAATAAATAATTATATGTCTGATGTTCTACGTTTCCAAGTCTTGCGACTCTTCAAAATATCATTATCTGACACTTATTCTATACATGTTTTGAAATACAAGTATTCTATATCTGCCTTAACCATTATTGAAAACAAATACACCGAATAAAACTAATGGGTAAGATTGCGAAAAGTGCTTTTCGACCTTATCTCGAGAATAACAAAAAAGTGTGAAATTATACATAGGCCCTACATAAATTACCATTTTTTTATACTTTAAAATATCTGCAATAATTGAATGTTTAATCAATAACGCCATTTGTGTCAATACATTTGAATGTGTGGTGAATCATGTGAATCATAATACAATAGATGTTTTATAACGTATAAACGTATGTCCTTCAGATAATAGTTATTTGAATACTGTAAGTAACCAATAATATAGCCACCAAAAAAATATTGCACTCTTGTGAATGCATTTTGTATTTCCTATTGCTCTTTGTGCCAAGTGACAAGTAAATCGGGCGTTGCGTTTAACCTTGTATTCGTAGATGCCTCTGTATTGGAAAGAGACCATAAGGCTTCCACTTGGGTAATCTTTTGTATTACCCAAATGGAAGCACGCCCTCTCCGTCTGTGCCCGTCATATTTCATCAAGGCTTAAAGATGAGCGCATGCGTGGAAGTTATGGCACCTGCATTTGCCAAATGAAGATATTGCCATTCGTAAAAATAAGTAAAAAGTTACAAATAGACCTATTGTATGTTTGTATCCGTTTACAAATTAAAAATAAAATGACATGTTTTATACAACTCGGCGTCCATATTTCACTTCATCAACTTTATCTTACTATTCTTAAAAAAGAGAGGAAATTGGCAGAGTTCAATTACAAATTATTATATAGAATCATCGCTACCAAAGCAAACTTATAAATGGAATAAGGCGAACTCACCTAATTGTTTTGAGTGCAACACGTCAGATGATTATCTACATTCATTTATTGCCTGTCCTTTGTCAAAACGCTTTTGGGGGTCATTTTAAAAGATTTATTATTTCTAACAATATTCCATGTCCAGAGATATCGTTGAAAATCATTGTACTTGGTTATAAACCAGATAATCAAAGTATATTGAATGTAATGCTAAATAGAATGCTTAGTTTGGCGTCGTTCACTCTGTATAGATCCAGACATATCAAGTTCACTGATAATAAAAACGTTGATGCATTTAAATGGTTTCTATACGAATTAAGATGGAGAATTAGTATCTTGAGACATAGTAAAAATATGTGGCATAAGATTGGCGAAAGCCTACAAGGCACAGAGTAAATAGTAGGTTATGTTATTCTTCTTGTAAAACACAAGTACATGACAGCCCATATTATATATTGCTTTGTTTGTCAACTCACCTGCGAAGATCATGTGCCGTTGATGATCATTAGCCATCTATGTTCATGCTAATGGTAATTGTTGGTACATGCTGTTCGCTGGTAGAGTCATGTTTTTGTTCATATTTGTAACTTATTGGTGATGAGAAACTCGGTGATCTGTTTGTTCGGTCCCCGCAAGAGCAAGCTCGCATTCGCTAGAGCATACGAGGTCAAAGGTCATCTAGGGGTCAATTTTTTTTAAGTTGGTCGGATCGTGCTTAAACTCGGTGATCACAATGCTCGATGCGAGGCGAGCGTGGCAAAAATAAAACGGGTTAGCGTTTGTCGGGTCTTCCGGGGTCAAAGGTCGTCTAGGGGTCGAATTTTCTCGGGGACGGGAAGCCCGAATACGAGTCGAGCGTGGAAAAAATAAAACGGCTTTGCTTTTCTTGGGTCGTCCGGGGTCAAAGGTCGTCTAAGGGTCGAATTTTCAAAGTTTGTCCGATCGGGCTTTATGCATGCATTCTACAAACCACCAAACCCGAGAACCGGCAAACCCGGGTGACCGCCAAACCCGAGAACCGCCAAACCCCGGGTGACCGCCTAGTATAATTATATTACGCAAACTGTTTTAATATCTGATATGTAAAACATGTGCATTTTGTAGGAAATCTCTGTTCTTCAAGCGACACTTTTTTGGGGTCTTTACTTGCCGTCTAGTATTCGAGAGTTGGTTCACCAATCTTGTTGTTGCTCTGATCAGATATGGTTGTTTATTGGTGGAAAACGTGATGTGCTTTAAGCATTGGGTTTTTCCTTGAATGTCTCCTTGGTTTTGGGTGTTCTTTTGTGCGGTCGCTTAGCCTGTTCCATTTCCACACACTGAATGTACGGTATATCATAGAATGTTATGAGTGTTTGCTGTGTCTTGAGTTTAACCAGTTTCAATACTTCACTTCCATAGTTCGATTACCCTTTAGCAATTTTAAAAGTATAACATTGATGAGAGCACGTAGCTTGGGAATTGGGACTCTGCGCTAATACTAAAGAGGTTTTTTGTTTCTTAACAATTGTTCAGGTTCTATTAAAATATTAAAGTATTGAATATCAACAATCACACAATCACACATTTTCTGTGAATACTCAAACTTAAAGAAGGTAACTCCAGTATCAAATCTGTCCGAATTACTAAACGATTTCGCTCTGACAATCATTATTAAGGAACGGGAGAATCACGATCGAGTGTTTTTTAATCCGTATACGTGTAAGTTTAGTTTGGATCTCGTGACTTTATCTCAGAAAGTGATAGTCCTACCAAAAGAGAATTAAACGGAACGATCGATATCTGGAGTTACGTTCCCATTGTACGTGTACGCTCGTAAACGCATGGCATAACGAGATCAAGACACTTTTGTTTATTGGCAAGCATTAATCTTAATTACTAAATCGGAAACTCTACTCTATTTCACTTAATATAGACAACACTGATGCACGCGTATGTTTCTTTCGTCTTTCAACGCATGTGTAACATACGCCAATGACTGGTGAGGAGTGCGAGCGTTCATGCACTGCGATCAATGAAGGGTGCAATGACGTCACTCTCTTGTGATACTAGTAGTGAAATATACTATTATATTATAAATACGGTCGTTTTACCTTTTTTAGTATACTAAATTATATAGAGTAGTATTGGTGCCCTTGTGTCTTTAAGAATTACCTGCCGCTAAATCAGATGAGCTTATATCTACCTGCTAACATGTGAAATATATAGCAAGGCTGACATTCCCTTTCCTCGATAATTGTCCAGTACAACTATCGGATGTATTAATGACTCGACGACTCGAGATTCGACTTTCGTGTCGACTACACGTCTGATAAGCATACATGTAGGTGTAAAGTTTCTAATCAGTCGGTGTTTAACTGCAAATTATCTTCTACTGACATTCAATCTAAGGCACGTAATGTGTGTATTCCTTAGCTGCAATATTTGAACTATCAAAAAAAAAAGATGTTCACTGAGTTTCGAAAGAGGCAACATTGGACAAATTGTAAGAAACCGAGCTGGGTTTTCCTAGGGGGGACAAGACATAAAAATGAACCGACAAAAATTAGTGAAACAAGCAAATATCGAGCAATTGGCAGTGGTGTACCCATAGTTTGGAAGTCAGGGGGGCCGACATTTTCCCTTTGCCGACATAAAACACGCATTCGCCGACTAAACAAAATGCGCGCGTAGCGTGCGAACATGTGTTATTTTACGCGAATTCGAAGTACATGGTTGGTTATTAAAAGTGAAACATAAAATCAGCAGAGAATTGATAACGATGGGGGTCATTGGGACACCTGGACGTACATCACATTTTTACTTCGTGACTCGACTACAAAATACATTAACCTTAAACGTGTTATAAGTGGTCAATCAGTCATTATCGCATTCTTGTAGTTGGAACGTAGATTATGCATAGCTCGTGTAAGTAAATCCCAGACACAGCATTGATGGAGATTGATAACTAAACAAATATACGTAGACATGCAAAAGGGGGAGGAAATGAGTAATCTGATATGTAATGAGGTCGTGGGATGTATCGTGAAATGAATTTAGGGCCATTGGGGAGGCACAAGTCCAGAGCTGCATCTGCTACACTGCGCTTACTTCATCTGGTATCTACTGGTGATACACCACTACTTTATCCACTATCTACTACTGATACTCCACTACCTCATATGTTACTTCGTCGGTGGTATTACATAGTGGCGTATGGTCGATGGCGTATTACATATTGGCGTATGGTCGGCGGTATAACATAGTGACGTATAGTAAAAACTTTGTTGTTTTTGTGATGTATAACATATGTATTACTTTGAAATGTAACTGTCTTAATTACAAAGTCCCAAAGCCAAAAAAATGATGTAGATAATTTGTAATCAAAAATTGATTCGGTGTACAAAGAATCTAATACGATATACGAATGTTGTGTAAACGTAGTGACGCACACATTATACACCACTAATACCCGACGACTTATGGCTGATACTCCACTATTTCATCTACCATCTACTGCCTATACTCCACTACGTCATCTGGCATCTACAACCGATAAAACACTACTTCGTCCACTCTCTAAATGCTGATACTCCACCACTTTAACTACTATCTACTGATTATACTCCATTACTTCATCTGTTATAAAAGTACCGATACTGGACAAATATACTTTAGGTCCCAGATTTGGTATACCAGTATACCACTAGAACATAAATGTTGCCAGTATCGGACTATACTGGTATTTTTTCACTGTTCCAGTATCGTTCGATACTGGAACACCAAATTGTGTTCCAGCATCAGTATACTGGAAAAAGTGTATTTTCTAGTATCGGGCGATACTAGTACGCGTGGTACCAGTGAGATTTGTCCCAGTATTGAACGATACTGGTACATCTGGAACAATTTATATGTGCCAGTATCGGCCGATACTGGAACACTGATATTGTACCAGTTTCGTTCCAGTACACTTTTTCCCCGATACTCTATAATACTTCATCTACTTCTGATGTATGAACTCCACTGCTTCATCTTCAATCAAGTGCTTCCTTAACTCTTACACTGTAATGCTGATACTCTACTACTTCATCTACAAAAATTGACATTTAATGCGGAAGATTTGTCTCCAACTGGATCAATTCCTTATAAATAAGTTTCAGTCGACCTTTTAGGCTTTTGTTACCAAAGTAAATGATTGTTTTGCTATCTTTGAGCAAGATTCGTTGTTACTATTTTTAATAATGTATCAAAATATCAAGGCGTTTTGTAATACAATTCTTGTTATTGAAATGGTACGATCGAAAATTGAGTCGAGCAGTCATATCTTTTTTCAATCGTCCTATTGGGAAACATGTGAGATGCTTTTGGGATGACGCAAGAGCCAAATTGTTCAATTTGCCCACACTGTAACTTTAAAACTCAATTTTGTGCAAGAAGACGTTGATGGTAAGTATGATAACTAATGGCAATTTTCTTTGACGGTTAAAAATGAGGTAAGACACGTCATTGATAGATCTCTTCCTCGATAAATTCCTTTTAAATGCATGAAATCTAGATCGTGTTCTATTTAGTTTACATCTTGTAATCCTTTGGTGTTTATCACGGCGGAAGCAGTTTAAGATATATAGGCTATACATGTATAAGATATTAATATGTGGCATGAGGAAGGGATGCATCTATTCCGTAATCCTCAACAAATAGGGTATTTAGAATACTAGTTTACATGCATTGAATTACTAGATCAATAACTTGTGTGGTACGTGAGTGAAGTTGTTGATGTATTCATGAGTTCAAGTTATATAAGTCATATAACATTTTAACCGTAACAAGAACAGATAACGTTACAAAGAAAACACCGATTATTATTAGAAAAGTGATATATTCAACAGACAATAATCCTCGACAAGCCGTATAATCAGAATATTATTTTACACGTGTTACATGAAAAATACTAATATGAAAATAATATTTTGGATTTTATTGAATTGATATCCATTTGCAGTGATTACTTATAGCGTAAATATCGCATGTGTAGGTGAGAGCGGGGAATGTTCGCCCCATTTTTATTTGCAATGGCCTAGAGACGTCAATTTTAAATATTGAATAGACCTATTGACATTAACAGAAAGATTTATATCTTGGCTACAAACGACCATAATTTCAGTACCCTAGGCCTTACTGTTGAGGAATGAGTAAAGGATAAAGATAGGTGTCTCAAAATGGTGAACTTTCCCTACCCCGGGGCAGGTTCGTCCATAGGCCGGGAAAAGTTCGCTCATAATTAGGCTTCATAAAGGAGTATGTATCAAATAGATATACACATTTGTTATGTACAACATAAAATTTAGGGAGTCCAAAATTTAAGGGTGGGGTCATTTTTGCGGAATATGCTCGTTTAGAATTTTAAAATAATGATAAATACCACATTTTAAAACATTATCTTCTAATTTGAGTGCTATTCCATTCCAGATAGGTATTTTTATAATTACAAATAGGCTACAGGAGGTGAATCACAATTTTGAAATACTGTATCACTGCAAGGAAACTACTGTATCCCTGCAATGAAACTGCGGTGTCCCTGCAATGAAACTGCGGTGTGTCCCTGCAATGAAGTCACTACAATGAATCTACTGTATCCTGCAGTGATACTATGGTGTCCCTACAAGGAAACTATTGTATCCCTGCAATGAAACTGCGGTGTCTTTGAAAATACTGTATCCCTGCATTAAAATTGCGGTATTCCTGCAGTGACTCTGCCGTGCGCTGCGGTGTCCATGCAAGGAAACTACTGTATCCCTGCAATGAAACTGCGGTGTGCCTGCAATGAAACTGCGGTGTTCCTGCAATCAAACTGCGGTGTCCCTGCAATCAAACTACTAGTTCCCTGCAATGATACTGCGGTGTCCCTACAAGGAAACTATTGTATCCCTACAATGAAGCTGCAGTGTCATTACGGTATTCCTGCAAGGAAACTGCGGTGTCACTGCAATCAAACTACTGTATCCCTGCAATGATACTGCGGTGTCACTGCAATAAAACTACTCTATCCCTGCAATGAAACTGCGGTGTCCCTGCAAGGAAACTATTGTATCCCTGCAATAATACTGCAGAGCCCGTGCAAGGAAACTGCTGTATCCCTGCAATGAAACTAGTGTATCCCTGCAATGAAACTAGTGTATCCCTGCAATGAAACTACTATATCCCTGCAATGAAATTGCGGTATTCCTGCAATGAAACTGCGTTGTCCCTGCAAAAAAACTACTATATCCCTGCAAGGAAACTACTGTATCCCTGCAAGGAAAATACTGTATCCCTGCATTGCGGTATTCCTGCAGTGACTCTGCCGTGTCCCTGCAATGAAACTGCGGTGTCCATGCAAGGAAACTAGTGTATCCCTGCAATGAAACTACTATATCCCTGCAATGAAATTGCGGTATTCCTGCAATGAAACTGCGTTGTCCCTGCAAAAAAACTACTATATCCCTGCAAGGAAACTACGTATCCTTGCAAACAGGTTCTCATTTCAAAATGGAATTTTTTGAAAGTCCAATTTCCTTTCATTCCAAATAAATGTCAAAAATTAAAGCATTTATTAACATAAAAAAGAAAGAAAAAGAGAAAAGCAAACAAAAAAATTAAAGCCCCTGCTGGTACACCCCCCCCCCCCCCCCTTGTAAAAAAACCCTTAATATTTGATATGTGTGATTGTGAGGTGGGTGGGGCTTCAATGCATATCCCAGGGTCAAGAATTAAAATAGAGAAAATTAAATTATTATATGCAAGGAATAAATTGACTGAATCAAGGCATTAATTGTTGCCTTCCCGTCCCATACTTTCTGGCACGTCACTATAATGATACATATGATGGGCGATTCGGTTAAAGAAGTTTTAACATTGAAGTCACGATTTTATTAAGAAGATAGGCTTGAAATTCCACGATATTCGGCAATATGATTGAGATATATGTCAAGATTATATAACCAACAAATCATACTATTTTGAAAACGGTAAGCAAAAATAGACACGCGGATGTACACGACAGCATAACCAAATATGAGTGATGTGTATTCAGTCTGTAACTTTCGACGAATAGAGAAGTGAGTGTTGTGAGACTTGGTGAAATAAAGGTGGGAATTTATCTTGGAAAACGAATAAATTTTTGTTCTTACCAAATCTATGTTAAAATAACCCATTGCCTTACAGGCATTGTAATTGTAATTCAGACTTTGCCACATTTGAGCAATAAGCTTATTTCTGTTTATTCTAAAATCTGGAGTACTGTGACTGCGAGTCGAGTCCGACCATGCCGACACCCGAGCCCAGCAAAATACTCGAGTTTGGCTCAAGTTCTCTGTGATCTAAGTGTGTTCAAATCTGAAATCCGGGCCCAAGCATACTAGTTCTTTCAACGCTGAGGATTTATTTTATTAATTTAAACACACAGTACAGCTTGAATTAGGCAAAATAAAAATAAAAACATGTTTAGCGTCGGGACTATTTTATGTGTTTCCCCACTTACAAAATCGCCTGGTAAGCGATAAACTTTGCGAACCTGAAAAAGTTATGACTGAAATAAAGAGGGCAAAAACGAAAATTGAAGCGGACTCAAAAAAGGAAGCGGGAGGCGACGCTAAACAGGTTTATTTTTTTATTTTGCCGTAGTCTAGTGTACAATCCACACTATGAGTATGTGAGAATGCGATGATAGTGCGATGACAGCGCATTGATCACGATCGGCACATTTGCAACACAATGCTGAGCGATGTAGTCCTGTTGACCTTGCGCTGACATCGGGCTGGCATCACATAAGCAGTAACCCCCACATACAAATGGTCTGCGACAAGCGTGGGCAATTCACGGGTACGGCTGACCCGACCCCCCACAAAAAAAATCCCCGGCCCTTTTCCACTGCGCCCTCCCTGTTCTTCGCTGGATCAGCAATGCAACGTGACGGTCCTTTAGTCACGCATCTATAGTCTATTTCTCTTCCATGATACAGTGATTTCAATGCATCATCCACTTACTGATCGCACTGAATAACCCCCTCCCCCGCTGATGTACACCCCCACACGTATCAAAATGAGCAATGCATACACGTGCGTACATATACGCGTGCGTACAAATACTCAATGCGTACACATGCGTATTACGCATGCGTATTACGCATGCGTAAATGCGTAAATGCTGCACTTAGTTGTAGAGTTGTACGTACTGTCCAGGTGATTGAATTGATTTGATTTGATATAGATTAGATTTGAATTGATTTGAATTGGATTTTGAAGTAGAACATATACCAAAGACGGGTGACGAGTTCGGACCGATGCGCACTTTTTAATCATTGCACACACACTCTGCTGTATCTGGCAATGTCTCCATGGGATTAAAATCAAAGATCTACAGTAATCGTATCATGAACATTAGGTGGATATCAAATGCTGTGCTGGACTGGAGGCCTCACAAACACTTTCAATATCCTAAGTGTAATAAAGTGCTCAACAAAAGAAAGTCATACACTTTGTTTAGGTCCTTTAGAGTAACTTCCGGCTATTTTTTGACCAAACATAGATAGACATTAGATACCCGACACGTGTTAGATACATCAGACACTAGATAGACATTTGGATGAATTTTTCCGGCACAATTTGATACCAAAGTTGCCACCTAACAATAAAGATAAACCATGATTAGCACCATTTAAAGAAAATTTGTCACTTTTCAAAAGTCACATTTTCAACGCACGCAAGCCGCGAAAAAATGCTGTGCGTGGCACTTTGAATGGGCGGGAATGAAATGGATATTGATCACACAGTGCGTTGGGTCGTGCCTGAGCGGGCGGGCTATTTGATTATGAACAGGCAACATGAGGCCTTTTCTTCCCGCGTAGTGTATTGAAAATGTGACTTTTATAAAGTGACTAATTTTCTGCAATTTTCTGCAATGAAGCTGTGGTGCCCATGCAATGAAAAACTGCGGTGTTCCAAGACAGACGGTTGAAAGTATTTGTTTTCTGTGAAATATTCCAAAATCATGAACAAGAAACATTTGGTGCAATTTTGCCGATGAATTTAATTGTGCTAATGGCGTTCAACGGCAATTTCACTACGGTTACATGATTCTATTATTTAACAGGGAGCACATTAAATAAAATGATTTAAAAAATGTTAGAAGCTGAAAAACATTTTGGACTGTAATTCTCCCTAGTAGATGACCCGCAAATGTTATCATTCATTAGCCTACTTACAATAAATAGGCCTAATTGCATTTAGTGCGCCACAATTCAGATGACATTATGCACTATATGATATGATAAGCTCAAACGACTCATCAACACTGACGTCAAATGTTAAAACTAACGCTAATGTTTTTTGTAGCAATGGCATATGTGTTTATCCAAGAATAGTCAAAGTGTTATGTTAGGGATTATCTAGAGCACGTGTCAAGATGGGTGACTGTGAGTGAAGTAAGGTAAACGTAGGCAGGTCAATTTTGATTTATTATTTTACGGAAGAACATATTAACGTTCCCTACGTACATGTATGTGCATGCGTTTATTGGCTTTGAAATTGAGTGATGTAGAAAAAAATGCGTATTGAATTAAATGCAGTTAAATTTTATTGAGAGTTTTTTTCAAGATGACGTTCATGTCGCGTTACAATGTGAGAATTACATTATAACATTAACATTTTAAAAACAACGTTTTACTGGTTTACACCACGTGAGAGGAATGTCACGTGCGCGTACTACTGAACAGATGGCGCTATACCACAATTTTCTCCATATATGTAATAATTCGCCTTTGATATAAATGTTTTTTAAACATCTCTAAATCTTATCAGTCCAAATTAATATTACATTCAGGAAATTAATAACCCGTAACATCGGCAATTCATGAATAAACTAAATTCGATAGAAATCCCATGACAAATGTGTAGTATTAATTATTCCAGATGTGTTTGCAAAACGAGCGACGCGAGAACATTCGTTGACGTCCGGTAGCGTTATTAATGTGTTATTATGGGAGAGCGTGTTGGCGCAGCGGTAGATACCCTCGCTTTGCACCAATGAATCCCGGGTTCGAAATCTGTGCTCGGTCGGGCTTTATGTGCATTTGGTTTATCACGATCCATACACGCTCTCGCAGGTTTTCTCCGGGATCTCCGGTTTCCTCCTGCTTTCAAAATCTGTGATTAGTTGTTTCGGTTATCAAAAACTTCCTTGACCCAATGGTATTTGGGGAGCTGCATTGAAAAATGGTGGATGTTGTTCATGTGTGTTTATATGTCGCAACTTGGCGCTGATTTAGCTGCTGCCTGGACGTTGCATTGTTTAGTATGATTCACCAGCAGCGAAATTACAGCGCTTTGAACCTTTGGAAAAGGCGCTATATAAATACTGATTATTATTATTATTATTATTATTATTATTTGGCCTACATACTTGTAGTTATACATTAATTGACCGATATCTGTCTTATCTCTTTGTTGTGTGCTAAATTAATGATGTGATGTAAACAAAATGTAGATGACAACATTCTTATTTTATGCAGTAGCAACACGGTAATCAGCTTCACAGAGCAACGTAAGAAGACTATGGTCATGTGTCATAAGCTCACCTCCTTTCGCGTTACACACGGATTTTGGCTTTCGCGACATGATTTTAACTTTACATATTTATATTTGCTTGTATACCCCCCTGAGGTAGTAAGAGTATACATTTTCTGAAGGTAAATTGCATGAGGAAACCAAATATGCCATTAAAATTATAGTCCGACCAAGGACTAAAATGGTATGATTCACAATGTTCGGAAAAATATCAGAGTTTTTAATTTTCAATTTGAGATCCATATATTCTTAATACCTACCCCTATCATTATTTACTTTACATATTTGAATACCTCATGAAATTACCCGTATTTTCCATAGCTTTAAACGTGGTTTAAAACACCGAAAATCTATGTTGTGGGCACAGCCAATCTCAACCGAAACGACTCAAATGTTGGTGGAGCGATCTCACCCCCCTGCCCCCACACGTTTAAAGCCATAGAAAAATACGGTGTCAAACAGCAAATGTTCGCGCATTTTTAGTCGGTCATGGATTGTCGGTTCGATTAACAGTTAATTTTCGCCCCACAAATATGAAAAACCTAGCTACGCCACTGACCGTTGTTACACAGACCATTGCACATAGTCAGCTCATTTAATTTCCTGCAAAAAAAGAGGAATATTAGCTGCTAACACTTCAGCTTTATGTCATGCAGAACCATGAGAGTAGCACATTATTTCAACTTACCATACGACGCACCTTTAATCATGTTAGTGTTGTTATCTAAACAAATGTTGTAAAAGTAAACCAATCTTGGTTGTCTTGCACGCACATTAAAACACATGTAAACTTGCAACGGGTTTACAAATGCTCTGACGGTGTCGAGTACTAAAGACGGATACTTGCGATTAACATCCTTCGTATGGGTTTTAATCATAACTGAAAAGAACAATTTTGAACTAACAGGCTCTTTATATTTGGAAGATTTTAAGGGCAATAATTCTCGGGATATTGGTTTACAAAATATTTTAATGGTGGTTTAACTTGCTGGCGTAGTGCACATTAGAATATAACCGTTGCTAGGTCAACTGGCTCACGTGGCTAATTTGGAACAGATGTATGGGCCCAGGCTTGAATCTGTAACCATGAGTTACTAAACGTGCATTACGTCAATGAATAATGAACTGCATGGCGATTCAACCATCCATCCGTTACTTTTTAGTTTTGGGTTTCTTTTTAGTGTTGTGGATGACACACGTCCCCGGGCACACGTCTGTTCACAGTTTTAATTTTAAATTGTTTAAATTGAACTGTAAATAAAGATATTTTAACCAAAAACGAGTATCTTAATCAATGATATAGTTAACAAAAGGGGTGGCGTACGGGGATTTTATCCAGCAAATCGATTCAATCCTATAATTCGAGCCGGTTGGTCATGAATAATAGAATAAATCAAGTTTGAGTTCAGATCTTTCTTAGCTGCAACCAACAAGCCTCGAGAGGTCTAATCTATGTCATTTTTAGACAACCTTAATGATTGAACAGAAGTCCAATATATTAAAGCCGAACGGAAATTACGCGCTATATCTCAAGAAATCCCCGAGAGATTGGTATTTTTAAATGCATGAAATTTCAATTGCATCAGTGATAGCTCTCTGCCCCCCAGTGTCCTAGTTTTGCCATATGCTATCAATATCTTGATTGCAATGTTGAGAGCAAAGTATTTAACGTCACAAACAGGATATTAATTATTAAGGATAGCAAAGAGATACATCAAACAAACAGCAGTCATCTGCAAGTGTACAGTCGAAATATTAGTTTATATGGATTAGTCGACGTTCGGTTCAATCATTTGTGTCAAATATGAAACATTCTTTGGAGGAATGTTACGTGCGCGTACTACTGAACAGATGGCGCTATACCACAATTTTCTCCATGTAATAATTCGCCTTTAATATAAATGTTTTTTAAACATCTCTAAATCTCACCAGTCCAAATCAATATTACATTCAAGAAATTAGTAACCAGTAACATCGGCAATTCATGAATAAACCAAATTCGATAGAAATCCCATGACAAATGTGTAGTATTAATTATTCTAGATATGTTTGCAAAACGAGCGACGCGAAAACATTCGTTGACGTCCGGTAGCGTTATTAATGTGTTATTATTTGGCCTACATATTTGTAGTTACACATTAATTGACCGATATCTGTCTTATCTCTATGTTATGTGCAACTGTACCAGTGTGGGTGGAAGAACAAATAACGGGTTTTTAGTGTAGTGTGCTAAATTAATGATGTGATGTAAACAAAATGTAGATGACAACATTCTTATTTTATGCAGTAGCAACACGGTAATCAGCTTCACAGAGCAACGTAAGAAGACTATGGTCATGTGTCATAACTCACCTCCTTTCGCGTTACACACGGATTTTGGCTTTCGCGACATGATTTTAACTTTACATATTTATATTTGCTTGTATACCCCCCTGAGGTAGTAAGAGTATACATTTTGCATGAGGAAACCAAATATGCCATTAAAATTATAGTCCGACCAAGGACTAAAATGGTATGATTCACAATGTTCGGAAAAATATCAGAGTTTTTAATTTTCAATTTGAGATCCATATATTCTTAATGCCTACACCTATCATTATTTACTTTACATATTTGAATACCTCATGAAATTACCCATCAGATGATATATAATTGTCAAAGGTTACTACATCGGTAAGGTAATTATACCGGCTAGTGAATATCTCCAATTTGTATTTATATATTTTTAGAATTTTCAGAAATATTTGTTAAGGATGTACCCTTCCCTGATCTAAACGGCATTTCTGAATTCCTTTAGTTACAAGCTTTCCAAAAATGTATACTTTTGCGATCATAGGTTGAAAACTTTTTCTGTTATAGTCATTTTTATAAATCCGGTAAATTGAGGCTGATTATTCATGTTGACTGTGTAGCGAATAGAAAGAAAGCTAATGATCATGGTCTTATCCATAATTAATTAGTTGTTAAAAATAGTTGACAAGTCTGTTGAACCACATACCTAAAGACTACTAAATATCCTTTAAAATGGGACCAGAATGGTGTTTGTAACATTGGGGGATGACTAGTTATTGTAAAAAGAACAAAGCATAGGATTATCCCCATTGAGTTTGTACAGGCGGCACCCCAAACTTCAAACAGCTGTATCTCCCCTTTTGTATTAGCTATACCAATGCCATTTTGCAGGCAGATAGTTTGTGATATGGCTTTAAAATGATACCAAATTTGTTGAGATAGCTTTTTTGGTTTTAAAAATATTTAAGGAATATGACAGCATGAAACTAAAAAGTGTAACAGCACCACCTTATTGGGAGGCGAGTTCATAACGCGTGACCCTATATATTCCTATCACATTAGTTTCGACCGAAGCTAGGTCATAGACATGTATAGAATAGCTAGCATGCTTACCATGCTTTACTCGACATCGGAAAACAAAATCGGGAAAAGTGTACTTTAGGTCCCAGATTCTGGACTGGACTAGTATCGTCCGATACTGTAATGGAACACCCAGTATCGTTCGATACTAGTACAAAGTCAGTGTTCCAGTGTCGGCCGATACTGGCCCATATAAAATGTCCCAGGATCGGGCTATACTGGCACATAATTATGTACCAGTATCGTTTAATACCGGGACAAATCATACTGGTATCACGTGAACCAGTATCGCCCGATACTGGTACATAATCGATACTGGAACACAATTTGGTGTTCCTGACCGATACTGGAACAGTAAAATCGTACCAGTATCGACCAATACTGGCAATTGTTATGTTCCAGTATTGAACGATACTGGTATACCACTACCAGTATCTGTGACCTAAAGTGCACTTTTCCTCACGTCGTATTTGAGATGCAGCAAACATGCTTGGAGATCCATCTGCACAACTCTTGTAATGAAATAACAACTTTGAACTAAAAGGAATACATTTGGAAGATTAATAATACGATGCATGCGCATCTTAAGGAGTTTAAACTTAGTATTTACATTTCTTCCTGGCGAAAGCATTTGCAAGGTTTTCCTCTGCTGGGACTGTCAATTCAATGATGACATACATTCATACATAGTAATTAAGGGCACTTAATGACGTTCTAAAGCTTTCTATAGGCAGTGTGATGAAACAAATGCGTATTGAAATAAAATGCAGTTAAAGTTTATTGGGAGTTTATTTCAAGATGACGTTCGTGTCTCGTTACAATGTGAGAATTACATTATAACATTAATGTTTTAAAAACAACGTTTTACTGGTTTACACCACGTGAAAGGAATGTCACGTGCGCGTATTACTGAACAGGTGGCGCTATACCGCAATTTTCTCCATATGTAATAATTCGCCTTTAATATAAATGCTTTTTAAAACATCTCTAAATCTTATCAGTCCAAATCAATATTACATTCAGGAAATTACTAACCCGTAACATCGGCAATTCATGAATAAACCAAATTCGATAGAAATCCCATGACAAATGTGTAGTATTAATTATTCCAAATGTGTTTGCAAAACGAGCGACGCGAAAACATTCGTTGACGTCCGGTAGCGTTATTAATGTGTTAATATTTGGCCTAAATACTTGTAGTTACACTTTAATTGACCGATATCTGTCTTATCTCTATGTTATGTGCAACTGTACCAGTGTGGGTGGAAGAAAAAATAACGGGTTTTTAGTGCAGTGTGCTAACTTAATGATGTGATGTAAACAATATGTAGATGACAATATTCTTATTTTAAGCAGTAGCAACACGGTAATCAGCTTCACAGAGCAACGTAAGAAGACCATATATGCTATCACATTAGTTTCGACCGAACCTGAATCATGGACATGTATAGAATAGCTAACATGCTTACCATGCATGCTTTATTCGACATCGGAAAACAAAATCGGGAAAAGTCTAGTTTAGGTCCCAGATTATGGACACATCCCTTAGAGAGGAATTATTTTCAAGACGCCCTCGTTTGATTTGCGTGTTGCTTTACTTTTTAAAAAAAAGTGATTCTAAGCGGATTCGAACCAGCAGCAGCCCAGCAATCTTTGCATTCATAGACAGCGCTCTTATTGATTGAGCTACGGAGGGAACTGCCGCGCCAGAGGAGCGCAAGATTATAATCTATAGGTATTACATTCTCAAAATCGATTACTGGTGTCACTATAATAGACGATTTAGTTAGCCGATTTTAACGATCTATACACAAAATTGCTGAGAAATCGACGAAGCTCAACGCATGGTAATACTTGAAAATTAAATCTGATGAAGACAAATTAGGAAAGTTTAAGCAGCTGCTGTATTTCTTCTGATGAGCAATTCTCCACGAAAATGTTTAGCGTTGAAGTTCAGTATTTTCTTCATCCAATGCGTCAATGATCTAAGATCTATGATTGGTGAATTCTCTAATTTAATGTCACCCTTCATTGTTTCAACATCTGTAGCGACCTATGTTTATAACATGTAGGCCTGTGGTCGTATATATTGAATCACGCCACCAGGCTCAACACAGCTGAACATTTTTGTGATAAAAAATCAACAGAGGGCGGTTGCTATTATGTCCCAAATTTCAAATTTCTAAGGGATGTGTGGACTGGACTAGTATCGTCCGATGAGGAATGGAACACCCAGTATCGTTCGATACTGATACAAAGTCAGTGTTCCAGTGTCGGCCGATACTGGCTCAAATAAAATGTCCCAGGATCGGGCGATACTGGCACATAATTATGTACCAGTATCGTTCAATACTGGGACAATCATACTGGCTACACGTGTACCAGTATCGCCCGATACTGGTAAATAAAAATATTCCAGTATCGCTCGATACTGGAACACAATTTGATGTTCCAGTACTGGAACAGTAAAATCGTACCAGTATCGACCGAAACTGGAAATTGTTATGTTCCCGTATGGTATACCACTACCCGTCTGGGACCTAAAGTGCACTTTTCCCAAAATCGTATTTGAGATGCAGCAAACAAGCTTGGAGATCCATCTTACAACTCTTGTAATGAAATAACAACTTTGAACTAAAAGGAATACATTTGGAAGATTAATAATACGATGCATGCGCATCTTAAGGAGTTTAAACTTAGACTTTTCTGAAATGCGACAAACAAGCCCCGGGAGGTCAAATCTGTGACATTTAACTTAAATTATTTCTGTAGAAAACCCTTAATCATTGAACGCAGATCCAATTTAAAGCGATTCGATATTACGTGCGATACCTTTAAAAATCTCCGCGAGATTGGTCTTTTTGAATGCTTCAAAGTTGGATTGAAGCAGTGATCACTGAGCTGTATATTTTCCATTTCCGATTAGATATCTTGATCGCCCTGTTGAGACCAGTTAACGTCACAAACAGGCTAATAAATATTTAGGATAGCAACGAGATACATCAAACAAACGATAATCCTCAGTAAAATCGTGTAGTCAGAATATTAATTTATTCTTGTTAGATGACGTTTGGTTCAATCATTCTGTCATATTTCTATGAATATGACTACGTAAAGATGAAATAAACAAAGAGAAATACTAACAAACACATATTCCAGGTCCTTCTGTTTGATCACATGGTTGGCTTAATTTAATTAATAAACAACAGGCCTCATGATGTTGGAAATATTTCTTCCGCATACAACATTATGTTGTTTGAATAGTATAAACATCAAAAGATGAATCATATCCAAGATGTGAACAATTAAATTTAAAACCTTTAGGCCTATTTATATATATTCTCAGGGTCTCATTATACGAAAACCATATGTCTCATTTATAGAGGCAGTGTTGAAAACATACGTCACGGGAATATGTTCCAGGAATACTATACAGGGTGTCCCAGAATGATCTATGCCGGGTTTCAAAAATAAATAAAAAATATAAAACAAATAGTGTTTCAAATTGCGGTATGATGGTCGAAATGTTTCCTACTTATTCCGTTAATTTCATTGAGATATCCTTCGTTGTGGCAAGACATAATCGAAAATCGATGAAAAACGTATCTTCATTTTTGGCTCACAAAATTCATCTTTACAGCTATTCTCTCTAGCACTATTAGCATTTCAAACAATGAACCCCACACCTCTTAAGTTATATTCAAAACTCCCGCCAAAGAAAGGAAGGTCAAACCCCTCAAGCTAAACAAATTCTGCTCTATTCATGAAAGCTTTGTTTTCCATGCACACAACAATCGATTGTTATCAAGTGTCAATAAGAAGAGGGTAATAATAATGCAAATAACATTTCAGAATTAATTTAATGTTTAAAAGGGTTCAGTGATTTTATAGATTTTCATATTTGATAATTTCGACAAAAACTTGAAATGTACTAGGCCTATTGTTAAAAAAAAGTCTTTTATTTTCCATCAGAAATGTCGATTTTCAAAATCTAAAATTCCTAAGAAAGCTGTGCGTTTGCGCAAGATATGTATGAAAACAGTTTTGACAATATTAATCAAGTTCATACCGAAAATAGTCGTACTACCTCGGTATAGATCATTCTGGGACACCCTGTAGCAATATAAGGCGTCAAATTTAATCATTCCGCACGGAGAAGATTTCAGAATACTCAGCATACAGCTGCATACGTACGTGGTGTACTATTAACCAGAGATATATTTGACGGTAATTTACTTGGAATTTCCCATCAGACGAAATCGACGACAATAGAACGAGATGTCATTTTATGAAGTGCACACACCCCATTTACACAATCGTTAATAAGCCAGATTCATAAGCCATCATTTCAATTCCTGGTCGTAGTGATTCATTACAGCTCGATTTTAGTAGTTTGAATTGATTATGAAACACAAAGTTGCTGCAAGCTACTTGACAGATTCGAACGACAAGTTGGATTGAAATATAACTCCAGTTATCCATGTACCTTGTGTCACTGGCTGACTTGTTGCGACCTGTTTCAACTTTCTACAAGTTCTCACCGACTGAAATTGAACCGTTTTGTACATATTCCCTAGAAACTCAATAAAAACCAAAACCGTCGTCAGTGGCGTATCCAGAGTGGGGGCGAGGGGGGGGGGGGGGGGGGGGGGTGATCGCCCCACCATCATTGGAGTCGTGTCGGTTGAGATTGGTCAAATATTATCGGTTAACAGATAATTTTCGCCCCATCAATATGAAGAACCTAGCTACGCCACTGACCGTCGTCGTTACATTAGAGACCATTGCACACAGTCCTGCACAAAAAGATGAATATTAGCAGCTAACAATGCAGAAAGTGTAGCACATATTTCAACTTACCATACGACGCACCTTTAATCATGTTAGTGTTATTCTAAACAAATGTTATAAATGTAAACCAATCTTGGTTGTCTTGCACGCATATTAAAACACATGTAAACTTACAAATGGTTTACGAATGCTCTGACCGTGTCGAGTAAAGACGCCTTCGTATTGTTTTAATCATAATTGAAAACAAAACTTTGAACTAATAGACTCTATATTTGGAAGATATTAATGGCAATAATTTTCGGGATATTGGTTTACAAAATATTTTGGTGGTGGTGTAATTTGCTGGCGTAGTGCACATTAGAATATAACCGTTGCCAGGTCAACTGGCTCACGCTAACTTTATTACGAACCACTGATCTCATTGATCATAACGCAAAGCGTATGGCAGTCTCATAATTTGGAACAGATGTTTTGGCCCAGGCTTGGATCTGTAACCATGAGTTCCTAAACGTGCACTACGGCAACGAATAATGGAGTGCATGGCGATTCAACCATCCATCTGTAACTTTTTAGTTTTGGGTTTCTTTTAGGTGTTGTGGATGACACACGTCTGTACACGATTTTGATTTAAATTATTTAAATTGAACTATAAATAAAGATATTTTTACAAAAAACGAGTATCTTAATCAATGATATAGTTAACAAAAGTGGATGGCGTATCCAGCAAATCGATTCAATCCTATAATTCGAGCCGGTTGGTCATGAATAATAGAATAGAATAAATCAAGTTTGAGTTCAGATCTTTCTGAGCTGCAACAAACAAGCCTCAAGAGGTATAATCTATTTCATTCAACTTAAATCATTACTGACTAGAAAACCTTAATGATTGAACAGAAGGCCAATATAAGCCAAATGGAAATTACGCGCGATATCTCAAGAAATCCCCGAGAGATTGGTCTTTTTAAATGCATGAAGTTTCAATTGCATCAGTGATAGCTGTGTCCTATATTTGCCATTTCCTATCAATATCTTGATTGCACTGTTGAGAGCAAAGTATTTAACGTCACAAACAGGATATTAATTAGTAAGGATAGCAAAGAGATTCATCAAACAAACGGCAGTCATCTGCAAGTGTATAGTCGGAATATTAATTTATGTATATTAGTCGACGTTCGGTTCAATCATTTGTGTCATATATGAAACATTCTTTGGAAAAGTGTACTTTAGGTACCAGATTCCGGACTGTACTAGTAACTAACGCTAATGTGTTGTGTAGTAATGGCATATGTGTTTATCCAAGAATAGTCAAAGTGTTATTTCAGGGATTATCTAGAGCACGTGTCAAGAAGGGTGACTGAGTGAAGTAAGGTAAATGTAGGCAGGTCAATTTTGATTTATTATTTTACGGAAGAACATATTAATGTGTCTACGTATGTGCATGCGTTTATTGGCTTTGTAATTGAGTGATTGATGGACAGGGTGTCTAAAAAAAAAGTGCACATGTTTGCGCAACTTGTTGACCATGAAGTCCGAATGTTTGATGTAATATGGCAATACATACGAAAAGGGAAAACACTCAGCTTTCAGATGCCGTTTTTTTTTTATCTGATTTAGATTTGTCAATCCTGAGATATACCCAGTTTATCAAAGCTACCCAACATTGACTTTGTAACACTTTTAGAAAGAATGATTATGAGCGTCAAAACGATACTAACAAACATGATGTCCTTGGCATAGGCCTATGTGGTAAGGGATTTCTACGAGCAGATATTCTGGGATCCCTCTGAAGTGCACGCCGCACGTTTTCAATGTGTTACTGTGTCCTGCCACTTTTTCATATCTTAGTCTTCCGGAATGTTCTTTATTCATATTGGTGCTTGTACCATCTACCAAGTATTTCCAATACTCCTTTGTATAGGTGTATTCCTAGATGAGTGTTTGGGAAATGAATGGCAAACTCTCTGGTGATTTCTGCTGGACTTCTCGTTTCATGATATTTTAAGACCATGAACACCCTCTTCTAATGAATTGAGGCCGCACCCAGCCATATAGACGTCTGTCTTGTTTTGAAAATGTAGGCCCAATAAACATTTTGTGAAACCTCGTCAAAAGGACTGGTTCGAATCATGTAACAAACATCTTTATTATTCAGTTCTGCTTGGATACACGGCACTCATTCTATTATTTAAACCTATTTAATCTCGATACAAAAATGTTATTTTGCATAACACTGGTGAAGGGCAATCGTACAAGTGGAAGTTGTATCTTAAGAGTAACCCTTTGAAACTGTAAAGTGGCACAACATCAATTCTGGGTAGCTCTAGTTAATTGTCCATATCTCAGGATTGACAAATCCGAATCAGATGAAATAAGCAGCATCTGAAAGCCATGTGTTTGGTCTTTTAATATATGTAAACATCTTACACCAAATGTTAGGACTTCATGGTCAACAAGGTTGGTAAACACGTGCACCTTTTTTAGGGACACCCGGTAGATCAGAGCATCTATGATCAGAGCAACTAGCCTATGTAGCGTCAAGCTGTGCTTCACATACATAGTAATTAAGGGAACTTAATGACGTTCTAAAACTTTCTATAGGCAGTGTGATGAAAAAAATGCGTATTGAAATAAAATGCAGTTAAAGTTTATTGGGAGTTTATTTCAAGATGACGTTCGTGTCTCGTTACAATGTGAGAATTACATTATAACATTAACGTTTTACTGGTTTACACCACGTGAGAGTAATGTCACGTGCGCGTATTACTGAACAGATGGCGCTATACCGCAATTTTCTCCATATGTAATAATTCGCCTTTAATATAAATGTTGTTTAAACATCTCTAAATCTTATCAGTCCAAATCAATATTACATTCAGGAAATGAGTAACCCATAACATCAGCAATTCATGAATAAACCAAATTCGATAGAAATCCCATGACAAATGTGTAGTATTAATTATTCCAGATGTGTTTGCAAAACGAGCGACGCAAAAATATTCGTTGACATCCGGTAGCGTTATCAATGTGTTAATATTTGGCCTAAATACTTGTAGTTACCCATTAATTGACCGATAGCTGTCTTATCTCTATGTTATGTGCAACTGTACCATGTGTGGGTGGAAGAAAAAATAACAGGTTTTTAGTGCAGTGTGCTAACTTAATGATGTGATGTAAACAATATGTAGACGACAACATTCTTATTTTAAGCAGTAGCAACACGACGGTAATCAGCTTCACAGAGCAACGTAAGAAGACTATATATGCTATCACATTAGTTTCGACCGAGCCTGAATCATAGACATGTATAGAATAGCTAACATGCTTACCATGCATACTTTATTCGACATCGGAAAACAAAATCGGGAAAAGTCTAGTTTAGGTCCCAGATTATGGACCGGACTATTATCGTCCGATGTGGAATGGAACACTCAGTATCGTTCGATACTGATACAAAGTCAGTGTTCCAGTGTCGGCCGATACTGGCTCAAATAAAATGTCCCAGGATCGGGCGATACTGGCACATAATTATGTACCAGTATCGTTCAATACGGGGACAAATCATACTGGTATCACGTGTACCAGTATCGCCCGATACTGGTAAATAAAAAATATTCTAGTATCGCTCGATACTGGAACACAATTTGATGTTCCAGTATCGACCGATACTGGAACAGTAAAATCGTACCAGTATCGACCGAAACTGGAAATTGTTATGTTCCCGTATGGTATACCACTACCCGTCTGGGACCTAAAGTGCACTTTTCCCAAAATCGTATTTGAGATGCAGCAAACAAGCTTAGAGATCCATCTTACAACTCTTGTAATGAAATAACAACTTTGAACTAAAAGGAATACATTTGGAAGATTAATAATACGATGCATGCGCATCTTAAGGAGTTTAAACTTAGACTTTTCTGAAATGCGACAAACAAGCCCCGGGAGGTCAAATCTGTGACATTTAACTTAAATCATTTCTGTAGAAAACCCTTAATCATTGAACGCAGATCCAATTTAAAGCGATTCGATATTACGTGCGATACCTTTAAAAATCTCCGCGAGATTGGTCTTTTTGAATGCTTTAAGGTTGGATTGAAGCAGTAATCACTGAGCTGTATATTTTCCATTTCCGATTAGATATCTTGATCGCCCTGTTGAGACCAGTTAACGTCACAAACAGGCTATTAATTATTTAGGATAGCAACGAGATACATCAAACAAACGATAATCCTCAGTAAAATCGTGTAGTCAGAATATTAGTTTATTCTTGTTAGATGACGTTCGGTTCAATCATTCTGTCATATTTCTATGAATATGACTACGTAAAGATGAAATAAACAAAGAGAAATACTAACAAACAAATATTCCAGGTCCTTCTTTTTGATCACATGGTAGGCTTAATTTAATTAATAAACAACAGGCCTCATGATGTTGGAAATATTTCTTCCGCATAAAACATTATGTTGTTTGAATAGTATAAACATCAAAAGATGAATCATATCCAAGATGTGAACAATTAAATTTAAAACCTTTAGGCCTATTTATATATATTCTCAGGGTCTCATTATACGAACACCATATGTCTCATTTATAGAGGCAGTGTTGAAAACATACGTCACGGGAATATGTTCCAGGAATACTAAACAGGGTGTCCCAGAATTATCTATGCCGGGTTTCAAAAATATATAAAAAATATAAAACAAATAGTGTTTCAAATTGCGGTATGATGGTCGAAATGTTTCCTACTTATTCCGTTAATTTCATTGAGATATCCCTTTTTGTTTCGTTGTGGCAAGACATAATCGAAAATCGATGATCAAGGTATCTTCATTTTTGGCTCACAAATTTCATCTTTACAGCTATTCTCTCTAGCACTATTAGCATTTCAAACAATGAACCCCACACCTCATAAGTTATATTCAAAACTCCCGCCAAATTCAAAGAGAGGAAGGGCAAACCCCTCAAGCTAAACAAATCCTGCCCTATTCATGAAAGCTTTGTTTTCCATGCACACAAAAATCGATTGTTGTCAAGTGTCAATAAGAAGAGGGTAATAATAATGCAAATAACATTTCAGAATTATTTTAATGTTTAAAAGGGTTTAGTGATTTTATAGATTTTCATATTTGATAATTTCGACAACAACTTGAAATGTACTATTGTTAGAAAGAAAGTCTTTATTTTCCATCAGAAATGTCGATTTTCACAATCTAAAATTCTTAAGAAAGCTGTGCGTTTGCGCAAGATATGTTCATAAGTTAAGATAAGTTCATACCGAAAATAGTCGTACTACCTCGGTATAGATCATTCTGGGACACCCTGTAGCAATATAAGGCGTCAAATTTAATCATTCCGCACGGAGGAGATTTCAGAATACTCAGCATACAGCTGCATACGTACGTGGTGTACTATTAATCAGAGATATATTTGACGGTAATTTACTTGGAATTTCCCATCAGACGAAATCGACGACAATAGAACGAGAAGTCATTTTATGAAGTGCACACACCCCATTTACACAATCGTTAATAAGCAAGATGCATAAGCCATCATTTCAATTCCTGGTCGTAGTGATTCATTACAGCTCTATTTTAGTAGTTTGAATTGATTATGAAACACAAAGTTGCTGCAAGCTACTTGACAGATTCGAACGACAAGTTGGATTGAAATATAACTCCAGTGATCCATGTACCTTGTGTCTGGCTGACTTGTTGCGATCTGTTTCGACTTTCTACAAGTTCTCACCGACTGAAATTGAACCGTTTTGAACATATTCCATAGAAACTCAATAAAAACCAAAACCGTCGTCAGTGGCGTATCCAGAGTGGGGGCGAGGGGGTGGGGGTGATCGCCCCACCATCATTGGAGTCGTGTCGGTTCAGATTGGTCAAATATTATCCAGTGGCGTATCTGGGTTTTTTACAGGGGGGGCAAGGATATTTTTCTCGGTGAACACCAGTTCAACGCTATTAAGTAACAAAATTGCGCAGCTGGGTTATTTATTCCAGCGAATGATGTTGCATCCTAAAGTTGATTCGCGCGTAGCGCGCGAAATTTTAACAACATATCTACGCGAATCTGGCCATTATTCAGGTACATTTGTCTTTCCAACGGGCTTCTATAGTGATATTCCTGGACAAATGCGCGCGAGAACATTTGCCATTTTTATACTAAATTGCCCATCATCATACCGGGCAAGGGGCAAAGTTGTCATTTTGATGGGAATTAAGTAAATCCCATTGATTTTCTCTTTCCTTTTCCCTTCTATCTTCCTCTTCTCCTTTTCCTCTCTTTTCATTTCCCTTTTCCTTCTCTCTTTCTCCCCCTCTCTTTCCTTTCTTTCCCTTTCCTTCCCCTTTTTCCTTTGCTTTCCCCTTTTCCCTTCCTCTATTCTTCCCTTCTCTTCGATTTTTATTGGCCCGGTAGTTTGGGCTGGCCTTCCCGGTCAAAGCCGTCTGGGGGGCACTCTGCCCCCTGACCCCCGGGAGATACGCTACTGATATTATCGGTTAACAGGTAATTTTCGCCCCATCAATATGAAAAATCTAGCTACGCCACTGACCGTCGTCGTTACATTACAGACCATTGCACACAGTCCTGCACAAAAAGGAATATTAGCAGCTAACAATGCAGAAAGTGTAGCACATATTTCAACTTATCATACAACGCACCTTTAATCATGTTAGTGTTATTCTAAACAAATGTTATAAATGTAAACCAATCTTGGTTGTCTTGCACGCACATTAAAACACATGTAAACTTACAAAGGGTTTACGAATGCTCTGGCCGTGTCAAGTAAAGACGGATACTTGCGATGAATATCCTTGGTATGGTTTTAATCATAACTCATAACTAAAAAAACAACTTTGAACTATTAAACAGACAGGAAGATATTAATGGCAATAATTCTCGGGATATTGGTTTACAAAATATTTTAATGGTGGTGTAATTTGCTGGCGTAGTGCACATTAGAATGTAACCATTGCCATGTCAACTGGCTCACGCTAACTTTATTACGAACCACTGATCTCATTGATCATAACGCAAAGCGTATGGCAGTCTCATAATTTGGAACAGATGTTTTGGCCCAGGCTTGGATCTGTAACCATGAGTTCCTAAACGTGCACTACGGCAACGAATAATGGAGTGCATGGCGATTCAACCATCCATCTCTAACTTTTTAGTTTTGGGTTTCTTTTAGGTTTTGTGGATGACACACGTCTGTACACGATTTTGATTTAAATTATTTAAATTGAACTATAAATAAATATATTATTACAAAAAACGAGTATCTTAATCAATGATATAGTTAACAAAAGTGGGTGGCGTATCCAGCAAATCGATTCAATCCTATAATTCGAGCCGGTTGGTCATGAATAATAGAATAAATCAAATTTGAGTTCAGATCTTTCTGAGCTGCAACAAACAAGCCTCGACAGGTCTAATCTGTTTCATTCAACTTAAAGCATTAGTGGCTAGAAAACCTTAATGATTGAACAGAAGGCCAATATAAGCCGAATGGAAATTACGCGCGATATCTCAAGAAATCCCCGAGAGATTGGTCTTTTTAAATGCATGAAGTTTCAATTGCATCAGTGATAGCTGTTGTGTCCTATATTTGCCATTTTCTATCAATATCTTGATTGCACTGTTGAGAGCAAAGTATTTAACGTCTGTGACACGCCTATAGAGTCTTTTTACTCCTATAGAGTCCACACAGCGCCCTCAAGAAGCACAGATTAGATTTATTCCGTTAGCGCCCTCAACGGAATAAATCGCAATAACACTAGTTTAAGATTACGTACAAATATAAAATACGTATGTGACACGCCTATAGAGTCTTTTTACTCCTATAGAGTACACACAGCACTCCGTCAGCGCCCTCAATGGAATAAATCACAATAACACTAGTTTAAGATTACGTACAAACAGTATGCGTATTTTAGATTAGACACCTTGGAAATCATATTGATACATAATTGTATGCCAAAACACTCAGGGGGTTGGTGGTCGGGGAGGTAAAAAGAAGGATGGCACAAGCTAAAACTATAAATTGGATATCCTACAATCTTAAACTATAAATTGGATATCCTACAATCTAAACTAGTGTTATTGTGATTTATTCCGTTGAGGGCGCTAACGGAATAAATCTCAATACAGAATGCTGTGTGGACTCTATAGGAGTAAAAAGACTCTATAGGCGTGTCACATACGTACAGTATATATTTTAGATTAGACACCTTGGAAATCATATTGATACATAATTGTATGCCAAAACACTCAGGGGGTTGGTGGTCGGAGAGGTAAAAACAAGGATGGCACAAGCTTAAACTATAAATTGGATATCCTACAATCTTAAACTAGTTGAGGGCGCTAACGGAATAAATCTAATCTGGATCTAACCCCACAGAATGCGAGACGAATGCTGTGTGGACTCTATAGGAGTAAAAAAGACTCTATAGGCGTGTCACAAACGTCACAAACAGGATATTAATTAGTAAGGATAGCAAAGGGATTCATCAAACAAACGGCAGTCATCTGCAAGTGTATAGTCGGAATATTAATTTATGTATATTAGGCCAAGTAAAAAAAAAAAAATGTTTCTCGTCCAGGTTTTTCAAAAAAAGGAGGATGAGGGGCTTATTATTTATTATTTATTATTTTTCAAAATGGCCGCCGTTTGAGATTTCTGGCAATCTATAGTGTTTTCCCTATTAAATGAAATGACAATTGAGAAAGAGACAATTGTTAGACAAACAAGAACTTAACACATTTACATTGTTTTAATAGTGTTAGCACCATGTTAATACATATTTACATTGTTTTAATAGTGTTTAGCACCATGTTTTACACTTCTGAGCAGTGTTCGAATTAAGGGGGAAAATCAGGTTTCCGGCGGATAACCATGATATAAAATCAGGTTATCTGCCAACATTTTTGGTTTTATATCCGCCAAAGTCAAGATTTCTCGGGAATTTCAGAGGTATACGAAACGAAAAGGCACATTTAATCTTATACCACACGACACATTCTAAAAATATATAAATTCAGTAAAATAACATTTAATATGGGAAGAGAAGTGTTGCTTGTATTACTTCTTGGGAAGAGAAGTGTTGCTTGTAACTTCTTGGGAAGAGAAGTGTTGCTTGTAACTTCTTAACAAAGCATCGTGCGAAGAAACTGCATGGTCCATATGGTAGTACTCTTTAAAATACAGCCTTCCTATAAAAAATGGACAGAGTTCCGACGTCCGATAGCCCCAAGGTAGGGGGCTATCGGTAGAGGTTTTAAAGTCTACATGTTACGTAACAAATTATTTAAAATTTGAATGGGAAGAGAAGTGTTGCATGTTACATGATATAACAATAAAATAATGATTAAAATATATTTGCAAATTGAAGTCAGACATTATTTTTGTGGTTCTTATAAATGTGATGTGGTAATGCAAAATGGTAAATCTGTGTATTAAAGATATTAAAATGCATTCAAAACATATGTGTTATTATTTCCATCATACATACATGAAACATCTTTTTTTACCAGATCACATGCATAAGAAATAAAGTTATAATTTTTTTGACTTCAAATTAAAAATTAATTTAAACAAAATTGAAATAATGTATTCAAACATAAATCTTTTTAATGCTGCATCATGTTACAGGCAACACTTCTATTGCCATAACAAGCAAAATGTACATGTATACATGTAGTTTACTAAATTTAGTTAGATGTTGTTACAATAAAACAATAATGGTATTTTTTACACTGAAAACGGTTCTCAAAAGTCATACTTTTAATCAGAATATTATGAAATACCAATGTACTTATAAGGTAGGATCTTAAGTTATAAATTACCATAGCTATGGTGTGGGTCATGGGGTATTAAGTGAATTATTTCGGGTCAAATTTAGGTCATCTAAGGTCATGTTTTATATACTTTTAGACTTCCAAAAAAAAAATTGTAAAAAAAAAAAAAAAAAAAAAGTTTTTTTTTTTTTTTTTTTTTTTTGAATAATAAATAATAAATAAAAGGAGGCGGCCCCTAAAAAGGAAGCGGGCGGGGACGAGAAACATATGGTTTTTTTTATTTGGCCTTAGTCGACGTTCGGTTCAATCATTTGTGTCATATATGAAACATTCTTTGGAAAAGTGTACTTTAGGTACCAGATTCCGGACTGTACTAGTAACTAACGCTAATGTGTTGTGGAGTAATGGCATATGTGTTTATCCAAGAATAGTCAAAGTGTTATTTCAGGGATTATCTAGAACACGTGTCAAGAAGGGTGACTGAGTGAAGTATGGTAAATGTAGGCCGGTCAATTTTGATTTATTATTTTACGGAAGAACATATTAATGTGTCTACGTATTTGCATGCGTTTATTGGCTTTGTAATTGAGTGATTGATGGACAGGGTGTCTAAAAAAAGAGTGCACATGTTTGCGCAACTTGTTGACCACATAACAGCCACATATTTAAAAATGTAGCTACAGGGTGAGTCAAAGAGACTGCAATAGTGGAAATAAGACATTTTGTTTTCAAAACCAACATGAATTTTAAAACTTTTTAAACGTTGCAAGAATGATGTATTTAATCCTAACTTTGTGTGAAAAAATGAAGTCGATCGCATTTTTCGTTTGTCTTTGGTGAACCTTTTGACCAGTGCACCCATTTCACACGTTTGTCCACGAGATACCCAAAATATGCATCAGATCGCAAAATGTGTCTCTCATTCAAATTTGGAAACTTTAGTTCATTTGTGATGTTATTGGAATTTGATGCATCCTTTCTTGTTTACATGTAAGTTAGCATAATCAATTATAATCATACCCATGCTATGAAAGCGTATAATGTTCTAAATTTTAGTAAAAAACTTACATTTTCCATTTTTTTTGTTGGCGGGATATTCAAATATGAAAATGCAATGTGTGCCATTTCAAATAAAAATCCCTGTGCTCGTGGACAAACAGGTAAAGTTGGTTGTGCAGCAAAGAGGGTCACCAAAAACAAACGAAAAATGCGATCGACTTCATTTTTTCACACAAAGTTAGGATTAAATACATCATTCTTGCAACGTTTAAAGAAATTTAAAATTCATTTTGGTTTTGAAAACAAAATGGCTTCTTCCCACTATTGCAGTCTTTTAATATTTGGGTGAATACCATTATGTCATCACTCACTACTTAAGCCACAATTTTTCCGAATAGTAGCTACCCGGGTTAAAGAAAATTAAAATGTCAGTAGGGGGACGTGCGTGACACTTTCTGACACTTGCGTGACACTTGCGTGTCACTAATTGCTACGTGGGGCGAATATCCCTGTGCATAGCGATTGCATGGACAGATGGGAAGGAATCTACACTCGGAGGCTTTGGACAGACAGACAGACAGACTCGCCAAAATGGTATTAAGATAGGCCTACTAAAATAACTATCAACACTAAATTAACTTGTTGAGTGTATGGTTTGCGCGCAATCGGATTTCACAATGACGTCATTATTCGCCAAGTGTTGCAAGCTTCAAAGTCAATTTTTGACCCTAATTTGAAGACGAAAATGAAATTATTGGTTGTGATTTTTACATTTATTAATAGTTCCCTATGTAGGTGGTGCAAGTTTCGTTAAAAATTCCATTTGGAATTGGTTTCCTGGTGGGGTGCATAGACACCTTAAAGCGTTAAGGGCGACAATTCTGGAGATATTGGTTTATAAACTGCCGGAGATTTAAATTGTGGTACAATAGTGAACTGCATGACGATTTACAAACAGGGCTTATGGTGTTAAAACGAGGTTACTCGATTCCAGATCTTACTTTATGTCTGGAAAAGACAGTAAACACGATATAGTCATGTAACGTTCTTTTAACAAATTAGTACAGACGAATATATGGGTGAACGGTACAGTTATCAAAATGGGGTGGCGTACTGGGGATTTGTACATCAAATCGTTTCAATTCAATAATTCGAGCCAGTTCGTTTAAATGCATTGGCAAGAATAAATCGAATTTGAATTTAGAACTTTCGGAAATGCAACAAACAAGCCCCCGAGGGGTCAAATCTGTAATCTTAAATAATGATTGAACGGAAGGCCAATTTTAACAGAATAGAAATTACGTGCAATACCTTAAGAAATCCCCGGGAGATTGTTCTTCTATAATTAATTCATAAAACTTAAATTACATCAGTGATAGCTGTGTTCTAGTTTTGCCATTTCCTATTAATATTTTGATTGCCCTGTTTAGAAAATAATTATTTAGGATATTAATAAAGAGGTACGCCAAACAAACGGCAATCATCTGCAAGTGTATAGTCGAAATATAATTGTATATGGATTAGACGACGTTGGGTTCAATCATTTGTGTCATTTATGAGAAGTTCTTCTGTCATGTTTGATCAATATTCCATGCTAGTTCTAATTTTCTTTATATAAATGTCAGCACGTATATTAGTTGCGATGATAATACTTATGTCCCACAATAACAGCTATAAATCGACGATATTCACATTTTAATTCTAACCGGGGTGCGTGGTTTTGAGAATAAAACTATCAGGGGAAAAAATGGGTCGCCTGTGTGGCTGTCCGACCCCTATATAATGGTCCCAAGGAGTCAGCTAGGAAAATCTTAATGCTTTCCACGCGGCTGTCAATTTTAACATATACAAAACAGATTTTTCAGAAACTTTTCCCAACTTTCAAAGTCTATCTCAAGAATTACTGAACCTATAATAGGCATGTTTGCACTTATCCTAATGCATTTCACATGGCGATCCAAATATGGTGATAATATCCAATCATTTTGACTTTTTTGAAACATTTTGGAATGTCGTCTGCAGACGCCTGCCGCGTGGACAGTGTTAAGATATCCCTACGTATATTATCATATCATGAGATATATTGAGTAACAGCACATAGTAGAGGGATATTTTGTATTATTCAGGGATGTTCGGGTTAATAAAGGTTTATACTCAAATACAGATTACATATACGATCAGTAATCCACAAACAGTGTAGGCAAAGAAAATAAAAGGCCCTAAACAAACATAACTTTATTGTTCATTTAATAAAAAATGTGTCGCGTAGTCTTAAGTGTCAATATTTATTCTATTGTTTGCATTACAGTATTTGAGTTTATTAGATTTTTCCCCAAATACGTTATTGGTATACCTTTTAAATTACCTTTATGTGTATACATGTTGCTATTATATCATCAAACTCTTAAAAGCTAAACAATACAGAACGTTGTGCATCTTGGTTATGGAAATATCCGAGAGAGGTAATTGCTGAATAAAACTGTTTGTATAACACAGTTATTGCAGGCGACAATAACATTCATCAGTTTATAATTCTATATTTTTATTTTTATAGAGTATTCACCGAAATATGTAAAATCATTGTTAAAAGAGCTTTTAAAGATAGATTACCCCACACGTGCAGCGAAGTCACTTTCAAACGATCGATTATGCAAATATCTATATCATGATATGTTCGAGGTATTAAACAATACCCGCAAAAGTAGTAATGAGAAATCATTACGTCACGCTCCAGAGTAAAAGTGACATTTTCTCTATACTTTTACGATGGCGATAGAGCAATATTTTGCACCACCCATCACTCAATATAATCATGTTAATTGAATCGAGACCAATGCTAATGTTGGCATCTACCGTGACCGGTTTGACGATCATTTGTATGATGAAGGATGCGAAACATTATTCTAGCTTCATTGTCAAAATTATGCGTAAAAGTGACATTTACTCTGGAATCCAGTGTACTAAGTTCGCAGTGTTATTCTTAATTATCGTAATCCTACAAATATTCATTGTACAAATCTTGCTCGAAGTCACATCTGGGGTTCAGCGTACTGAATTCGCGGTGCTGCCTACGTGGTTGTAATCATGATACCACTAAATGATTGTTATCATACTCTAATTAGGGTTGTGGGTTTCTTAATTAGAGTTTTTAAGAATCGGGAAGTTGAAACTATTGCTTATGACATCTTTACACATTTCAAATGGGTGTTTTTGTGATCGCATGAACCAATTGATTTGATGAATATACACGCTGTTTAAATATGATTATGGCTAAAAAAAACAAAATTCAAGAAACACTATAAGTATATGTGTTACATTTAATCATTCTGCACGAAGGGAAATACATCATGGTAAAAAGATGATTAGCATTACGTATCAAAACCCTCCATTAAATGTATGTTCATATTTTCAGATGAAATCATCGATAGAACGCTCGTACATTTTTGTACGTGTTAAAGAAAAGCTTATATTTCCTCAACAACTGACAAGTCAAAATTAAACTCAATCACGACTAAAAACGGGTTGTCATTACAGACCAATAGGCCTATAGCACATAGCCTACCTAATAATATCTCTCGAAAGTAATATTCTTTATATAAATAGTCGTCATATTTATTTCAATAAGATTAATGAGTGCATTTCACGAATCACGATGTTGTAGAAAATTGATTTCACTGAACATATCGTACCTTTCAATGGTAGCCTTTATTAAGGCCCTGTCTCACTGTAGCAAATAGAGCAAACGTGAGCCCGACGTTTTTTGGATATTGAGTGTGCGTGTAAAGGCCCTGTCACACCATAACGTATCACCTCAACGTATGCCAACGTATGCGAAATATCGAAAAATACGTTGGTGTACGTTGGCGTACGCTGATATAAGTTAGGGGTACGTTGGGGATACGTCGTTTACGTTAAGAGCACGCTGTGATACGCTGTGACAATTTGGACCACGAAAAAATATTGAGCATGCTCAACATTTCTCGACGTACTCAACGTGTGCTTAATACGTTCTGCATAAGTTCCCGGTAAGTTTGTGGTACGTTAAATATACGTTGACATACGCTGACATACGTTAGTGGTACGTTACTCGTAAGTTGGTATACGTTGATGAACGTAGGCTGGGGGAAACGTAGTGATAACGAGTTAATAACGTATATGTGCCGTATGTCTAACGTATGCCTGACGTATTTCCAACGAGTTTCGACGTCTTCTCACGTATTCACCTTATGCCGGGCGATCGTGTAAGGCCCTGTCACGTATCCATAGCGTATTGAACGTATACATAGCGTATGACTAACGTATTGATAGCGTATCACTAACTTATAACATACTTATGACAGCGTATCACAGCGTATGCGAGCGTATGCTTAACGTATACTTAACGTATTCGTAGCGTATGTCTGCCGTGTTCGACGTATCGTCAGCGTATCCTCGACGTACAACGAACACGTGGCTTATTATGCCGCTGTAGCACATATAAATACCGCGCCGATCTCACATTACATCATTCCCGCCGATGTGATAAAGCAGTTAACATGCCTCCCAAGAAGAAGCATGCAACCAGGGGCCGAGGCCGAGGTGGAGGGAAAAGCAAGAAGGCCAAGACAGACCATGAAGAAGTGAGGATGAGATTCTCAAGGGACCCATTTATATACTCAAACCCTCCATAAGTTCCCAAAACGCCGAATGCGCGCTAGCTGTACGGTAGCCCTGTCACACCATGGCGTATCGCCTGAACGTATAACAACGTATGCGAAATATCGAAAAATACGTTGGCGTACGTTGGCGTACGTTGGTGTACGCTGATACAGGTTAGGGGTAAGTTTGGGATACGTCGTATACGTTAAGAGCACGCTGTGATACGTTGTAAAAATTTGGAACACGTCGAGCCCGCGAAAAATTATTGAGCATGTTCAAAATTTCTCGACGTACTCAACGTGTGCTTAACTTACGTTCTGCATAAGTTCCCGATAGGTTCGTGGTACGTTAGACATACGTTTACAAACGCTGACATACGTTAGACATACGCTGACATACGTTAGAGGTACGTTAATCGTCTTAAGTTATAGGTTGGACATATAGATTTACCCTTCTAGATATTTTAATAGTTATCATCTAGGCTGCGTTTACTTGAACTGGCAACACTTGTCCCGCCGTGTACGAAACTCAATTTCTGCAACGGCATAAGTCACGTGTTCGTTGTACGCCGAGGATACGCTCTGAGGATACGTCGAGCACGGCAGACATACGCTACGAATACGTTGGTCATACGCTCGCCGATCGCATACGCTGTGATACGCTGTCATAAGTTTGTTATAAGTTAGTGATACGCTATCAATACGTTAGTCATACGCTATGTATGCGTTTAATACGCTATGGATACGTCCATTCCATCACCGATGTTGACGCAATTCGTTGGGAAGTTGGACGTTCTTGGACGTTCTTGGACTCTGACAATTTTCGAGCTATTTTTTGAATACGTCGGCATACGTTCAGGCCACACGCTATGGTGTGACAGGGCCTTAAAGGCCCTGTCACACCATAACGTATCGCCTCAACGTATGCCAACGTATGCGAAATATCGAAAAATACGTTGGTGTACGTTGGTGTACGCTGATATAAGTTAGGGGTACGTTGGGGATACGTCGTTTACGTTAAGAGCACGCTGTAATACGCTGTGACAATTTGGAACACGTCGAGCCCGCGAAAAAATATTGAGTATGCTCAAAATTTCTCGACGTACTCAACGTGTGCTTAATACGTTCGGCATAAGTTCCCGGTAAGTTTGTGGTACGTTAAATATACGTTGATACATACGCTGACATACGTTAGTGGTACGTTACTCGTACGTCACTCGTAAGTTGGTATACGTTGATGAACGTAGGCTGACGGGGAAACGTACAGCCAACGTAGTGATAACGTATATGTGCCGTATGTCTAACGTATGCCTGACGTATTTCCAACGAGATTCGACGTATTCTCACGTATTCACCTTATGCCGGGCGATCGTGTAAGGCCATGTCACGTACCCATAGCGTATCCATAGCGTATTGAACGTATACATAGCCTATGACTAACGTATTGATAGCGTATCACTAACTTATAACATACTTATGACAGCGTATCACAGCGTATGCGAGCGTATGACTAACGTATGCTTAACGTATACTTAACGTAGCGTAGCGTATTCGTAGCGTATGATGATGGGTTGATGTGTTCAGCACGACAGACCATGAAGAAGTGAGGATGAGATACTCAAGGGACCCATTTATATACTCAAACCCTCCATAAGTTCCCAAAACGCCGAATGCTCGCTAGCTATACGGTACATACGCTAGCTGTACGGTAGCCCTGTCACACCATGGCGTATCGCCTGAACGTATGACAACGTATGCGAAATATCGAAAAATACGTTGGCGTACGTTGGTGGACGCTGATACAAGTTAGGGGTAAGTTGGGGATACGTCGTTTACGTTAAGAGCACGCTGTGATACGTTGTGAAAATTTGGAACACGTCGAGCCCGCGAAAAATTATTGAGCATGTTCAAAATGTATCGACGTACTCAAGATCAACGTGTGCTTAACTTACGTTCTGCATAAGTTCCCGATAGGTTCGTGGTACGTTAGACATACGTTTACAAACACTGACATACGTTAGACATACGTTGACATACGCTGACATACGTTAGAGGTACGTTACTCGTCGTAAGTTATAGGTTGGACCTATAGATTTACCCTTCTAGATATTTTGATAGTTATCATCTAGGCTGCGTTTACTTGAACTGGCAACACTTGCCCCGCCGTGTACGAAACTCAATTTCTGCAGCGGCATAAGTCACGAGGATACGCTGAGGATACGTCGAACACGGCAGACATACGCTTCGAATACGTTAAGCATAATAATAATAAATAGGCTCTTATATAGCGCAGAAATACCAGCAAAGGCCTCTAGGCGTTTACAATATATAAAAAACAGATACAAGCAATAACAAGCAATAAAAAACAACTACCCTTTAAAAAACCCGACATAATAATGCACATTGATAATTAAAACAAAGCATTAAAAATGAGTGGACCGGCACTCAACAAGATCTATACAAAAATAAAAACATGCTAAAAGTTTTATAAATACACAATAATAAGTAAAAGAGTTGAATTACATGAATAAAATGGAGTGATGCAGCAGAACACATATTATACAGATGGATAATTGAAAAGATGAGTTTTTAAAAGTTTCTTGAATGTGGCTAGTGATTCGGCATTCCTAATCTGCTGCGGCAACCCGTTCCACAACTTTGGCGCAGAAACAGAGAAAGCTCGTTCACCGTAAGTTGCAATTGATACAGTCCGCGGTGATTCAAGAAGACCTTTCGATGATGACCGGAGCGAGCGATTAGGTGTGTAGTGTTTGAGTAGTTCTTTTAAATAAGGTGGAGCAAGTCCGTTTAGCGATTTGTAAGTGAGCATGAGGATTTTGAAGACAATTCGGTCTTTCACAGGAAGCCAGTGCAGCTCATTTCGACGTTGATCGCTGATGTTTACGCGATTTTTGCCATATAGTCCGAGAACAAGTCGCACAGCACTATTGTGCACACGCTGAAGTTTGGAGATCGCAGAAACTGGAAGACCATAAAGCAGGCTGTTGTTTGCATCAAGTCTGGATGTCACAAAGGCATGTATCAGACGCTCTGCTGTAGGACGGTCGATATACTTGCGAATCCGACCAATTTTGGAGATAGCCAGACACGCCGCGCGACACACTTTATTCACATGTGATGATAGAGTCATGTGCTGATCCATTAGGGCTCCGAGATTACGCACTTCAGAAACTATATCAACTTCCGAGTCACCAACATTTATAGTAGAGAAGTGAGCAGGATTCTTAATAAAACGTGAATTTAGACGCAATACCTCAGTCTTTGAGTCATTCAGAAGTAATTTGTTTTCGGCAGTCCATGCTTTCACGCCGCGGATGCAATCTTCAAGGGGTTGAAGTCGGTTATCACATTGATCACTACAAGGATCCAAAACGAGATACAATTGTGTATCATCTGCATAGATCATTGGTTCAACACCGTATGATCTAACCACATCCTCAAGAGGAGCAGCATAAGCTGTAAACATAAACGGTCCTTCAACTGATCCTTGAGGAACGAGCAGCTCATAACATGTGTTGCTGATACACTGTCACCGATTACAACAGATTGCTGACGATCACATAGGTAGCTCGTACACCAAGCAAGAGTGTCACCATGCACTCTGTATCGATCTCTCAGCCGCTGAAGTAATATCCGATGGTCAACAGTATCAAAGGCGGCCGAGAGATCAAGAAGAACAAGGACTACATCAGAATGCTGGTCAACAGCGCGCAGAATATCGTTCTGTACACGTACTAGAGCGGTTTCCGTACTGAAATGTTTGCGATACGCCGATTGTCTACCGCCATAGAGTTCATTTTCCAGCATGTATTCTTGAAGCTGAGCCGAAGCAGCTCTTTCAACAACCTTTGAGATGAACTTAAGATTGGATATGGGTCTGTAATTGTTTAATGTATCAGCATCCAGTCCAGGTTTCTTTATCAATGGAGTAACGCGAGAAACCTTATATGATGACGGAAATATGCCAGAGAGGAGCGAGCTATTGACAAGTTTTGTAATTGATGGAAGTAGCTCAGGAAGACATTCTTTTATAAGCGAGGTAGGAATTGAGTCCAGAGAGCATGACGACGACGGTGATTTCATAATGATGCGATGAATAGTCTCTTCAGATACCTCAGAAAATTGATTGAAAGTTGAGGAGTGACATTGGACAGTCTCAGAAGACACAGTTGGTTGCATATTGATATTGTCCAGTTTGTCTCTAACCTTCCGGATTTTATCCACGAGAAAGTCCGCAAAGTCATTCGCTAACTTTTCGTCGTCATCGTGGGATGGGAGAATTTTCTCTGAGCCGCCAGAACACATTTTGTCAACCTTTCTATACGTTGGTATACGCTCGCCGATCGCATACGCTGTGATACGCTGTGATAAGTTTAGTGATACGCTATCAATACGTTAGTGATACGCTATGTATACGTTTAATACGCTATGTATACGTTTAATACGCTATGGATACGCTATGGATACGTCCATTCCATCACCGATGTCGACTTTTCCTACGCAATTCGTTGGAAAGTTGGACGGTCTTGAACGTCGAAAATTGTCAGAGTCCAAGACAATTTTCGAGCTATTTTTTGAATACGTCGGCATACGTTCAGGCCACGTTCAGGCCATACGCTATGGTGTGACAGGGCCTTAAGTTATCATTCGTTCGTGTTCGTCAGCTGTTCCGCCATATACGTGCAGCCCATCTGTTCGTTTTGATCACTGGTAAATCAACCTTTTAGATGAACGCATGTCGCATAGTAGCGAATGAAAATTGACACCAATGACAGTAAACATGGTTAAAAGATGGCCAACTATGACAAATTGTTAAAAGAAAAACATCATAGATAGAATACAGTATAAAATTGAAACCAATGACAGAACTACTAGTTAAAAGATGAACAACTATGACAAATTGATAAAAACCACATACAATACAATTCATGAAATAAAACCAACTAATTTACAACATTAAAAAACTACATATAATTTACATTTTTTATTATTATAATGCACATGACGGTGATAAACATTTATCCAATTGCAACTATTTCAGATGTTGCACTTTACCATGGAAATTGAAACACAGTGTAAAAGGACGCTGAGGGGAGAGGTTACCATCACTTCACCCTCAGATACTCAGGAAATATTGCACAAATGTTGATGGCTATACATAGCAATGAAGCAATATCAATATTTCACTGTATAAGATATATCAGAATATATTGCACATAGTAGATAACATGTTGGTACCGTATCACAATGATATTTGAACACAAAAAAGTATTGTAGATATAGAAGCTGTAAAAACCCTGGACCGTGCTGGTGCAACCTACACCCAACATGCGAGACGTCCAAGCGGCAAATGCGCAACGTACAATGTATATAAACCCCAAAGCACCCCCTGCGGACTCCTAGCAATCCGCTAACGAATACAACATATGGCAAATATGACACGAACGTGTGACAGGGCCTTTACCTATTATTTTGTAAAAATTGATGTCACTGTGTAATTAAATGTTTAATTGAATAAAGAGTTAATCAAGAAGAATTAAAAAACAGCCTACAGCATTTTTGTAGGTGTGAAAGGAGCCATAGTCCCCCTAGTACGGCCTCCATTGAGACATACATGAAATGAAGTGTGAAACCAGTGTCGCATGTAGGTGTGAGTACCCCATACATACCAATACTTTACTGTACAGGGGGAAGACTATGGCTCCAGGGGATTGTGTCTCCTTCTACACCTGGTTTATGAGATAGGATGTATCGTGACACTACAATGCCATCTTCGATCAATCGCATCCTCGGGATAGTGTTTTGAAATTCATTAAATCTAAATTGTGGTGTGATACCCGTTTTTTCAGTTATTGTACAGCGAAATGTAAATTGCAAAATCATATGAGTGAGGGAAAACTGGCAGGTAATGTCAGTTTTTATCAGAGTTGAGTCCGGAAGAATGTTGAATTGAAAGGGGTCCTTTTGAAGGTGTCTCGGATGTGCCATCGGTGAAATAACATGTGCTGGGGTGTGTTTGTAAATAGCATACTATTATAGTACACTCTTAGAAAAAATTAAGCAGTGTTGGGTAAAATACTACACTTCACGATGGTAAAAAGGAAAAAATGGTTGTTTGTTGGGTAAAATATACACAACAGAGTCTTACACAACACAGAGTGAACATCTGTCCCATCAAATAGCTAAATTTTAACCAACAAAGTTTAAAACTTTGACACAATATTGTTGGGTAAATTTTTACCCCAAAACAACCATGTTCCCTATTTTGACCCAATTGTGTGTAACACTTTACACAACCGGGGTTGTGTAGAGGTTTTACCCAACACTTGTGTCATTTTGGTACACATAAATTGGGTAAATGTCCTTTACCCAATAATGCTGTGTAGGCAATTTACCCTTTTATTGTGTAACACTTTACACTGCATAATGCACATTCTTTGCACATTTAAGCTATGGCGGGTGACAACGGTCAAAGCTTTCTTGCTGGAGGCAGGCCTTGAAGGCCTGCCTCCAGCAAGAAACCCTGATTTCCAATCAGGGTTTGGAAATTGTGACACATTTCTTTTGTACCCGGCAAAATTTGACACTCATTTCTAAGCGTGTAGAAGTAGTAGAAGGCTTTTTTTATTAGAGACTGAAAGGTGTGTTTGATCAAACATCCTAGTGTTTTAGATGCGTTTCTGCAAAGCGAACATTTCCCCTAAGGTTAATTCTTCCACCAATAAAATATGCGACTTTTCCTCCACAGTTGTTGTTTATCCATTTGTAATAATTATAGCATACGTGCTCGATAATTAACATACAAGTATGCTCTAATGAGTACGTTGAAACAACATACATAGCTAATGCATTGTTCTACTTAGTAACAGCAAACGAGAGAAATGTATGTGTGATGTGGAAGGTGTTATGAAGAGCGACTTCTTGAGTAATTTAGTGGCATAGATACCTTTACGTGACTTAGATGCGACAGAGGGGTTGTTGATATCAGCAGATCTTGGCAAATTGAAATCTTCCTCAGGGGCACTTCATGTCACATCATATCCATCATATATTATCATATTATTATATATATATATATATTAAATGATAGTCAAGGACTACCCAATTGTTGTATATAATTTCTCTGATCCGCGACGCTCTTCGCTCCTGCAACCGTACACTCTTAAAATATTTTACTCTAGTTAGGGTAAAATCTTACTCTAAGGGAACAGCGCTTCTAGATGAGTAAAGTTTACTCAACTTGATTGAGTAACACGTTTACTCCGATATTGTGCAAAATTTTACTCCACAGCTGAGCAAAATCTTTACTCAACCCTTGTTGAGTAAAACGTACTCTTCTTTACTCAACTAGAAGCGTTGTTCCCTTTTGTACTCAACCGCGGGGGAAAATTTACTCAATTCATGGCGAGTAAAAATTTACTCGGATATTGAGTAAAATTGTACTCAATAACAGAGTAAAATCTTTACTCAACCACTTACTCAACCAGTGTTGAGTAAAGTTTACTCCACGTACAGGGTTCGTTTTTACCAACCAGGTGGTAAAACTTAATTATGATTTAGCAGCCTGTATTGAGTAAAACATACTCAACATGGGAAAGAAACCTTAAAATCAAGGGCCCTTTGTCTCTTCACAACCTGAAAGTTGAAACACGATATGCATTAATACACATTCACAGGCAGTACTAAAAACATAAACAGGGTTCTATGGTTATTTGAGGGGGTTTTGGGGTGTTTTTTTTTTTTTAAACAGAACAAAGGCTAACAAATGAATACATAACAAAATTGTCCTCTTTGGAATGTGTGCCCATATGTATTGAATTTTAAAAAACAACAACATCAACACATCTTACACAAAAAAATATTAAAACGAAACCAAAACAAAGTAACCTTGCATTCAGCAATATCCTATTCTACCGTGACGACTGGTAAAGGCCCTGTTGTGTTGTACGCGGTTTGCTATGGAGCAACGAACATTGCGTGAAAGCCAGTGAAATACACATCACGCACTGTCCGTTACACCGTTGCTCACCGCTACATCTGGTTTTTCAGATTCCTAAGCGTTATACTCGCTATCCGACAGCAATTTCTGGTTCTTAACCACTGCCAATGCCATATCATGATCCTGAAAGCACTCATAATCATCTTGATGAGGTCTTTCATCCCCCACAACGTTAACAACTTCTGCCGTTCCATCATCAGCCATCTTGCTTTTGCCGGGCATTTATACACGTGACTTGCGCAAGGTTTTACTCCTTTTACGCATAAAGTTTGCTCATATAGCAGGTCAGAGACTGCCAAATGTATGTCAAAGATCAAAAGTTGAGTAAATTTTACTCGGCCGCCGCGATTTTTTGTAATTCACCTTTTATTTTTAACCCATCCAGTACATGACAGTTTTAATCAACCGTTAAGTATAAGTTTTACTCCTTCGAGGGTAAAAAGGTACTCAACTTTCTACTCAAACTATTTTTACACGGCAACTTTTTACTCATTATATTTGCAGTGTATCTGCACCTCGCTCTCCACAAATTGGAGGATCGTGTGAATTATAGTCTTGAAGAAAAAGAGAACAGATTGTAACTTACCGCTTAATTGTACAATTACACTACTTTCTTCATCCATTCGTTACAATAGAGTTGATTTTGTTCCATCTCTCCCAACCACTAATGATGTAGTGGAGTTTGCCCAAGAGCAGGTTAATATTTAAAATGAATCGTTATTTCAGGAACAAGGGAGTTTTTATATTGCATATAATCCCAAATGTCTGTATTATCATTATGTTTTAGATAGCGTGTTCTTTGCTACTTTAGCACGTCGGTTTAGCAATAAGAAAAATATTTAAGCTGCTCACACAAACGAAAACCCTAAAATAATTGCTAGTTGTAAACTGAGATACAGTAAACATTGTAAACAAGATGAGTTCCAATATTCCCACATTGTGCACATTAAAACTTTAAAACCTTACTGTCTAGAATCATTTTGTACCATGTAGTATGAAGGGCCAGAGGCCTATATACAATAAATAAAATGAATGAATGAATGTTAATGATTGTACAGAAAGCAATTTAAGACGGATATAGCTACGATGAAGAAACAGAGCCTCGATAAATCGTGTCCTATGGTTATTGGTTCTGAGTGTAATTGAAATATAAATTGTGAATTGATCTCTTTGTTCTACTTTCGGTCGTTTCGTTTTGGAGAAAGCAGTTTCATTCTGAAAATGGGGAAAAAAGGAAAACCCAATGTTTGATTCAAACAACGATAAAGAAATGCAAAATGTAGCTAATTGTTCATATCAAATCTTCTAAGATTGTCTTTAGTTATGCGGCGATCATTGGAAATCTTTACCCTACCATCTCAAGCATTCACCTTAATTCACATTTGCTTTTTAACATTTTTTTTTCTTCTTCATCCCCCTTATCGACATCATATGTTTTTTGATCCCCCTTTTTTAGGCTTATAATTTTTTGATCCCCCCTGAATTACCCCCCCCCCCCCCCCCCCCCCCCGCCATAAAATACCAAATGTGACCAGGAATTTATGATAAAAAAATGATGCGGATTAAAATTTTGAAAACCTGAAAAAGTGCAGGTTTCAATCCACATACCATCCGGATAGTATAAAAAATTCTTCTACTACTTCTACACGCTTAGAAATGAGTGTCAAATTTTGCTGAGTACAAAAGAAATGTGTAGTTTTTAACCCTATATTGTGCTAAATATCGATTTCGTAAAATAACTTTTTACACATGCAATAGTTTAGTATTGAATTCCCGAGTTTTACAGTCTTGAAGTGTAGAAAAGTGCCCGTAATTAGGTAAAACATGATTTGACACCATGAAAGTGTAAGATTCATCGTAGTCTATTGTACACTGTTGCTAGGACCAAATGTCAATAATTCAGTAATGTGTTGGTGCAAGAAATTGTTTAATGTGCATACATCGGTCTGATCTCGTAGCAACCAGTGTGATGGCCTGAGCTCAGCGCACCATATTCTGGTCCGGTACACACAAAAACATTGCTTGTTGTGTTCGTATTAAAAGCGGCACCATATCGGTTCCATACGACATATCGCGATCGGTCAGAATCTTCTAGTGCAGGAACAGGACTTGAGGACCTTATCCCGGCTTTTTGAAGGTAAAATGTGATATGATTTATACATTTATAGTCCTGTAGAATAAAACAATAGTCTTATGGGAGTGAAGTAGTGACATATCTGGTCTGAGATATAGACCATGTTTACTATACCTATTGCGTATATAATAATCTTATAAACTTATTATACACGCAAGTAGTACATGACTTTTACAGCTACTTCACTCCTAAAAGAATATAAATTGTCTTATAATAACTATAAACATATCACAATTTCCAAATCCGGGATTAAGTCTTCAAGGCCTGCCTCCAGCAAGAAAGCTTTGACCGTTGTCACCCGCCATAGCTTAAATGTGCAAAGAATGTGCATAATGCAACAAAAGAGTAAATTGCCTACACAGCATTATTGGGTAAAGGAAATTTACCCAATATAAGTGTAACAAAATGACACAAGTGTTGGGTAAAACCTCTACACAACCCCGGTTGTGTGAAGTGTTACACATAATTGGGTCAAAATAGGGAACATGGTCGTTTTGGGGTAAAAATTTACCCAACAATATTGTGTCAAAGTTTTAAACTTTGTTGGGTAAAATTTAGCTATTTGATGGGTAAAATGTTCACTATGTGTTGTGATCGAGCAAGGGGGGCAAGGGCGCCCGCAGGGGTCGCCGGGCAGCACTCCTCCTAGATAGTGTCTCCAGTGAAAAATGCTATCATGCGATTTCCCGGGCCCTGCATCCCAGGCTCAATCCTCCAACCTCCATACCATCCCACTATTTATCAGCAATATAAGTCAAACAAGGTCCCCAATAACGAGGTGTTAAGCTTTTCCCCATCTCTCACCCTTTGGAGGAGGGTGAGGGGCGGGAGGGAGGCCAATGCAAACTCATGAAAATCAAAACAGTCAATGATGAATACGCCACATGAAACATGTAACCACGCCAGGTGCAACCCGCGCCATGCATCAACAACAAACCAAGCGCGACGCGCAATTGCCGCGTACAAAGGATACCGACAGGAAAGCAGCGCGCCATTATCAGACAAAACCTAGATATGACCGGTCATCGACAGCTATAGAGCAACTAACGCGTAAACAACCTGTAACAGGTCGATGACCTTTTGCGCCTACAGAAAGTCATACGGCCTCACACATTTAACACATACACGTGAAAGGTGGAAATGCATTTATATCAACTGGATCAATATTAAAGGCGTCACTGAGATGACTTGCTTGTAATATAATCGTCAATATCATGGGGCTTAAATTATCGGCTTAAATTATGTGGCGATAAGAGAAATTTAACTTCGCAAACTTCAAGTTTTGTTCGCCTCCATAATTCTTGAATAGTTTCCAATAAAGTGTGGGGATATGTATAATATGACAGCAAAATAGATTAACAAATATTCGATTATTCTCTGGACGCATACCGATTTGGAGGAGTTTCAGGCTCGACACAAATCTAGCTGCATAGCGATTTCTTTTCTTCATGATCAAATTGTAATTGAGTGTATTAGTCCCTTATTGTGCTTATTGTTGTCCTGTCTCTCCTCAAATATTACTAATATTATCACGCACTTCGCATTCAGAGTATAACCTTTAACAGAAATAACATATCGATTCCTTCTCTAGAACGTTTCCAGAATTTGATATAACATTTTATCAGAGATTAAAACCATTCTGTTTCAGGGCCTTTATGCTAAGCAAGTTTATTGCTACTGCTCTTCTTACTGACTAAACCAGACACGGTGCATCAAAGAGAAATAACCAGAGATGTCAGCAAAACGTAAAAGCATTTTTCAAAAAACCTGAACATTAAATTGATAAGTTTTAATGTCTAATTATTCAAGCTTAACAACATGGTGTTTTCAGGACTATCTTAGTTAAAAAACAAGATTTTTTTTCGCACTTTGCGTTCAATAGTTTCCATGTTTAATTATTCAAGCTTAACAAAATAGGTACAGGAACGTTTTCTGGAGCTTTTAAATGTTAAAATAACCTAGTTTTGCGCGCTTCGGGCGAATTTGTTTCAATGTTTATTATTCAAACTTAACATCATGGTTTCAGAAACGTTTTAAGGACCATTTTAGCTTTAAAAAGTAGAACTTTGTGGAGTGTTTAGAATAGCCAATTTTGCATGCTCCGCGCGAATTAGTTTCAATGTAAATTACTCATGCTCAAGATGGTTTCAGGAACGCCTTTCTGGACCGTTTTTGCGCGTTTAACGCGAATTAGTTTCCATGTTAAATTATTCAAGCTTAGTAACATGGCTACAGGAAAGTTTTTCTGGACCCTTTTAGTATTAAAATATCTTAATTTTCATGCACCTCGCGCGAATAAGTTTCAATGTTTAATTATTCATGATTAACAAGATGGCTTTAGGAACAATTTTTTGGAACTTTTTAGTGATATTTATTCATGCTTAAACAATATGGCCATCTTGTTAAGCTTGAATAATGAAAGATTTAATCTAATTCGCGCGCAGGATTTTTTTTCTGGACCATTTTAGTTAAAACACTGAAACCTCACAGAACCCCAAGCCGCCACTTACCTAATGATTTATTATATATATCCATGGTAAGCCCTTCCCCCAGTGCTGACACCATCTTATGGGCTAACATAATTATGTTTTATGTTATATTCAAACACAATGATATTTGCATTAATGATCCATTGCGGATTGTTTGTGCTGAGATTTTTTTGGGGGACCGACGATAACGGCTCTGCTTTGGGATGCGCAATGCCGGATCACTCTCCAAGACCCAGAGGATAGTCACATATCCTGTAAGCACGCGTGGTGTGGGTGATGGGTGAGTGAGCGGGGTGCTGTGATTCGTGACTGTGGTGTGGGTGATGGGTGAGTGAGCGGGGGGGGGGTGCTGTGATTCGTGACTGTGGTGTGGGTGATGGGTGAGTGAGCGGTGGGGGGTGTTCATCCTTTTTTTGATGTATGCGACAGCCTTTTTTGGTGCGACTGTGGTGTGGGACTGTGGGTGATTTCTTTTAAAAAATGTATGTCTTCTTTATGATATTGTTGTTTAATGTTTTAATATTTGTATTTTAATGTATTTTTAAATCTGTCAATAATGTACAATTTGGCCGTTTGGCCACGACACATTATCAATAAAAATGAAATGAACAACAACAACAAATGAAATGAAGAAAGAAAAGAAAATTCCAGATATATCCACTTCACTTAAAACATATTTATCCTGAAGTGTACACAAATCACGTAAGTGGATTGAATCAATATATGTAAGAACTCTAGAGGTATTTTATACCCCAAGATCTAATGAAACCGTCAAACTTTGTAATAACCCCCTTATAATAACGTATTATGAATTAAACGAGGCACCAGATCCGATGCTTTGATGTGACGCCAAAATCATCGAAACCCTGCCGCAATGAGAATAAGGCGGATATGGACGTGAAGACGTACTAAGACATTCCCGATGATTCCCCGCAGTCTAGCCACAACGCGTTGTAACGCCAACAAATGCAATCTTTGTACCACAGTATTATCTGATGTGCCAAAATTTAAATACTTTGCTTCCTTTGCAAAGTTAGAAATGATACGAATCAAAGCTAAATAATTACACGGAGTTAAATTTTCTTTACATTTGTTCATCATGTATGGATCAATCTCATTCAGTTGGTGAATATCGGAGGAGGGCAGGGTGGCATAAGTGACTTCAAAAACGCATAGTACTTTTTTAATGGTGTGCGTTACGCGCGTAACGCGTTAAGGGATCTATTAAAAAAAGTCTAACATCGACCATATTCAATACAAATTCAATCGTGTTAATATAGTTTACTCGATAGGGTCAAATTTGGGAGAAAACACGCCAAACCTCATTTTATGGTGAATCAGAGGACAAATGGGTTTCGGGGGTGTCTAGGTGTCTTTGGTCACGCATGCTTTAAAAGCGTGACAGTTGACTACCCTCCCCACCCCGCCTGTTTGAATATCAGGGCACAGGACTACACCCATTCCATCAAGCAAAGGCCAGAGAGCTATGTGGAAAGATATTAATGACACTTATGATGAATAGAGTGGATCAGCGTGCGGCGTACTATTCGGGGCATGTCAAAAGTCACGACGGAAAGGTACCACAAACACAAAACCTTCGTCTAATTACTGTAACACACGATACACGATATAGGTTTAAATCGCATTCTTACGATATCGCAGCTAAAATGCGTATAACTATATTACACTAATATAAGTTCGGTTTACAACAGAAGAGGAGACATGTGTTAGCTTGACATAAGTAGACTTGTTGTATTGCCTCCTTGATTATGGAATTCGTTATCGATAGTGATTACGTTGATGAGTTACTTGAGTTTGAAGTGAAACATTAAACCAAACATTTTAAAACGTAAGCCGTTATTGGTTAAAGTTTGTAGTCCCTTGTAGTTTTTCCATAGCAAAACTTTGCGTTTCATTTCACAACAAAATATTATGAATCAAGTGAGGCAGCAGTTCCGATGCTTCGAGGTGAAATTATTGAAACCTTAAAGTACACAGAGATAAGAGCGGATATTAACGTCAAAGACATCCCCGAAGATTCCCGGCAGTCTAGCCCTAACGCCAGCAGTACCTTTGAAGAACCCGTGTATTCCCAATGTGCAAACGGAGCAAACACTTGCTTCCTTTACAGGAAAAGACTTCGCCGAGGTGGAAAGGAAGTCAATCAAAGCTAATCAATCTCAACGGATATAGCGTTCATTGCATTTCTCTACTATTCAACGGATGAATCTGATCATTTTATGAATGTAAACGTAGATTTCTGTTGTTTCAAAAATACATCAGCGGCATAGCTGGTATTTTCTCTCACATCTTTTAAATAATATCAGGAAAATGAGATCTAATCATATTAAAATACTAAAACTTTTCATTCATTTCGTTTTAGTAAAGCTAAGATTGCATTGAATCTAAATGTTCATAAGTTTTCAAGAAACCCCTTAAATCACGTAGCCATGCTTTATGTTCTTCTACCGTATAAAGTTTTAATTGTATTCATCAATTACATCACTTATATTCACATATTCACATAATCAATGTTATTACGTCGGGTGTGTATGTATTCTAGCATTACTATTAATTAAACATGTGGCCGAGTGCACCAAATACGCGGATTTTGGGTTTCCACTCGCGCGTTGCATTTTGTGACTGTTTCAAGCCAACGTTGGAACTCATACTTACGGTTTTAACGTATGCGTTTGGAATTATTTATTTAATTTTACTCAATTTATTTATCACTTTATCTTACACTATTTATTTATTTGTTTGTATTTATTGATGTTTTATTTATTAAAGGTGTATGTTCCGATCATTATTTTGGGGCTATGATTTTTTTTTTCACATCAAGATATTTTGATATCAGAAGAATCCCCATATTTTTCTCATTATGTCTGTAAAATCTTAGGGGCCAGATAAATTATGTTCCATTTAGAAATTATAAGCTAAAATGTGGTGAATTACTGCCAAGGGTGGTTAACCACCACCCAGTCTGTGTGTTACTCAATGGACCACTATTTTGTGACCTTGTGCTTCTAAAAATAGAGTTATGCAAATCAAACTTTGGAATGCGACAATTTTAAGGATGACCTTTCATGTAAAATAGAAACATCGAGTTGAAAATCGGGCCAGAAATCGGATCATCTACCTTTAAGTTATTTATTTATTTATTAAGGAATTAACTTAATTAATCAATTTATTAATTAATTGAATTAAATGAATAAATAAATGAATAAAGTAAAATAAAGTGATAAATAACGTTAAGTAATAAACAAACAAACAAACACTCAATAAATGATGACTATATAAAGGATAATCTAGGCGATTTCAATGCATTCCCAAGACGTATCGTAAGGACGGAAGTATTACATGCGAGTACCAACATTGACTCGAAACTGACCCACAATGCAACGCGCAAGGGGAAACCCAAAAATCCGCGTATTGGCCTCGATAGTACCTACGCCCTAACTGCAGCGTACATTACTAGCCAGGTAATTTTGAGAGCAAAATGTAAAAGTAAGATCGGAATAGTAACTAGCGAGGTAAATATCCATATATATAAATTAAAAACATGTCGCATACGCCATATTTTTACCATATATCACAGGGGAAAAAATGACATTAAGGGTTTTCCGTGTCGTTAGTAGTACGTCACTCCCGGGGTTTAACGTCTTGTAGTCGGTTAAAATCACACCATTTTGAGTCTGAATATGTCAACGTTTTACCATTCTTTCAAAAATAAAGACCATTAGTACATTTCAATCGGTTTTTGATCGAGAGGTACAGCATTATAAAAATCCGATCTTTGTAATTAAATAGTTCAATGGTTTATTTCTAGTATTATAGTCGTGCCTCCGTGACGTGAACAGGTTGTTGTAAATCCTACTCTGCGAACACGGGTTCGATCCTCGTCGGTCCCTTATTATTATTATTATTATTTTATTCGGTTTTAAATTAAATTCTTGTCAATTTTTATGAAAACCTATGTATTCAATCAGTTATTCATTCATCAATTGATTTATTATTTTGTATATCATTTATCTATTTACTTATCTATTTAATTAAATTATCAAAATGATGGACTGTCCGTATCAAGAAGAATGAAATATGTTGAAAAACAAGCAGTTTAAAATAAATAATTATGTTTACATAGTAACACATAGTGTTTGATACTGATATCCAAATAAACAATCTGTGACCGACAAAATTATTTCTTAATATCTGTTTTAACACAACTTATTGAATTTACCTTGTTCCGTATGGTCTGATATTTTTACAGTCACATAAGAAGTGTTCTGATAATTTGAAATTGATCTTTCGTTCTCAACACAAGATAATAATGACCTGAAATGTTCAGGTGTTGCTACACCTTTTATCAGCAGACTAATGACTCGAACTGACGGACTTGACCTTTCGGAAAAGTGACGTCAGAACATTCCAGGTAATTATTATCTCGTGTTGAGAACGAAAGATCAATTTCAAATTATTTGATCACCAACAATGAATTGTCACTCTAAGAAGTGTTCTAAATCATCTTCAACATCACATTTACTACATTTAGAGCTTCTTGCCTTCCCAATTGTTGCCAACAAAATTGATTATTGTTGCTCTTCATGGTTTTCTTCACTTTCTGCAAAGTTGAAAAATAAGCTGCAAGTTGTGCAAAATAAGTTGATTCGCTTCATTTTGAAGCTGGAGCCAGGTCCCACATTGGTGATGTAGAATTTAAGAAGCTGGGAATGCTGAAAGTTGAAGACAGAGTTAAACAACTTAATCTCAATCATGTTTTTAAAATCTATAATGAAATAGCACCTGAGTACCTGAATTCTCTTTTTACCAAATTGTCCAACACCCACAGATACAATACCAGGGGCAGTGTAACACATTTTCTGGTTCCTAAAGCTAAAGGTCAGCAGTGCAATACATTTTTCTTTACTGGTATTCGGGAATGGAACTTGCTACCAACTCAGGTTAAAACATCCAAAACCCATGGGCAGTTCAAAAAGGCAGTAAAAAAGTCACTTTCTATCTTGATCTTTCATCAATTTTTAAAAAAAAATTATATGCAGTTGTTTCATAAAAGTGCAATATTATTTGGTGTGCAAATATATATGATGTTTTTATAATGTGCTGTTTTAATATTTAAGGACCCCAATGGAAATAAGCCCTTTTTAGAGCTTTCTTGGGCTATCCTTGGCATTATATGTTTTCTTTTATTAATATGTTGTGTTAATTGTTGTAACTTTTTAAGATTTATATATTTGATCTGATGTATTGTATCTCTGTGTTTTGATATGCCAAATAAAACTAAACTAAACTAAACTATATATTCGTTAGATAAATATGACTTACAATCTTCCAATTAAAAGTTATGAATGTCGATACATTCTGCAAAATCTTGTTCTATATGAACGAGTGATCATTACATTTTCGTTTCCAAACCATTTCACAAATTGGTTTTACTGATACTTTGAGACTATAATTTTTCTGATTAATCTTGATGTGCCGTTTTCTCATTCATACCACTTCGCCTTGTAAGTCAGTCCATTCCCAATCCCATTATTGTTGTTTGTATTATAAACTAACCGGTTTGTTGGGCAAACAGTTCATACTTTGTCCCCCTACCCACGATCCGCACGAAAAAATAGACGCGGGAGTTAGGGTTAATAAAGTTCATGGTGTACTAAGGCGTATTCAATTATATGTAAGCCATATCTGATTGGATATTTACCTCTGTAGTCGCCTATCTGGAACAGTAATCTGGTCTCCATCACACTATTTAAACTTTCTAATTAAAACAAATCCAATTACATTGAATACAATCCCGAGAGGATCTTTTCTATACATACAAAACGAAACTTTAGCGGTAAAGAAGATACGACGTGTAAACGCTTTGATCCATCGCCCAATCTCTTTGTTTACGAATGTGAGTATTAATTAAAGTTATTTATAATGTAATTATTTACAACTAAAGTCATTTGTATTTACATGTATATAGTGGACTAGGGTTTATAGGGCTTTATAATGTATTGGTTTGATTGGATTCGTTCTTTCAGGGATTACACGTACTTTCACCCAAGAATGATACCAAGTATTAATTTATTGAAGTTCAATATTGTGTCCCGAGTAAGATTTTTTTAAATAAATACAAAATTAAAGCGACACGCAATTAGTAGCTTTGTAGAATTAGTTCCCGACAGCCAGACCAAAAACACAATAACCACCATGCTTTATAACGAAGCCATGCTCATCAGACACCCTCACGTGTTACGCTAACACCCCCACACCCGTGTTACCTTGCATCAAAGTCAAGCTCAAGTTCAAAATTAAGTTGGCAATTATATACAACAGAAAGTCGATGATAGACTTATAAAAATCCCTAGAACACTTGCCAATACCACAAATACCACTTTTGCTTTTGTAGTTTTACAGATCTCGCAACTATAAGCTTTACAATAACGACTTTCCTTTTAAAGATTAAATGGGATAATATTTATCAATTAAGAAAATCAACATTTGTCTCATCGTCCAATACTGGAACATCCAGTATCGTTCCACACTGGTGCAAAGTAGGTGTTCCAGTAATGCATGATACTGGCACGTATAATCTGTCCATTTTTGACCAATACTGGAACAAATTGTGCCTATACGTAATACTGGTACATACCGATGTTTCAGTATTGGTAAGATACTGGTAGCAAGTGAATCGGTGTCGCACAATTCTCGAAAATAAAATTGTTGCAGTATTATTCTCCAAAAAACATCTTTGAACCTCAAAAATGGTTATCAGATTCAACTATTTGGGCTAGCCTGCCATAACATGAGTGCTTTCAATGTAATTTTTCAACTATGTCGCTTTTATATATACAAAAACAAAATGAAAGAGGAGCTATATTTATCGCTTTGTTCCGGGAGGAAGCAAAGCGATCCTTCTCCCTTGAAAAATCAGTCGCCATAAAAAACGGGAACATTGCGAGTTTTAACCCAAAAAAATGGAATTCCCTCTTACTATTAAGGGATGTATAGTATATATCAGCAACTGACCGTGTAATAACATTTATCTAATGCTCATAATCGTCTGTATTGTACTATTAATATTATGAAGAAAAATAATCTATATTATACTCTGTATTGAACATAATTATGAGGAAACTGTGAAAAACAAATGGTTATCTTTCACCCGATTTATGAATGATTTAACTGAATTCGCTTTAAATTCAAATTCGCCAACTTATGAAGCATATTCAAGTGGTACTCCACTTAGTCAGAGATCGTGGCCATCTTCATTAACTTTGCAGACAGATTCTGTCAAATTTTGTTCTGAAGTCATGATTAAAATAATATACTAGGATATCTTCAGCCTTATTTTCAAAAATGATTTATTTATCAAATTTAAAAATCACTAAATCATCGTCGTATTACCATAAGGAGTAGGTACTGTAATTGATATTGGGGTTCCATGTGTCTAGAGCGGTAATTAGTATGGGCATTGGTAGTCTCTTGCAACAACAGCATGGCCATTGTAGTGGCTGATGTGACACAAGACTAACGTTAAAAACAAGATGGCACGGTGAAAGTGTAAATACTTCTAACAATTTTTTTAGCCAAATCAACTTTGCATATTAAAACACATAGATGGGACATACAATAATAAAATATAATAAATATAAAAGATGAGAATAGTTAAAACACAGACGGAGAGCATGTTGATTAGACCAAGGATAGCCCCCAAAAAACCATAAGAGCTTATTTCCATTGGGGTCCTTTCAAGATAACAGAGAAACAACGAACAAGTCAAGGAATTGTACCCCCCTCTCTCAATCTTGCTTTCATTGCAAGATGAGTTTACTTCTTCTTTGAAGTAGGCATAAATATTGCTCGATTTAATAACGCCTGTAAGAGAGTTCCAAGCCCGACCGCAGTATATTGAAAAGTGTTGCTGCCAAAATGTCCCCGAACCCTTGAAATGACAAAACTATCATACATTTGACAATTGAAGCGTTCAAAATTCATGTATTGCATTCCTCTAACAAATGAATAATACATTTTTATTTATTTTAAAGTTAATAACCTTCTTCATGACGATGAAGTTGTTAATAGAAAACGACTGAAAGTAGAACACAAGGATTACATTCCATTTTGAATACCATGAATTAAAAACCAATATCCCTAGGACGTGATTTATCGAGGCGCTGTTTCTTCATCGTAACTTTATCCGTCTTAAATTGCTTCCTGTACAATCATTAACGTTTTTCTAGACAGAACGTTTTGCAGTTTATTATGCACAAAGTGTTATTCTTGGAGCTGGTTACAATTTCGATTGTTTATAATTGCACATAAAATGGTGGTGAATTGAAAATGGCCTGTAGATCGACCTCTCTTTTTCTTACTTTACTTTTTGGCGTCCACTCGGTTGAGTGATGCCATCCTCCGCAAGACTTTGCGCCATTCGTTTCTATCTTGTGCCTTTCTGCTGGCTTCTGAGGATGTCAGACGAAGGTTGTTACATTCCAACCAAATACCATCAATCTACATACGGTCTCATTTTCATTGCATGTAATATATCTTCCATATCTTTATTACTTTAAAGTTTTGTTATTTCCATTGTAGTTTTATGATTTTGAATCATCATGTTGTCTCGCCTATTGATTTGCCCGCACTCTAAATCAAGATATCATCTTTAATGGCTGATGACGCATTCTTGAACGCGAATGAATAGGTAATAAGTCAAAGAATTTCGCTAAAGCGTTTCGAACGCTTGGAGATGATATTACATTGAAATTGGTTTGATACAGGGTTTCCCATTCAAAAAATTACTTTATACCCCAAAACTTTGCCATAACATGAATAGATGCATGTCCAATAAAATGTTCCCAGTTTTATATCCTTTAATCTTATTCTCATGTTTTTCATACACCTCTCTGACAAACACAGTTTTTAAGTGTCGAAAATAATGAGTTTATTCGCCACTGATGTAGGAAAGTTGAATTTTGGCCATAATTAAAATTTAAATCTAGGATATAGATCAAGACATTTTGATTTATCTTGATTATATAAAGACACTATGCAAAAGCCTACATGTTTCTAAACCTTGAATCCATTTCCTAAGTCAAAAGCCTAGCAGCCTAACCGGAACTTTTGCAATCAATACGTGTTATCTTCCAGCTGCTTGATGAAGTTTAAAAACTGTAGACGCAACAGATTCAAAATACTAATCAAGAGATGATCCAGGTAATGGCTGAGTGACGAGATTAGCCTGAAAGGAAATATTACTATTTTATAGTCTAGAAAACTGAAGTAAAGAAAGATAAAACGAAATCAATAAAATTAGTATGAAATACAACCTGCAATTTAAACAGTTCAATTGTTATTTTTGGGCATATATATTTTTGCTTTGTTTATATGAATGAAACGTGATTTATTAAGCACATTTCCAAAAACACGATCAATGCGCTTTACAGGAAATACATATACAAGGTAAACATATTAATGAACACCAATTAAATTACATTAAAATAGGTTAAAAGATAATTAAATATACAATGTGATAAAATACAGATACAATTTAAGCATTAAAAAGCATGGATTTAAAACACACTTATTTTTTTTTTTTAAGTGAATTGCATCCGAAATTGACCAAAACATTACACCTGCGGAAAGAAAGAGATAAGTTGTCAGCATCTTTTTAAAAGATTTGACACTGCATGCGGTGCGTATGGAGAGTGGGAGATCATTCCACAGTCTTGGACCAATATACGAGGAAGTGGTATCAGCCATAGCATATGTTTGTTGAACGGTACAACAAGGCGGGAAGTGTCGTTGGAAGATCTTAAATCAGCTCTTGGACAGAAATACGGCATCAAAATCTGAAATAAATAGGTAGGCCCTAGATTAGTGACACCATTGTACACATGAAGTCGATTCTCTGCTGGACAGGCAACCAATGAAGCATTTGGGTGGGAATACAGGGTGAAAATCGGTGGACCAGCAACTAATCTTTAGGAACACCGTATTTTAGTGAGAATAAACAGATGAGAACAGATAACTATCTAAAACACAAACTCTATTAGTACGATAAGTAATATAAGAATTGAACCAGCTTAAAACACAGCCGTCGATACCATATTCACTATTGAGCCTATTAACAAGAACGCTGTGATCAATAGTATCGAAGGCTGCTGACATATCTAGTAAAACAAGCATGACAATCTTATCTCTACCAAGTTCATTTACCATATCATTTTTTACACGAAGAAGAGCAGTTTCAGTACTGTGAGCAGCTTTGTAAGCAGATTGGAATTCATCAGTTAGATTATGGTATTTCAGGTGTTCATTAAGTCTGTAAACAGCGGGGTATTCAAGGATATTGCCAAGGGTGGGGAGGTTCGAAACTGGGCGTTATTTCTCTAGGACGTCTGGGTCAAGGGTCTGTTGTTTTTTTATTCAGAGGAGTGATCACTGCTTCACGGAAAACATATGGGAACAGACCAACTTGAAAAGAATTGTTAACAACAAACATAACAAAGGGAACCAAAATATTAATACATGCTTTTAACAACCAGGTGGGCATGGGATCCAAGAAACTAGTTTTATTAGGAATTTGAGAAATTATCTTTCTAACCTCGAATTCATCAGCATGTTAGAAGTTTGTAAAAATGTCAATATTATCAGTATTTCACTTGTCTTTTGATTTATAATAGTGAACATGACTTAAGTTGTTTGTACACATATGATTACACTCGTCCTGAGAATTCCAGGAATTGGCATTAACATGACACTTATCAAGTTCCACTCTGATATTATTGATCTTTTCACTAACATAATCTGGGAAATTATCACTAAGAGTCTCATTTGATAATGACGAAGGAAGTGCTCTGCTAGAATTATTTAGCAATTAATTTAAAGTGTGATAAATAGTTTGGATCTGAATTTAACCAACACTTATGATCAATTACTTGTTCCTTTTCTGAAAAGAGTGTAAACATTTCCATCATAATTGAATATAGTTCATTCTATACTTAGCGTGAGATGAAACTATTTCATTAATCATTATATTTAAGATACTGAGTCTTACGAGCAATCATAAAGAATTAAACAAATCTGCAATTGTTCATGTACTAAGTATTCATGTGCTTTATGTTTACTAGGGTACGCAGGAAATGGGAAATTTACATTATGTTGCGAGTATGAGTAGCACAAACGTTCAAATGCCATCAAACAGGCCCTCCTATAAAAAGCCTTAGTGTCCAGGGTGTTATCTAATAGAGCCCATTTATACCGATTGTATTGTAAACGGACTTGAGAAATTTAAAGCGTAGGTTTCTGACTTTAATGAGCCGGGGAGACCCATCATATCCCTGTCACTGTTTCAAGGGAATATTCGGGAGTTCACATGAAAGTATAAAAAAGGCATAAATTCAATAAAAAGTCTTTCACGAGTTTTAATGAGACCGATTGGATATAACATTATCGCTGTGCAAAAATATAAATAATACCGCAACTTTCCAGATTTCAATACAATATTTTGCCCATTTCAATCAAGTTTGAATAATATCGAAGAAAACATTCACGATTTCAATTAAAACTATCGAATTCGACACTTTCTACTCACGTAATTGTGTGTAAATTGTAAGCAGGTATCATGTATCCTCCATATTATGAAAAAGTGAAAATATAATGGCCAAATATGAACGTGTAAGTGACTTCTTAATTTTGTGATTTGTTTGAATATTTAATTTTGTTATTTTTATCAGTTGACAGTATAAATTATCATTTATTATAGTAATTCATGGTTGCTTTATTTTGATACATTACGGGGATAAAGAGTTGCAGTCGCATTGCTTTCTTAGATAGCTCCCATATTTGGTATATTGGTTGTCAGTTGCTGAATTATTCTTAATGCCAGAAACTTACCAACCGCTATCTGCTTTATAAGATTATGCGTGCTACTTATAGTTCGATTAAGGTGTGTCACTGAGCAAACACGCCGTACCTTGGAAAGAATAGAAACATTGTTTAATATCTCCCTCTGATATATTGTGTTCCGCTAAGAAAAATTACTATAGAGTGTTTCGTGACCAACTATGTTTACTAATTAGCAAATGGTTATTATATGGATTTCCTCTGGGATGCAACAGTTCTGCAATCTTCTAACCTGATCAAATAAGTCTTACTTTGATTGTGTTCACGCGCACCAGAGCTAAATGTCATATGACACTTTATAGCAAACAGTAGACCGGTGTGGTAATACGAAATATAATCAGGTTTCATACAACACTTGAATGTCATGATATAATGCTAAAACTGATTATATCAAATGGTTAGTATTATAGGCGTCACTACATTGGTGATTAGCATAGATATCAATATCCGCCTCACTATTAAGTATTTTGTTTACCAGTCTTTTAATTTCCGGTCACTATTAGAAAGTAGATTGTGAGATTGACCGATTAAATTTCCTTTTTGATACTAGGAAATAAGGTTTGCATACTTCAATTATATCCGATATCGCTATAAGAAAACAGATAAAATGGAATGAAATGAAATGAGGTGAATTTGATAGTGTATGACCGCAAAGATGATACCTTGAAGTATGTTGGGCACGACTGCCATAGGAGGTCAGGGTTCGAAACATTGCTTTGCATGTTGTAAAGAGGTTTAGTCAGATAATGAAATGGGGTGAATTTGATAATGCATGACCGCAAAGATGACATCTTGAAGGATGTTGGACAGCAGTCTTTCAATTTCCGGTCACTAATAGAAAGTAAATTGTGCGATTGGACGATCAAATTTCCTTTTTAATAAGAATTAAGGTTTGTAAACTTCAATTATTTCCGATGTCGCTATACGCAAACATATAATGAAATGCGGTAAACTTGATAATGTATGACCGCAAAGATGATATCTTGAAGGTTGTTGGACACCGCCATAGGAGGTCAAGGTTCGAAGCAATGTTTTGCATGCTGTAAAGAGGTGTAGTCATGTTTAATTTAGGTCGTTAAGCAGTATAATAGGTCTATAAATCAGGCCATTTGCTTTACATGTAGAAGTACATACAAATGAACAAGGGATTGAGGTACACAATCCCATGTTAATTTACATATCGGAATATAGTACGGGAGTCCATAATATGGCATCCCATGATTAACTTTATTCCGTATTATAGCGCCCTCAACGGCATAAAGCGCATTAACGCTGAAAAACTAGTTTAAGAGGATATCCAATATTTATGGTTTAAGCTAGATGCCATCCTTAATTTACCTCCCAGACCACCAACCCATGAGTGTTTTGAAACTTCTTCATGAATATAATTTCAGAGGTGTTACAATAACATATTGTGTTTCTATCGGTGTAGAGTGCGCTATATTTTAATTAGGCATTACCCTGGCATTAGCATGGAATGCTGTATTCTAGACTACCAGACTATATTCTGACATACAAATAAACATGTTGTATGTACTTTTACATGTATTGGGTGGTTTGCAAGGAGTTTGGCCTGTAGAAAAGATAGATCAAGTCTTAATAGTGAGAAAATATACAGATATTGATGGACTATAGCGTCTTATAGCTCAGCGTCTTATCTCACTGACAAAGCCAGAACAATAGATTCAGGGAAGACACTTAAAGAGAGAGGCAATGTTTAAACACACTGTCAATTAAATTGATACAGTCAGTTATCCAGGAATCTCGATTTCGATATACAATTTAACCTCAGGATATGGATGCATCAAACGTGTGATTTGACAGGAATTCGGGTATTCGGTCATACAGTAAGACTCTTATCATAAGGCCACGAAAAACCCCGTAATCTACGGGCAAACTGAACTCTCAGGTAGGGTCGGTCGGTCGGTCGTTTTTTGTTGTTTTGTTCCCGGCCCTAAAAATTAAAAAAACATTGTTGGGAAATGTGCCGCTGATTCAGAAATTTGAGAGCGGGAGGGGAGGTGGGGTGGGGTCCGTATTTTGTTGGTCATACGTCATACTGAACCTTTTTAGGATTAAAACGTTTTGTGCGCTTCACACTTATTAGTGTCAATGTTTAAATGCATATTTGCGATCTTTTCCATGGGACTTTTTTTTAAAGCAGATTTTCTTGCAGATTTCCTTTTTTGATCATAAATAATAAATATGTTCTGAGTTACAGAGCGATACGATTCCAAATTATAAAGGTTGAAAATAGATTGTCCTGCAGCAGGACAGTTTATTTTCATTCTTAATTCACTCTAAATCCATGATTTTGTATGGAGGTAATCAATGGGCGTATTATGAGATTTCTTGTCACCAAATGATTTCACATTATACATCTATATATTATGTAAAAATGTCTTTTTACATAAGGTCAATTGATCCCGCTTTCATCTACAAAGGGGCTGGATTTCTAAAATGTTCATCATATTTATTATTTTTAAATTAAAGTACGAAAAATATGCATTTCCACCCTAAACGTCGATTACGTATTATCATTAAGCTATATTATTATTGGATTAGTTTATATAAAATTACCACTTTGCTGAAGTAGGCTTATACTTCATGTAATGATCTGTCTGCTTTCGTTATGCATTAAGTGTGCTGATACACCTGGGAATTGAGAAATAAAATAATTCAGTATCCCATTTAACGTAATCATCTTATTCAGTACCTATTTATGCCGAATACACTATAAAGGCAGATAAATGATATCCGTTTTTAAACCTATTGGAAGATGTAATTATCTAAATCGATTTTTCCTACTATATTCGCTACGTATGCATTTTATGGTTCTACCATTCGCACCTTCATCAGTTATAAATATTGATATGTTGTCTCGATTTATCTTCTCAATGCTGTTGAATATTTAATGGATTATATTATATTATCGTTATATATTTAACGAGGGTATTCGAACTATACAGTGCAATGAGGTATTGCATGCGCATACAACGCTCGACAAATGACGTATTATTATTATTGTTCATTTAGTTTAAACCAGGAAAGTTGAAAGAGAAGGAGAATAATGCCTGCTCACTCAAAAGTTACATGTGGCTTGCCGCCTAATATCCTATAATAGAGGCCCTGCATACAGGGAGAATACAAATTGTGCAGTGATTGAATTGGCAATTTGACCATGATGTGTGCATTGAACCGTGCAATTGCCGTTGTTTGTACAAAACTGATCACAGTTTGCTTATTAATCAGTCAATTACTTTAATTGTTGGTAAGATAAACCAGATTAACTACGCGTTATGGGTCATTCTTCGGTAAATGTTACATTTCAAGTTTCTCGAAACTCGGTTTTAAATTTTTCTAGCTTTGAATATATTTTCACAAAGATGAACATCTGTAACATATTAAAAACATGTTTGCCACAGTCTTTACGGATATTTAATTGATTTCCCCCCTTATAGGTTATAGGTTGATCACACGCTCGAGTCATCTCCGTCACATTTTGTATGAAAATCCATTAGAAAATGTATATGATTCCAGACTAGACATTGACATACATATCACAAACTATAAAATAAAGAGTATTCTCTTCAAATAATTCCAACTATATGTTATTGTTTCAGTTTAACATACCGATTTTAAAACTTCGCAAAAGTTTACAAACTCAAAGAGTACCGATTTGTGGTAAAAATGTTGACTGTCACGTTATTTTTAACGTGACGGAAATGACCATCTTTTAAGTGTTGGGACGGTATAGCTTCGCCGGGAAAAGTATGTATATCGGTCTACTTCAGGGGTATCGTTAGTTGTCACTACTCTTTTTTACCAATAATCCTAAAAATCCAATGAATATATATTTTCAATTGATTCTATAGCGTTCGAAGATGACACTAAGTAAACATACGCAAATACAATGTTTCGAGAAAAAAACCTGATTTTTGATGTATTGCTAAATTATGGTGCGCACTTACTTCATGTGTTAAAGTCCATGTGCGGCAAGTTCGAACGGTCAAAGCAGTGTTTCTATTCTCCTTGTATTACGAACGATATGGCGTTGCATATAGTCTGTGACGGAAATGACGCAAACCCTCGGGACAGAAATTTCCCGACAAAAACTGGTAAATTAAGCTCCAATGGATCGATGATTTTTTTTCAAATCGTAAATAACTAGCGTTTATGGGTATTTTCATGAAGAAAATCCCCTCCACCAAATTAATATGGCAATCGGAAATTGTACGCGTAACCATCGGGACATGTAGGGTGTTTTGTAGGGTATTGGCATCAAACATTGGAAAAATGTTATATAAAAAAATAATTCCCTAGCGTTTTATGATTTTGTTATGATGGGGATTAAGTTTATGAACAGAAATACACAAAAGGATGTAGTTAAGTGTGACGAAATTTCCAGATATTGGATATCAAAGTATCGGGACATTTAATGTGCCATTTACCGAAGAATGACCCTCATACCAACAACAACAATTTCATGGTTCAAATGGCCGTTTCAATCCGTGCACAATCTTTCTGATTCACCCTGTATAACGTAATATACCACATTCAACAACTCCCCCATACCTTAAGTACAGTAACAAAGCGTTGTTGATTTGAGATAAACCCACTGTTCATATGCAAATTACTAGGATAGCGAACCTTATTTGGAAACCGCAAAATTGTAAACAAACAAAAATGTTCGCACAAATTTGTTCATTTTTTCGGCGTATAAATGCATTTCGCCATGAAATCCTTAAAGTTAGCAAATAGCTTTATATACCGAAATGTAGCTATACCCCTGAGGAAAATATTCTTGGCGAGGGCCATATGTAAAGGTTCACTTCTAAAGCCACAATTTTAGCCGAACCGTCGCTACCTGAGCGCAAGAGAATCGCAATTTTGGCATCATCGCGGCGAAATGTGTTCGCTTTGATCTCCAGGACCGTATCACTATTGAAACGGAGGGGTGTGTTTTGATTTTATACAAATATTCTATAAACATGTATCAAAATGTGTTGTGTAAATTAAAAGCATTCTTGATTTAATTTTTCTCCGAATGTTAAAGGTGGTGTGTGAATAAAATGCTATTTACAAAATATTTTTAATTTCACAATTACTTGCGAAATAATTTGTCTTCTCTCATGTTTACCTTTTGTAACCCAGCCCATTCTGAAGTTCGATCGCCCATTTACGGGGAACGGACGATGTATTAGATAAAGGACGAATAGCAGACCATCAGCAATAATAATGGGCGCCCGGCTAGCCTCTTTTGCAGGCGAGGCCGCAGGCCGAGCCTGCAAAAGGGGCGCGCCGGCGACCATTATTATTGCTGATGGTCTGCTATGAGGGGTTTATCTTTCATACACGGCGAAACACCGTATCTGTACAAATAAAGATGATAAATCATAATTCGTAATTTACCTAATACAAATTGGGCAATGGATCTTGGAATCGTTTGTTATAATGTTGACATCGCTAAATTTTGCAAGAGGCTATCAAATAAAGTTGGCCTGGTGCTTAGGCCCTCATGACACACTAACATAATACAATCACCTTCAGACCCAGCTTAAAGTTAACTATCCATGAACTAGTTACAAACACTGCAATAACGAATTCAATATTACTGAGTGCAAGGGAGCGTGTTGAGGAATAAAAAAGCTTGTCTGATCAAGAGTTATACTTGAATGCACGAGTGAGCGTTTTAAATATCTACAATGGTTGACTATATCTGATGAACCTTCCAAGGATGAACACAAACTATTATCAGCAGAAGGTATTATATAAACATTAGAATTGGTTCAATAAAACGATTTGTCCTCTGGCTTAAGCAAGTAGATTATTTGACCCATGAGCTACTTTAGTTATATAATGTGGTACAAAACAAACTTAATAGTCGATATAAAGGAATTAGCATAATCTGCAGTTCTTTTAACTGATCGGTCAGGTGTATCAGTAGGCCATCAACTTTCATCAGGATAACATCACATTGATTCTTCGTCTGATGCTCCTAATGTTATACCATCTTCGAAATCCATGCAACCGAGAGTGTCTTCATTACCAAGATCAAATGAAGTCTTGTAAACTATCGCCGATAACAAGGACTACGCATTTGTATGTTTGGATATACTTGGAAAATGCCTATTTTTACAGTACATGTTCATGGGACTTGACAAGAAAACTAAGAGAATGTGAGTTATCTATGATTTTGTATCATATTCTACTAAATTATTATATATATTACACATATTTTAGATTTCAGCGTCTTCTCAGTTGCGTATAGATTTATACGGAAAATAAAATAATAATATCATGACCTCTTTGCCCTCCCAGTCAGCTCACCAACAAGCCCTACGCATTTGGATCCCAACCAATCGAAAATGTTTACTTTTTATATTAAAATTACATACATTTAGTTAAAATAGTTTAAATTCAGTTACTTTAGGCCTTGTTGCATTAATGAATGATATTTCACGGGCGCGAACTCAAAAATGTATTTTGCCCCAACATTTTTTCTTGCCCAACCTCTCGCCCCCCGTTTCAGTTTGACCCCCACCCCTGATTGACCCTCCCCAACAACACCAACAGTGTTACTGGCGCCGCCACTGTTTTTATACTAATTTGCTGTTCGGTTCCCCAATTGACGTCTTGAAAATGTGATTTGTTTACCTCCAAAATCATGAAAATCAAATTGTTGGCACTTATCTTGACAAAACCTAATATGGGTCAAAAACCGGTTTTTGGGTGAGTTTTTTTCAAAATTGTGAATTTCATGTTCATAATGGACCCTTTTTAAATGAACAATGGAGGAGTTACAGCAGTATTACGGAGGCTATGCTGAGGGTCCACACCCCATTTAAAGGGTGGGGTGACTCAAGAAAGTCACTTTTTTTGAATTTTGTGAATGCTGACTCAAATGTATATAAAAGTAGACAGTTTTGGAAAGGAATGGATCAGAGAATCCAAAATGTTCTCATTTTTTAACCTAATCCAATATTTTTTGACATTTTGACCAAAAAGTGCCACAAAAGTGATTTTTCCAAATTTTTAAACTTTACATCATAATCAAGCGATTTGGGCATTTTTGGAAAGGAAATGGATAAGAAAATCCAAATTTGGCATCAATTTTAACCAAACATTTTGATTTTTTGAGAAAATCACACACACAAAAAAATCACTTTTTTGACCCAACATTTTTTAACAAAGCTAACAAAAAATGATTTTGAGTACAAAATGCTCAAAGCGCTTGATTATGGTGTAAAGTTTTAAAATGTGGAAAAATCACTATTTTGGCAATTTTTGGTCAAAATATCAAAAAATATTGGATTAGGTTAAAAGATGAGAAATTCGTCCCCAAACTAGTGTCTTTACATTATAATCAAGCGATTTGGACATTTTCTACACACAAAAAAATGTTAGCTTTGTTAAAAAATGTTGGGTCAAAAAGGTTTTGTTGTTGTAATTTTGAAAACTATTGATCATGTTCACTGTTGCTAGGCCTACTTAAAATATGTTATGAGATGTTTACTCAGAAGTGTTAATCTTATCCGATAGGTGATAGTTTAAAAATCTATTGATCATGTTCACTGTTGCTAGGCCTACTTAAAATCTTTTATGAGATGTTTACTCAGAAGTGTTAATCTTATCCAATAGGTGATAGTTTAAAAAACCTTCTTCGTAGGTAATCCACTTATCTTTTCTTTGTTACTATTGTCTTCTTGTTGATCATCTGCTCAATATTTTTGGAAAAGGTCACTACAGGGCAGAAGACGTTATAGAGGACGTTATCAAAATCCTTTGTCTAATAATGGGCTCTTGGCTTGATAACGGGCTGTTCATACGCCGTAACCAGAATGGTGACCTCTTCCTACAAAATAAAGGGCTGATGCAACAATAGAAAGACAATAGATAATAATGAAAGGAAAGGTGGCTAGACGTGTATGTCCAAATAAGGGCCTAATTATAATAAACGTAAACTTTTTTCTCTCGATTTTTAAAGAGCAGCTATTTTTTTTATGTCAAATTAAGCCTATTAAAACAAGTTTTGTACTTGTTTTCATTAATTATCCAAAACGATATTCACATTTGAATGATGTAAATATGTTTGGTCGTTGTTGAACGGGGTTCAACAAGGCTTCGTCGTTGTTTATCTTGAATCGACAACGGTAAGACGGGTTTAGTGGCCCCTCGCAAAATAAACCCGTCTTACCGTTGTCGATTCAAGATAAACAACTCCGAAACCTTATTGAACCCCTAAATCAACGCAGACAACTGAACTATGTTCACCAAAAGTATAAGAAGCTAACAATCTCATTTCATAAACCATGCGAGTTAACATCACTTTTACAAATCCCCGCGTCAATTCAAAGAATAAACTGAATGGTCTGTAATAGCCATAATACCGGTAAATGTAAATGACGCATGGTTGATTTCTTTGTGTAAAGCCGCCAAGCAGGGTGATTTTAAAGTTAACACGCTCGTGACGTAGCGTCCCCCAACTCGCGCGAAAAATTAACCAGCAGTGCTAATCTAACCTAACCCGACTCAAATTGGTGCCTTCGCCCTCACCCACACACTGTATTTACATACCTTTTAGACATTATCCCCCCTGGACCGCTACCTGGACCGTAGCCAGAACTTATGTTGCCCGGGGAGCACTGACCAAACCGGCGTAGGGTCCAGGGCCCGCTTACGGGCTCCGGTGGCGTCCAGGGGCCAAGGCCCGGCGGGGGTTAAGGGAGCAACGGCCCCTTAGAGCTGTAGGTTTTCTGACCTGATACCTTAACAAGCGCGCTGCTTTACACTTACTTTGCTATGATTTAGGCTTGCCTTCATACAAGCTTTACAAAGCTAAAGTAAATGTATGGAGGCCCATGCACAATTGCTACTTTATACTTATTTTTACATTTTTTGTCTTTTTTACAGCTAAAGTTATTGTTTGAAGGCATATGTGTGGTGGCATGGGAAAACCCTTCACATGGTCATTTTCAAGCAACTTGGGTTTTTTTCTATAGCGGAGAGCTTCATAATCTACTGAGTATTGGACTGTTTAAATTTGTCAGAAATTCCATCTAGAACTACAGTAATAGTATTTTAAAGTCGGCAAGTTTAAACGCAACACTAATAATTGAAACTGACAATTCAAAGTGTACACAAAATCTTTTAAATGCTCTAATAATAATAAAACTACATTGTTATGTCACACAGAATAGCTTGTCACATGAAAAGGACTTCTGATATTAACCTAGTTTTTGGCGATATTATTACCAACTATAAGTTCTTCACTTAAAAAATCTTTACAATGCATTGTGGAAATTCACAAGTGGTTACCATGGTAACAATGTCATTTTACGTAACATTTTACACATAGCATTTTACGCATAAAATTTGATAAACAAGGTTCAGAAAAGTACTAAAATAAACTTAACATCTGGAATTTTGCATAAAAAACTCCTGGAGACTAAAGTTCAAGGTATAATCTCTATCTTGGGACCAAAGTTGGAAAATTGACTTGGAACTCATTTGTTAGGAATTTTTTGGTATGACCCAGATATCTCAATATTAACACTAATGTAGCGACTTCCGACGGGTTTTCCCATACCACCACACATATATGTTTTATGTTTGATATTTACATATGACTATATTTTTATCAATTTAATGGTGCAAAATTGTTTCTTTACACTAATTTTGTCATGATTGGGATACATTTTGGCTTTAAACTAATTCCTGAAACCTAATTAAAGTTTGGGGCATACCTTGGAATAAGGTATTGGCTTGGTAAAAAAGAGTAGTGACCACTAACGATACCACTAAAGTAGACCGATAGACATACTTTTCTGGCGAAGCTATACCGCCCATCCACTTAAGATGATAATTTTCGTCACGTCAAAAATAAATTGACAGTCAACATTTTTACCAAAAATCGGTACTCATTGAGTTTGTAAACTTTAAAAGTTTTAAAATCGGTATGTTATACTGAAACAATAACATAGTTGGAATTATTTGAAGAGAATACTCTTTATTTTTAGTTTGTGATATGTATGTCAATTTCTAGTCTGGAATCATATACATTTTCTAATGAATTTTCATACAAAATGTGACGGAGATGACTCGAGTATGTGACCAACCTATAACAAAAAATGGGGAAAATCAATTAAATATCCGTAAAGATTGTGCCAAACATGTTTTTAATATGTTACAGATATTTATCTTTGTGAAAATATATTCAAAGCTAGACAAATTTGAAATTTAAAACCGAGTTTCTAGAAACTTGAAATGTAACATTTACCGAAGAATGACCCATAAAGCGTAGTTAATCTTGTTTATCTTACCAAAAAATGAAAGTAATTGACTGATAAATAAGCAAACTGTGATCAGTTTTGTACAAACAACGGCAATTGCACGGTTCAATGCACACATCATGGTCAAATGGCCAATTCAGTCACTGCTGTAAGCACAATTTGTTTTGATTCACCCTGTATGCAGGGCCTCTATTATAGGATGATAGGCGGCAAGCAACATTTAAGTTTTGAGTGAGCTGGGTTTAGTCTCCTTCTCTTTCAACTTTCCTGGTTTAACTAAATTAACAATAATAATAATACGTCATTTGTTGAGCGTTGTATGCGCATGCAATACCTCATTGCACTGTATAGTTCGAATACCCTCGTTAAATATATAAAACCACCAACAGCATAAATTACAAAGATTTTTTTTTAAATTCCATTAATTATTCAACAGCATCGAGAAGATATAACGAGTCAACAAATTAATATTTATAACTGATGAAAGTGCGAATGGTAAAACCATAAAATGCAAACGTAGCAAATGTAGTAGGAAAAATTGATTTAGATAATTACATCTTCCAATAGGTTTCAAGACGGATATCATCTATCTACCTTTTTCAAGGTATCATCTTTGCGGTCATACATTATCAAATTCACCTCATTTCATTTCATTTCATTTTATCTGTTTTCTCGAAATCGGAAATGATTTAAGTTTGCAAACCTTATTTCCTAGTATCAAAAGGGAAATCTAATCAGCCAATCTCATAATTTACTTTCTAATAGTGACCGGAAATTAAAAGACTGGTAAACAAAACACTTAATATTGAGGAGGATATTGATAACCATGCTAACCACTAATGCAGTGACGACTCTAATACTAACCATTTGATATAATCAGTTTTAGCATTATATCATGAAACTCAAGTGTTATATGAAACCTGATTATATTTCGTATTACCACACCGGTCTACTGTTTGCTATAAAGTGTCATATGACATTTAGTTCTGGTGCGCGGGAACACAATCAAAGTAAGACTTATTTGATCAGGTTAGAAGATTGCAGAAATGTTGCATCCCAGCGGAAATCCATATAATAACCATTTGCTAATTAGTAAACATAGTTGGTCACGAAACACTCTATAGTAATTGTTCTTAGCAGTACACAATATATAAGAGGGAGAAATTAAACAATGTTCCTATTCTTTCCAAGGTACTGCGTGTTTGCTCAGTTACACACCTTGATCGAATTATAAGTACCACGTATAATCTTATAAAGCAGATAGCGGTTGGTCAGTTTCTGGCATTAAGAATATTTCAGCAACTGACAACCAATATACCAAATATAAGAGCTATCTAAGAAAGCACTTTCAAGCGTCTCTTATGCTGACGACACACAAATAAATACGTCGTTATCAAACCATCTAATTGCGATAGTGAGATAGCAAAAGTAGAAAATTGTATCGAGGAAATCCGTTCCTGGATGGCTGCCAACAAACTGATGCTTAATGATGCCAAGACCGAACTGCTGCACGTGTCTTCCCGTTTTGCCAAGAATCGTACTGGCATTGATATTAAGATCGGGGATTCCACTATAACTCCGTCTAAAACAGTGCGCGACCTCGGTGTTATTCTCGACAGTAACCTTGGTATGACCAATCATGTCAATAGTTTGTGCAGGAGTGCCTCTTACGCCGTTCATAGAATTGGAAAACTTCGGCGATACCTTGATGCACCAAATACTGAGAAGCTTGTACATGCCTTCATATCGTCTCGTCTCGACAACTGTAACAGTATTCTATATGGCCTTCCGGACAAAGAACTCAACAAACTTCAAAGAATCCAAAATTCAGCGGCCAGACTTGTGAGCCTGACCAAAAAGCGCAATCATATTACACCGGTTTTGTGCCAGCTGCACTGGTTGCCAATCCGTCAGAAGATAATCTTCAAACTAATGCTTCTGACTTTCAAAGCTTTAAATGGCCAATCCCATGCGTACATTGCTGATCTGCTCTCAGAGTAGAAACCCCAAAGGACACTGAGATCTTCCTCTCAATACCTACTTCAGGAATCAGTTAGTAGGACAAAGACTTATGACAGATCTTTTTCGCGTGTTGCACCGAGACTATGGAACAATCTGCCACTTGCGCTCCGTGCTCCTCAGACAATCGGCTGTTTCAAATCCAATCTAAAGACACATTTGTTTAAAATGACGTATCACTTATAACTGTCTCCATGTGCAATTGCTTTGTCTTTACACTCCGTCTTGTATATTTCCTATTGCGGATTTTAATTTTCTATTTTTAATCTTAACATATTTTGTATACATGTATATAATATTGTTGCTGTATTTTATGACTTTTGATGTTCAATGTTCCCTCGCTTTTTAGATTTAAGACTTTTATGACTTTTTTATAATGCTTTTAAAATATATGGTAGCGTGTAGTATATTGTGTATAGTCTTATGGTTGTACATGTACAGCGCTTTGATGCGTTGCTTTATGCGCTATATAAGTCTTTTTATTATTATTATTATTATTAATATTCAAAATTAAGAAATCACGAAAACGTTCATATTTGGCCGTTATATTTTCACTTTTTCATAATATGTAGGATACATGATACCTGCTTACAATTTACACAAAATTACGTGAGTAGAAAGTGTCGAAGTGTTACTAAAAGGTATACAATTTCAATAGAATCGACGTTGTAATTCGATAGTTTTATTGAAATCGTTAATGTTGCTTCGATATTATTCAAACTTGATTGAAATGGGCAAAATTGTATTTAAATCTGGAAAGTTGCGGTATTATCTATATGTTTGCACAGTGATAATGTTACGTTCATATCCAATCGGTTTCATTTAAACTCGTGAAAGACTTTTTTTGAATTTATGCATCTTTATGCTTTAATGTGAACTCCCGAATATTCCCTTTAAACATTGGCAGGGATATGAGGTCTCCCCGGCTCATTAAGTCAGAAACCTACGCTTTAAGTTTCTCAAGACCGTTTACAATAAAATCAGCATAAACGGGCTCCATTGGATAAAACCCTGGACACTAAGGCTTTTTATAGGAGGGCGCTGTTTGATGGCATTTGAACGTTTGTGCTACTCATACTCGCAGCATAATGTAAATTTCCCATTTCCTGCGTACCCTGGTAAAACATAAAGCCCATGAATACTTAGTACATGAACAATTGTAGACTTGTTTAATTCTTTAGGATTTAGAGTGTGGGCAAATCAATAGGCGAGACAACATGATAATTCAAAATCATAAAACTACTATGGAAATATCACAACTTTAAAGTAATAAAGATATGGACGATATATCACATGCAATGAAAATGAGACCGTATATAGATGGATGGTATTTGGTTGGACTGTAACAACCTTCGTCTGACATCCTCAGAAGCCAGCAGAAAGGCACAAGATAGAAACGAATGGCGCAAAGTCTTGCGGAGGATGGCATCACTCAACCGAGTGGACGCCAAAAAGTAAAGTAAGAAAAAGAGAGGTAGATCTACAGGCCATTTTCAATTTACAACCATTTTATGTGCAATCATAAACAATCGAAATTGTAATTTAGATACGGCAAACAAGCTCCAAGATTAACACTTTGTGCACACTAAACTGTAAAACGTTCTGTCTATAAAAACGTTAATGATTGTACAGGAAGCAATTTAAGACGGATAAAGTTACGATGAAGAAACAGCGCCTCGATAAATCACGTCCTAGGGATATTGGTTTTTAATTCATGGTATTCAAAATGGAATGTAATCCTTGTGTTCTACTTTCAGTCGTTTTCTATTAACAACTTCATCGTCATGAAGTAGGTTATTAACTTTAAAACCAAAAGATTTATTATTCATTTGTTAGAGGAATGTAACACATGCATTTTGAACGCTTCATCAATTGTCAAATGTATGATAAACGGATAACGATTAATAGTTTGTCAAAATGGAAAAGAAGGTAAACGGCAATATTTGTTTACCAAATTTGAAAACTATAGACCATGGCACCTCATTGTTGATCAACAATGTTAGGTGCCCAGTTCTATTCCATTGGGGAATATGCATCAACTGTTGCATTTACTGCTATCGTACATATGGCTGGTTTGGTTCAGTGTATAGTTTATAATGGACACACCGAAACAAACAAAGTTGAACCATGTCTTCAGATATTTTAATAACACCTCACCAGGTTATCTGAGTGAAAATGTCATAAATTAATCAAAGAAAAGCATCGCTATAATACCAGGAATAGCCACCTTAATTTTGTCATTCCAAGGGTTCGGGGACAACTTGGCAGCAACACTTTTCAATATACTGCTGTCGGGGCTTGGAACTCTTTTCCAGGCGCTATTAAATCGAGCAATATTTATGCCTACTTCAAAAAATAAGTAAAATCTCATCTTGCAATGAAAGCAAGATTGAGAGAGGGATGGGGGTACCATTCCTTGACTTTGTTGTTTCTCTATTCTTTGTGCTGTTATCTTGAAAGGACCCCAATGGAAATAAGCTCTTGTAGCTTTTTGGGTTATCCTTGGTCTTATCAACATGCTTTCTGTGTGTGTTTTACTATTGTCTTTTATATTTATTATATTTGATTATTATATGTACCATCTATGTGTTTTAATATGCAATGTTAATTTGGCTAAATTAATATGAAATGAAACACCCTTCGAACTGACAGTCAATGTACGCGTATACCGGCAGGCAAGGTTTTGTTTGACACTGGCAGGCAATACGCGCGTATACCGGCAGGCAAGGTTTTGTTTCCTTGCTTGATGTGACGTTACAAGTTAAGTTACGCTTTTAAAGTGGATCAAAAGTAAACATTAAGGTCATGTTATGAGTAAATGTAAGCCCAATTATTGCCCATAGTAAAAAACGTAGTAAAATATTAGATGGAAAATTGGACATCACAGATAACAAAAATATCACGTGAGGAAACATGGAACCCCAATATCAATTACAATACCTACTCCTTTACGATGATTGAGTGGTTTCTAAATTTGATAAATAAATAATTTTAGAAAATAAGGCTGAGGATATCCTAGTATATTATTATTTTAATCACGACTTCAGAACAATATTTAACAGAATCTGTCTAAAAAGTTTATGAAGATAGCCACGATCTCTGACTAAGTGGAGTATCACTTGAATATGCCTCATAAGTTGGCGAATTTGAATTTAAAGCAAATTCAGTTCAATCATTCATAAATCAGGTGAAAGATAACCATTTTTGAGGTTCAAAGATGTGTACAATTTTATTTTTGAGAATTGGGCGACACCGATTCACTTGCTACCAGTATCTTACCAATACTGAAACATCAGTATGTACCATATACGTATAGGTAGAAATCTTACTCGGGACACAATATTTAGCTTCAATAAATTAATGCTTGGTATAATTCTTGGGTAAAAGTGTAATCCCTGAATGAACGAATTCAATCAAACCAATACATTATAGAGCCTATAAACCCTAGTCGACTATATACATGTACAAACAAATTACTTTATTTGTAAGGAATTACATTAGGAATAACTTATATAAATTTATACTCACATTCGTAAACAAAGAGATTGGGCGATGGATCAAAGCGTTTACACGTCGTATCTTCTTTACCTCTAAAGTTTCGTTTTGTATGTATAGAAAAGATCCTCTCGAGATTGTATTCAATGTAATTGGATTTGTTTTAATTAGAAAGTTTAAATAGTGTGATGGAGACCAGATTACTGTTCCAGACAGCCGACTACAGAGGTAAATATATCAGGCATGGCTTACATACAATTGAATACGCCTTGGTACACCATATGAACTTTATTAACCCTAACTCCCGCAGCTATATATGTTTTCGTGTGGATCGGGGGGAGGGGTACAAAGTATGAACTTTTTACCCAACAAACCGTTTTGTTTAAAATACAAACAACAATAGTGGGATTGGGAATGGCGAAGTGGTATGAATGAGAAAAATGCACATCGAGATTAATCAGAAACATTCTAGTCTCGAAGTATCAGTGAAACCAATTTGTGAAATGGTTTGGAAACGAAAATGTAATGATCACTCGTTCATATGGAACAAGATTTGGAAGAATGTATCGACATTCATAACTTTGAATTGGAAGATTGTAAGTAATATTTATCTACCGAAAAAAATTGGTAAGGCAAGAAGCTCTAAATGTAGCAAATGTTATGTTGAAGATGATTTCAAACACTTCTTAGAGTGAAAGTTCATTGTTGGTAATCAAATAATTTGAAATTGATCTTTCGTTCTCAACACGAGATAATAATTACCTGGAATGTTCTATATAGATTATAGGTGTAACAACACCTGATCATTCCAGGTAATTATTATCTTGTATTGAGAACGAAAGATCAATTTCAAATTATTAGAACACTTCTTCTTTGAATGCAAAAATATCAGACCATCATGGAACAAGGTAAATTCAATAAGTTGTGTTAAAGCAGATATTAGGAAATTGATTTTGTCAGTCATAGAGTGTTTATTTGGATATCAGACACTATTTGTTACTATGTAAAAATAATTATTAATTTTAAACTGCTTGTTTTTCAACATATTACATTGTTCTTGATACGGACAGTCCATCATTTTGATAATGTAATTATATAAAGAAAGAAAGAAATAAGTAAATAAATAAATGATATACAAATTAATAAATCAATTGATGAATGAATAACTGATTGAATACATAGGCTTTTCATAGAAATTGACAAGAATTTAATTTAAAATCAAATTAAAAAATAATAATAAGGGATCGAACCCGTGTTCGCAGAGTAGGCCTAACAACAACCTATTCACGTCACGGAGGTACGACTGTATAGCTAGTAATAAACCATTGAAGTATTTAATTACAAAGATCGGATTTTTATATTGATATGCCTCTCGTTTGAAATGTACTAATGGTCTTTATTTTTAAAAGGATGGTAAAAACGTTGACATATTCAGACTCAAAATGGCGTGATTTTAACCGTTTAACCCCGGGAGTGACGTACTACTAACGACACACGTTGTGATTTTACGGAAAACCCTTAATGTCATTATTTTTTATTATCTGTGATATATGGTAAAAATGTGGCGTATGCGACATATTTTTAAGTGAGACGATGTAGGATTTATATAGATATTTACCTCGCTAGTGACTCTTTCGATCTTACTCTCACATTTTGCTCTCAAAATTACCTTGCTAGTAATATACGCTGCAGTTAGAGCATAGGTACTATCGAGGCCAATACGCGGATTTTTGGTTTATACTTGCGCGTCGCATTGTAGGTCAGTTTCGAGTCAATGTTGGAACTCGCATATAATACTTCCGTCCTTACGTTACGTATTGGGAATGCCTTGAAATCGGCTAATTAAGTATCATTTATACAGTCATCATTTATCTTTTTGAGTGTTTGTTTGTTTGTTTGTTTATTACTTTACGTTATTTATCACTTTATCTTACTTTATTCATTTATTTATTCATTTAATTTTATTAATTAATTTAATTCCTAAATAAATAAATAAATAACTGAATAAATGATACATCTATAAATACAAATAAATAAATAAATAAATAGTGTAAGATAAAGTGATAAATAAATTGAGTAAAATGAAATTTAAAAAAATCCCAACACGTACGTTTTTTGTGTATTACTTTACGTTATTTATCACTTTATCTTACTTTATTCATTTATTTATTCATTTATTTATTTTGTACATCAATAAATACAAATAAATAAATAGTGTAAGATAAAGTGATAAATAAATTGAGTAAAATTAAATTAAAACTTTTTTCAACACGTACAATGAATGAAATAGCTTAGTATTTTAATATGATTAGATCTCACTTTCCTGATATTATTTAAAAGATGTGAGAGAAAATACCGGCTATGCCGCTGATGTATTTTTGATTTTTAGAAATCTACGTTTACATTAATGAAATGATCGAGATTCATCCGTTGAATAGTAGAGAACACATGTAATGAATGCTATATCCCTTGTGATTATTTAGCTTTGATTGACACCCTTCCCATCTCGGCGAGTCTTTTCCCATAAAGGAAGCAAGTGTTTGATCCTTTTGCACATAGGGAATACACGGGTTCTACAAAGGTACTGCTGGCGTTAGGGCTAGACTACTGGGAACCTTCGGGGATGACGTTAATATCCGCTCTAATCTCTGTGTGCCGTAGGATTTCAATGATTTCACCGTAAAGCATCGGAACTGCTGCCTCACTTGATTCATAATCTGTTGTTGTGAAATGAAATGCTTTCCGTTGTGACTTTTAACATGCCACGAATAGTACGCCGAACGCTGATCCACTCTATCCATCATAAGTGTCACTAATATCTTTCCACATAGCTCTCTTGCCTTTGCTTGATGGGATGGGTGTAGTCCTGTGCCCTGATATTCATCAGGGCGGGGTGGGAAGGGTAGTCAACTATCACGCTTTAAAGAATGCGTGATCAAAGACTTGTCGGACACCCCCTAAACCCGTTTGTCCTCTGATTCACCATCAAATGAGGTTTGGCATGTTTTCTCCCCAATTTAACCCTTAAGGAGTTAATACTCGATTTTGAAAAAGTACCCTTTTTAGTGAATATGATCGCTTTTAGACTCTTTTAGATCCCTTAACGCGTTACGCGCGTAACTCACCCCATCTATTAAAAAAAGTACTACGCGTTTTTGAAGTCACTCATGCCACCCTGCCCTCCCCCCGATATTCATCAACTGATTGAGATTGATCTATACATGATGAACAAATGTAAAGAAAATTTAACTCCGTGTCATTATTTAGCCTTGATTCATATCATTGCTAACTTTGCAAAGGAAGCAAAGTATTTAGTTTCTGACACATCAGGGAATACTGTGGTACAAATAATGCATTTGCTGGCGTTGCAACGCGTTGTGGCTAGACTGCGGGGAATCATCGAGAATGTCTTAGTACGTCTTCACGTCCATATCCGCCTTATTCTCAGTGCGGCAGGGTTTCGATGATTTTGGAGTCACATCAAAGCATCTGATCTGGTGCCTCGTTTAATTCATAATCTGTTATAATAAGGGTGTTATAACAAGGTTTGACAGTTTCATTAGATCTTGTGGTAAAAAATACCTCTATAGAGTTCTTACATATATTGATTCAATCCACTTACGTGATTTGTGTACACTTCAGGACAAATACGTTTTAAGTGAAGTGGATATCTGGAAAATATTTGTTCACGCGTGCTTACAGCATATGTGACTATCCTCTGGGTGTTGGAGAGTGATCCGGCATTGCGCAATCCAAGGCAGAGCCGTTATCGTCGGTCCAAACAAAATATATCAGCACAAACAACCGTCCATGGATCATTAATGCGAATATCATTGTGTTTGAATCTAATTTAGAATTATGTTAGCCCATAGGATGGTGTCAGCACTGGGGGAAGGACTTACCATGGATATATATATATATATAATATACCATTAGTTAATCGGCGCGAGGAAAATAAGCGGTGCGTTATGCGGCTTGGGGTTCTGTGAGATTTCAGTTTTTTAACTAAAATGGTCAACAACAAAATCCTGCGCGCGAATTAAATTAAATCTTTCATTATTCAAGCTCAATAAGATGGCCATATTGTTTAAGCATAAATAAATATCACTAAAAAGTTCCAGAAAATTGTTCCTAAAGCCATCTTGTTTTAACAAGATGGCTTTAACAAAATGGCTTTAGGAACAATTTTCTGCTTAAAAGCATGAATAATTAAACATTGAAACTAATTCGCTCGAAGCGCGCGAAAATTATATATTTTAATAGTTTTACTAAAGGGTGTTTTACTAAGCTTGAATAATTTAACATGGAAACTAATTCGTGAAAAGTCTACTTTCTTAAGCTAAAATAGTCCTTAAAACGTTCCTGAAACCATGATGTTAAGTTTGAATAATAAACATAGAAACAAATTCGCGCGAAACGCGCAAAACTAGGCTATTTTAACATTAAAAAGCTCAAGAAAAACGTTCCTGTACCTATTTTGTTACGCTTGAATAATTAAACATGGAAACTAATGAACGCGAAGAGCGAAAAAAGTCTAGTTTTTTTAACTAAGATAGTCCAGAAAATGTTCCTGAAACCATCTTGTTAAGCTTGAATAATTAGACATGCATAAATTGGAATTGTTAACGTTAAAAAGGTCCAGTTTGACGTTAGAATCGAGTCACCTGTTTTTTCGTGTATTTTTCTTTTTGGCGGGGCGTCTTGAAACACTAGTAGACACAGGCTTCCTCAACCTAGGCTATCGTATTCATCTCTCTACTTCAATTACAATGTGTGTGCACAAACATATTTATAAAAAACTGTATATTTACACCAGGTTAACTCCAATTTAATTTGAATAAAAACAGTGCCCATTCCATGGTTTCATGCAAAATGGGTGGTGTGGTTTTCTAATTAAAATTGTCATAAAATGTCACGAAATATGAGCCAAATTGTAAAAATACAGTACCGATTTTGTTTAAGTTATATTTGTTAGACGAAACAAAACCGCACGAACCTTAATATCAAATATCATAATGCGCCCATCGACTACCTTAAACGTTGCATGCAAAGTATCAGGGTCATGATGCATTTTCTCTAATAGGAATTCAAAATAGGAATGAACTCTGTTCACCATTTTACTGTCATCGTGAGGATTCCGTCCCATTAACGCCAACGCGGCTCTAACGTCAAAATCATCCCTCAGGTTAAACTTGAAGAGGTTACTGCACGGCTGACTGCATCGATATCATTTTCAGTAGCTTTTGCTGTCATTCCTCATTATACTCTCTGATTCGTCGTTCATCGATTTCATAGCAGCAACTCATCATGATTTACTTAAAGCATATATTATTTGTCTGAAAGAGTGCTATCAATATCTCAATTTATCATGGACACGCCTTAGACATGCATAATTATGGAAACCCGGTTAATTATATGAAATCAAAGAATGGCATGAAGTGATACCCCACTATACAGAGTACAAAGGTTCATGATGTGCTTCCTAATTCGTCATCCGAATTTATGCATGTTGAGCTGTCACAGTCATTAGCGATGTCACAAAACACGTAAGATGCACCTATACCCGGAGGTAAAGTTTTTGATAACTGACTTCATTAATTTCATTTTCAGGTTTTTGAAATGCTACTTTTTCTTCCATATCCTGAGGTAACATTATTGCCCGTCGATATCGACAGTTGATGAATAGCTGACTGCATCAATTTAATGTTCAGGTTTTTTGAAAAATGTTTTTACGTTTTGCTGACATCTCTGATATTTCTCTGATATTTCTCTTTGATTCACTGTGTCTGGTTTGGTCAAGTCAGAGGAGCCGTAGCAAAAAACTAGCTCAGCTGGTGGAAGGCCCTGGTACTAAGACCATGGTAGGTATAGTCTGTAGAGTCTAAGTTATAGGATTACTAGTCCGGGGACTATACTTTCTAGCAATGTACATGTAAGTCCTCCAAGTAGGGAGAAAAGTCCGAGGTGGGCTATCAGTCCATAGGAATTACATTTACAGGGTGAGTAAAAGAAACTGCTATAGTGGAAAGAAGCCATCTTGTTTTAAAAACTAAGTTGAAGTTTGAATTTTTTTAAACGTTATAAGAATACCTTATTTGTTTCTAAATTTGTGTGAAAAAATGAAGTCAATATCATTTTTCGTTTGCCTTTGGTGAACCTTTTTACCAGTGCACCCATTTCACACGTCTGTCCACGAGATACCCAAAATATGCATCAGATCGCAAAATGTGTCTCTCATTCAAATTTGGAAACTTGAGTACATTTGTGATGTTATTGGAATTTGATACATCCTTTCTTGTTTACATGTGAGTTAACATAATCAATTTACCATACCCATGCTATGAAAGCTTATAATGTTCTAAACTTTAATAAAAAAAACTGACATTTTCCAACAACAAAAAAAAAATTGGCGGGATATTCAAATATGAAAATGCAATGTACGCGTATGCTATTTCAATTGAAAATCACTGTGCTCGTGGACAAACATGTAAATTTGGTTGTGCAGCAAAGAGGGTCACCAAAGACAAACGAAAAATGCGATCGACTTCACTTTTTCACACAAAGTTAGGATTAAATACGTCATTCTAGCAACGTTTAAACAGTTTTAAAATTCAATTTGGTTTGAAAACAAAATGGCTTCTTTCCACTATTGCAGGTTTTTTACTCACCCTGTATATTGTTAATTTCAGATCTCAAATTTAGATTTTCATCAATGATGTTGCCAATAAACTTAGTATCAGACATACGATTTAGTTTGCAGCTTTCCAAATAAAAGTGACAATATAGTTTTAAGAATTTAGTTAAGGTGAGTTAAAGGACTATTGAATGTGTTCCCTAACTTTTATGAGAATTGAAAATGAGACTATGGTATGTATTATGGTATCAATCTTCTTTAATTAAATTAACATGAAACTACTTTTATGAAAATAAATAATTTTATATTGTAATTTGAAAAACATATTTCGATAGTTTAAACTCTACTTTAAATCATTGACATTTTCTGATTGAGTTAAAACAAAAGCATGTCAAAAACCAGGTTGATCGATTTTTGTTCCATTGAAAAATAAGAATGAGGGGTAGAATTTGTCGGTTAAGTAAAAGAAGAACTCGTCTGAGTAATGAATCTATATTTCCTTTTTCTACTCGTTGTTGCATTTGACGCTATGGTCATCATGGGGAAAACGCTGGGAGAGTGCCTTCCACTACTGGTGAAATGTCAAAGACAGTGTCTGGAACAGTTGGTGGTTTTCCAAGAAGGTTTTGAAAGTGGTGCAGCCAGGTTGTGATCCTCTCAACTGGTGAGCCTGCTAACATTGCTGGTTTTCTTACTTTTCTCCCAGTCATTTCATTGATGACTCTCCATGCTTCTGTGTGTTTGTTGGAATGGGATGCATCCTGAATTTGAGAGATCTTCTCATTTAGCAAGTTTTCCTCTTTTGAGAGATATGCTTCCTTGAGCTCGTGGCGGGGTTGAATAGTAGCATCACCCTGATCAATTGCATTTTGAAGTATACTTCTTGCCGCTCGTACATATCGACACTGTGATATGGACTTGAAGTTCCTCTTAGGCCTCTTGGGAAGCATTCGTGTTAACAATATTATATATTGCGTTACACACAGGACTTTATTATCGGGGTACAATGATAACTGTCACTGCTGTGAAAGGCACTATAGTCCGCTAGGAAATAGGGAATATATTCCTGTCAACATCATATAAAAGCTAGGGACGGTACTTAAATAGTACAGTTAGGACTACTATTCCTAGGAGATTACAGATGGTCAGTGTAGCATTATGCTCACGCAGTGCTATATAGTTGAATATGTCTATACAATTAGCAACTAGCAACCAACAAACCCGTATGGATCATTTTAAAAAAGCATTATGACTTGGGTAAAAATAAAATAAAAACAAATTTCACGATCTTCACTGAATCTAAATAGCTAGCTTCAGGTGGAGCCAACAATGAATTTATTAAAGATTGTTGTTGTCACCTGATGCCCAATTTAATTATATAGTGAGTGAAGGGTATCCTTTTTTCATCAATTTGTATCGCATGTTCAAAGTATCACTAAAAGCTGCAAAAACTCATTAAATTGCCACGGTAATATGATAGTTTTATCGAATTCCTTAATAATTTTGCGACTATGTCTATCCGCAGGTTTTGTTGAAATTGGCCAATTGTTATTGAAATCAGGAAATGTGCGGTAATACTGTACTACATCGTATTCTATATAAAGCGAAGTTAAAATATTATAATCAAATACAATTCATTAAAACCCGTGAGAACATCTCAACTTTTCGGGTTTTTTTATTTTTATCGGAGTTTTAAACCATGTTATGAATTTTCAGTTCTCTATTAACATTTGAAGTCAGAAGCGTATGCTTGTTCTGAAGTCCGTTTACAGGATAATTGACTTAAAATGGGCTGTACGTTGCTCTACAATATAGACCTACACTATAGGAAGGGTTCGTCATGTGGCATACGAACGTTTGTTCTACTCAAACTTGCTACATAGTGTAAATTTCCCATTCCCTGCTTACCTTAGCAAGACACATAATGAATAGTTCGTTTTAAGCAGACGATTTCCCTATTTGTATCATCCCTGCATCATTGTAAGTATAACGTCAAGGTATGTACCTCGATAATGCACAAACGCAACGATAATACGACTAGCCTTTCTGTTAAACGAAATCTGTAGTTATTCTTGCCAATCGAAAGTAACATGTTAAAGTGATATTGAAATGAAAATAACATCAGGTTCAAATTAAACTGAATATCTTGGGACCATTTTATGAGAATTTGACAAATGTTTTTTTAAATGTAATATTAAGCACAGTTCCCTCAAAAATAACATCTCAAAAAGCTTCTGATTTCCTCATATTCCATCTTTCATTCTAGACACAAACGGGAATAGAACGTCACCACTTTTAATCAGGCAACCAGTGAACTAGTTCTATCACGACAAATGTGCATATGTTTTATAAGTGTATTAGTGTTGTGTAATTGTGTATTTTTGTTTCGCCCTGCTTGGTAATCGGAATGGACCTCGGTTGTCTTGGCTTATAATGTCCATTTCATGTGATTAAATAAAGAAATATGTTATGTAATGATATGCAACGTACACATGAAAAGCATATGAAAATGTGTTATACATGTAATTGAAAATGTGTTATACATGTAATTGATATGAAACGTACACATGAATGTAAACATGCCGAAAAGCATATGAAAATGTGTAAACATGCCGAAAAGCATATGAAAATGTGTAAACATGCCGAAAAGCATATGAAAATGTATTATAGGCCTACATGTACCGATAATGTAATGTAAACATGATGAAACTATGTGAAATGTGAAAATTATGATAGTGAAAAACAATAAAAGATTTTTAAAAAAAATAAAATAAAGATTGTCTAATAAAACATTCATGTATTAGCAAATGTTATGAAGTTGAAGGTAGCACCAGAATGAATGAACAATTAATCCTTGTGGATCAAAGAAATCTGGAATTCACACTTCACTTATTGCACATAAATCTTTGTTCAATAATGCGCCATCTGTTATTAAAAACGATCTCCTGTTTCCTATTTATTGTGCTGTCAAATTAACAGGCGAGACAACTGATGAATCAAGATCATAAATCTGCAACAGAAATATCAAAGCTGCAGGGTAATATCTGATATATGACATGTTATAAAAATAAGGGGTCACGCAAAAACCATCTCCATTCTTGCAGCAGTTTATTATACAATAACAACCCAAACAACTCATGAAACTAACGACAAAAAAGAATCAAATGTATGTTCTCTGATAGTGTTCTACCAACGTTTCGACACTTCTGATTTGAACCAAATAACTGTTTCGATAAGGAACCTTTGATTTATAATTTGACTCATTGTTTTAAATGCGTTGACTGTCTTTATTTGGCTTTTAATGTTCAGTTCATATAATTGAATAAAGATGATCTTATGTGATGGAAATCAATTGTGTCTTATGTAAATTATAAGAATATAATGCCATCAGGGGCTTACTTTTGCAATTCATTGCGACTATCCCTTTGTCAGGCAACTGACTAATTGAGTAAGCCAAGTGAGAAAAATGCTAGCAACTCGTTGAATTGCCCGGTCCCATGCTCGTTGTATTTGCATACCCACTCAACGGGTCAGTTGCCCGACAAAGTTGAAATGTTAGACACAATAATTTCATTTATAACAGTAAATTTCAGCATTCAATTTATTTGCTTATTATCTGTTATACATACTATAGAAATTAATATGATGATGACAAAATGAAGGTTAAGACCCTTTGTTTGTTTAGTCTTAAATATCGACCAACCCTCGATACTATAACAAGTATATTCCACAAGATTCTATGTTTTCAAACATCAACGTGGTTGAATACTCAATATTTGAACCGCTCCAAAGCGATTCCATATTTTAATCCTTGATTTATCATGTTTATTCTCGTTCAAAAGTGCTCCTTTTACTATGAAAGATGATCTTCGATTTCCATTTAGCGTTCGGGCAAATTTGATTTGCGAGACAAAATGATAAATCAAGATAATTAAACTGCAACGGAAATATAAAAACTCACGAAGTTAATAAGCTGATAATAACATGGTAATAAAAACAAGACCAGTGGTCATTTTAGAGCCAATCTATAATTTGCAACCAATTAGTGAGCATTTATTCTCAATCAAATTCGTAAAACCTTATGCGACAGAGAAACATCATCAAAGTCTTAGAAATAGTGTTCGGCACAAGTTTAAATGGGAAAACTCCTTTTAGACCCTAGTCATAATTATCATTATTTCGCATCAAATTATTTCTTCGACCAAAAACAATGGAATACTAATTATGACCCCAGATAATTCATCACACGCGTTTGGAACTAAATTATTTCATCCTAAAATCGCTGGGATGGATAATCAACTCCAGTGTCAGTATCATTTTTTGAATTTAATCCATTGGTAACCGTTCGTCCCATTCGCTTGATCACGTAACCTCGTACGCATAATTTAATCTTGAATATTCATGTCCGGCATCGTCTGATATTAACCAGAAACAACAAAACGCCCTCAATAGTCACTGAATTGTATGGGCTTTATTAAAAGCAACCGTTCACCTTGATAAATCACCGGGGTGTACATGTAGGCTACAAAAATAGTTAAAATAAACGTTCAGGTCATTATAATAGCGTAGTCATTTAAACCTTTGTGTATTTTAACGAGACTAAACGAGGCTTTGCAACAACTTCCTGGTAACAGTAGGCGTGCTATGGTTGAACATAACTTGAATACTACTCGTATGGGCCTACTGCCCCTGTCACCACAGGTCTTCTAATAACTGTAATTGGGAAGAAACTGAAGTAAAGAATTAACCACTACTTTTATTTGTAATGTTTATTATCTCTCCTCGGTACTATTATACACTTTACTCCTCTGAAGAAAATAACGTGATATGTGTATTGGAACTTAATGATTTCTCTCCGGCCCTTCCAAATTTTGTAAGTCGATAACATCTTTTTCATCGTGCAGGCATCATAACGCTATACAAACATGGATGGTAAGTTGGTACCTTGGGAAATTAGACTAGTGCATGACATTATGACACAAATATAGTTGTAGGTACCTACATATTTGCCCAATCTGTCAGCCAAAATTACCTATGGGGGATTGTGCACCCTGTTGGCCGTTTTTGTATGGTCAGTGTTCACAGAATTTACAAATGAATTTAACATGGTCACAATGAGTTACATTTTGTGGGATTTAGTTTTTTTTCCAACTCTTAATGAGTCACTCTTTCTATAACCCTAACCCTGCTAAATCCAACAAAATCCCACAGATGCACCGCGCCTGCGACCCCCATTCCCCAGTCTCATTGCGCAATCACGCAAAGGTACATTAGAGAGCGGGGATGTGCGTATTTGTTGGAACCAATCAGCACTCAGTTTTAAGTGTTGTTCTATAGGGAATAAACGCCAACCTCGTTGTAGCATCATCCAAGCGGCACACTTCTTTCCCTTTGAAAAGCACGTCCAACAATTACGCAGAGCTCTGTGATGTTAGGCTCCGAAAAATTAATTTTTGGAGCGTCACCTCCGTAGCGTGATGCACGATCACCTGGACTCCAGCCGCGGCGGCCCGGGTTCGATTCCCGGGGCGGCACATACCATTTGTTTCTCTCCTTTTTTCCCCGTGTTTCTGCCCTGTTAGCCTAATTGCTACAAAACAAATGTTGGATGCACCATCTTGTGTATTGGATGCACAAATATATAATTAAATTTCTAAATGAAAATGATACTTATTTTGATAAGATAAAGAATTAGCAGGCTCTCAGGAGAAGTGGTTGTTTCGTGGATGGTTCATTCAAGGATGTATGATATTTGTGCAATTATTACGTTGGGTGATTTTGAATCCCCCCCCCCCCCCCCCCAAACAAAAAGTGTTGTTTTCTAGGGATAATTGGGAGATTGATTGGTCACAGTAGGGTTTTTTATCTTATATATTTAGTTATCATCATTTATCATCACATATCATTTTCACTATTACATTACAATACAACATTACAATACCATATAGCACAAGCATTTTATAAGCATTTTATTGACACGTTGTCTCTTGCAACTGGATGGAAATCCATTCTCAATTCAAAACACCTTCATCATGTTCATTTCTTATTGGACATTCCAAGGACATGTCTACATGACATAGATTTGTGATTTATTCCACAGAGCAAGTTGAAGTTGATATATCGAGACAGATACACTGGAAGTGCTGGAGGCAGTGTCTGTCACACTAATTATGCATCTAGGAGATAATAAGACAAGGCTGGATTTGGTTCCTTAAGCGTTATACTTGATTCTTTCTGATCACTTAAACAGATATGAATTATACGACACCCTCCTACTTAAAGACTTACTAAAACCCATTGCCCACGGCAGGGTAAATCACAACTTTGCTCGGATGACAATTATCAAAGTCAAAACCATTAGCAACATAGCATCCACTTTGAGCATGTTATTATGTATTGCTGGCGACATACGTACCGATAGGCCATCATCATTGAAAAGGTTGCATTTCTGTTATAAAGTGGTAAAGTAGCGTCAAAGTTTTTCTGCTAAAAAGTTGTGTCCCCTAAACGCTGTTACAAGACACTATTAATTAGAATTAAAGATCATCCGAAGAATCAAGCCGACTGTGGTTAAAAATAAATTTTCAAAATTAATCATTCCCAAAAAAATAAAATGTCTAAATCTTGAACTGATCCACGGTTGAGAATAGAACTTACCTCAATTTTGGTTTGCAAATATAGGTTTTCCCGTTAGTAATTACCAGCTTACCAAAAAACCCTAAATATTGTTATCATGCATTTTTCAACATCAATTTAGTCTTAACTATATTCATTGTCAATATTTTACACATGTATATGGTCAATAATTGAACACTACGAGGGGCAGTCATTAAATAATGAAAGTGATCATGATATGGAATGCATGGGTGATTCTATTGAGGGATAATGTAATCAATACAAATTATGAACCTTTGTCTTTCAAACAATACACTTTTGGATTTCTAAGTATCAACTATGACGTCATAGCATTAGCTTAAAGTTAGTACACTTGGGACACTGCTAAATCAATTATTTGGCGGGAAATTTGAATTGTTTAAATGAAACACGTGGTAAGAAGATTGCATAACATGACATCAGAAGCAGGTAAATCCCGATTTTTTTTTGCGCATGATTATGATACAAAAGACAATAACTTTAATCTCTGTGTAATTTGAAATGTGTAGTATAAGAGGAAAAAGTAATTAGAAGCAATTGAATCAAAGGTATACAAATATCAGTATTTCAAATAGCCCATTTTCATTGAAAAATGCCCAGTCAGTAAAGCACTAGTATTGCGGAAAATCAAACAATTTAGGGGGAAAAACAAGCAATAAACCCATTTGGGAGATTCCATAGGATAGTTTTCTAATTATCTGAACTTATTCACATGAAATTTACAGAAAATATGCGCATGCGCAGACGGCAGATAATTTTGAACTTGGCCAAGAATTGCTAAAATCATGAAATTTACCAGATAAATCTTACTGTGCCTTTAAATTCTAATCAGAAATATTGACAAATGCGTTTATCAATGTGTATAATTATTGTGCAAGTCAAAATGAAGATATACATGAATATATCAATCAAAGATGGCTGCCACAACTTCTCTTGTTACTGCTATCTTTGGAGCTACTAGATGTGTACTGTTAAAGTAATCGTCACATAATTTCAATGGTTTGAGGAAATTTTATGATCAGCTCCTGTTGAAATGCCCACTATTATTGCTTTACATCCCACAACAATTTACTCAATTATAATCCCTCCATTGTTCTTTATCCTTTGTTGTTTTCTAAGGTATATTGTTGCGGACTTTGCTTAAAAGCGTATTTGAGATGGTCCCTTCTTGTTTGTATTAAGGAATTCGGATCTAAAAAAAATGTGAAACAGAGATTATTATGTGTTCTAACTATGCACCAATTGTTATCTGTTTCTATGCTTGCATTGCCGAGATACACGCAAATGTTTCAAACAACCCATATTTCAACCTATTACATATCCAGCCAAATATTGACCAATTTCAGTCAGTGTCCAAAGTGTACTTAGTTAACGCTAAGGCTATGACGTCATAGTTGATACTTAGAAATCCAAACGTGTATTGTTTGAAAGACAAAGGTTCATACTTTGTATTGATTACATTATCCCTCAATAGAATCACCCATGCATTCCATACCATGATCACTTTCATTATTTACTAACTGCCCCTCGTATCAATGGTCTAAAATCAGGTGACTTTTATAAATTTGGTCTTATTTCAAATTTGTCCACTACTGGGTTATGGCAATACATTAGTGATTGTATAATAAGTCAGTGATCCATAGTAATTATGTGCATTCATGAATGGAACAATTGAACACACATTCAATTTGCTTACGTAAATTTATTTTGAAACCAAGATCAAATAATGTTTCCATTTATGTATACCGCCTATATAATTCAAGATAAAGTGGCTTGGTCCATTATCTCCTACCAGACTGTAAATTCGACCTGGTCTCCCTAAAAATGACAAAAATTGTCAGTCTACAATGCTTCATAATCTGATCAAATGTGTTTGGTGCTATCTTCAATAGATAGCAACCGTCGTATCGGTCATATTTAAATGCTATCTTCAGTAGATAGCAACCGCATATCACTTTTATCAGTCATATCAAAATGCAAAATGTGTTTGGTGCTATCTTCAGTAGATAGCATCCGCCGTCTTTTCGTCATATCTAAAATCTAAATGTGTTTGGAGCTATCTTCAGTAGATAGTATCCGCCGTATCAGTCTTATCTAAAAGCAAAATGTCTTTGGAGCTATCTTCAGTAGATAGCATCCGCCGTATCATTCATATCTAAAAGCAAAATATGTTTGGTACTTGCTATCTTGAAGTGATATTCCAATATTTTGCCGCATGTCCAATGATGTTACTATGTGTTTTATAATGGGCAAATGCGCAAGGATGTTTGAAAATGTTGGAGGAAGCTCCTAGATGTATAGATAGGGTTACATGTGACGTCATGCCGGGCATTTGGTCGGAAGTTGCCATTGTTCTTTGCCCGGCGGTGTGCGCGTGCATCCTGTTTTGTTTAGGACCCGTACTTTTAAAACTCGCGCCAAATCAATATAAAGGGCACAAGGCATAGTGGACAGTGTTGTGGTCATATGCTGTTCCCTCAAGCATGTATCGACAGTCCAGTCCCTTGGTTGATAAACATTGCTGTCACCCCATCTATACATCCCAGCCTAAGAAATGGCTTACATTATCCAAGACATTGTATTATTATACTGTACTACATGTACACCACTGTGTTATTGCATCATGAACATGCATTGGGCCTCGAGTTCGTTGGTTGATACTGAGATGTATTAAACTAGGATGAGCTCGGCCAACAATAATTTTGGGGGAACACTTTCCAGTACTAGCTTCATGCCGCTATCTGCCGGTACGCGAAAAAAAGGAACATAAAACAGAAACGGACAAAATGACAGGCCGTAAATTCACACACACGGCAAGGAAAGACTCACAAAATACGGAGATGAAGTCTTCCATCGCAGATCACGCTGCTACTGAAAACCATCTAATACATTGGGAAGATACAAACATTCTCGCGAGAGACAACACTAGAAACACCGGATGGATAAAAGAATCCATTTGGATCCGTCGCAAATCCAACTTAGACATGAAACAGCACCTCATGAACGGCGACGAGGGCTTGTACGATCAATTGATCCTGAAAACGTCACTAAACACATCTCGTGACGTCACCAGAAAGTATATACTAGCGGACCTTTTTACACTTTCAAAGTAGCTGATCTTATTAAATTATCGAACAAACGGATCTCATTTAAATTCGGACTAGCGGTGTTGAAATTGTTTTCGGACTAGTGGAGCTGATATTTTTCTGCGTAGCCGCCCTTTTTTTGATTCGAAATAGCGAACCTAATTTGATTTTCGGACTGGCAGAACTCTTGTATTGTTCGGACAAGCGGTCCCTATTTTCGGACTAGTGGACCTTATTCCATTTTCAGACTAGCGGACCGTCGGACTAGCGGGTATTCGGATCGTGTTGGAGAAGGATGTTGTCATATCATGGAAAGAGCTTTCGACCGATGAACTTTCCAGGAGCCCAAGTTGGAGACCAATCTACTCATTCGCAGCAAACTTGTACACACTCCCAGAGGAGATTGAGACGACCTAGAAAAGGTGATCATCCAAGAAACTTTACGATGGAAAAAGCAAGAGTAGAGTGTGACCGACCAAAGGTTCATTGGACTGATGGCATTTAAGTCGACAAAAGAAACCATGCTACAATGGCAGGCTGACTTCTCTGGTAGGATCGGTCAGGAGGGTTGTAATGTTTGTTTGTTTGGGGGGTCAAAATATTTTGATAATGCACTGAAAACTTAAACTAGTCAGGCACATGCTGGACTAACTTTAAACTAGTCGAGCAGGTTAGTCAAGCCTGCTGGACTAGCTTAAACTAGTCAAGCAGGTTAGTCAAGCCTGCTGGATAGGTTATGGCCGACTTGACTAGCTTAAGGTTAGTCCGGCTCGCGATGTTCGTTACCGTAAACAGCATTTGATACCTGACGGAGTAAAGCGCATAGCACATGTACATTGTACAGCAATACATTTATACAGTGAGTGTGTGTGTACGGTTAATAAATTCGCGCCCGGCTCAGCCTGACTAGCTTGATTTGTTCTGCTGGACTAGTCTGTGGCTGGACTAGCTTTGTTAGTCAAGCTGGCTTGACTAGCTTTGTGTTAGTCAAGCTGGCTGGACTAGCTTTAGGTTAGTCAAGGCACTGAGATAAAAAAAAATATCAATGGCGGCATGCAGATAAGACGTACGTCATCGCCGGTCCGGTTTTGCTAGCCAATCCAGACGTAATTTGCCGTAGTTATTTCATCATGTTCATTGTGTGGCCATATTGTGTGCATCATAGCTTTTGCCAACATCTGTAGACTATTTGATGCTCAATTATGTTTGGAATGAAAACTCGGAGAAGGGAAAAAACTAACTGAGAGAAACGACGGTAGCGCGGGCATTTCGAACGCTAACGGGTCAGCTATGGCTGACCAGTCCACTACAGCTAACACTGTAGCCAGCCCCGCCAACAACATGGTTAATACGAGTGCTATTGAACAGACAGCAGAGCAATCACCCGTGGCGAAACCAAGTACTGCTACGCAACGTGAACAATTTGAGTCAGGCGGGATCTACTATATGGTTTGAGCTGGACTAACCTTACGTTAGTCGAGCCAAGCCGGACTAACCTTACGTTAGTCGAGCCAAGCCGGACTAACCTTACGTTAGTCCGGCTTACCTTACGTTAGTTAACCTTACGTTAGTCAAGCTAGCTTGACTTACCTTACGTTAGTCAAGATGGACACCATCTGGACTAACTTAAAGCTAGTCGAGCGACTAGCCTAAACTGGTCCAGCGATTAGCCTAAACTAGTCCAGCTTAGGACGGACTAACATCAAGCTAGTCGAGCAACTAACGTAAAGCTAGTCCAGCAATGCTGGACTAGGCTAAAGCTAGTCAAGATATAGGCACCGTCTGAAATAGCTTTAAGTTAGTCAGGCTACCAGTTTAGGTTTTCAGTGTTTACGCAGAACACGCAGAACGCAGAACAGTTTTTTGTATCTAAAGGAAGGCCCTTTTGCAATGTTATGATTAACTTTACTACTTTTCGTTTATCATCTGCAATTCAATTAATCTGTCATAAAACAATACCCTCCCGGTATCGAGCGAGAGCAATGACATTGGAATATTATAATATTGACCAAGTGAGTGCAACAAACTGACTACGAATTATACAAAAACAAGATATGTTTTACCGATTTGTCCAGACCCCGTAACGGTCAATGTTTTGTCAAAGTATCGATATCAAATCAATCAAAGTCAATGATCAAGTCAAACTTTATTACTTGTGTTGTTTCTGCCCTTGAGCTGCTGGTGCCCGTTAGCCGGCTTCTGCACTTAAGATGAATGGCCTTGAAATTATTATTGGCTGTAAAGCAAAAGGTACAGTTATTACATACACGAGTGGACGTAACGAGTGAGGTAAAGACTTTCTTTCATGATATTGACATAATTGTATAGAATCAATTGGGATGCTAATGTAGCGAGCGGGGATATCATACCACACGTCTACGGCTATCATATTGATAATTTGACAATAACATGAACTTAGTTGGCCTTTATATCACTTTCTAATTAATACTTGAGTTCTGGACAACCTTTCCCTGAACCCTGTTACTTCACATACTCATAATGCTTTTAAGGTTCACGGCGGCTTATAGCGATTGCTCACCTGAAATATTTGTTGGGACTGGCTCTTTTACCTCATTTTTTTCTTCCATCTGTTTTTCTAGATTGTCTGGGGCAATCGTGAACCAAGCGAATTATTCCGTACGGATCAAGCATAAACAAACAAACAAACCATTACAACACGGATGTCTGCTATCTACAGTAGATAGCACCCGTATATTATTGCATTCTCCACTTAGATAGAACCCATATATAACATTGCTCTCTTCAGTAGATAATACCCATATGTTACATTAAATTTGATTAATAAATCATTAATTTAGAAAATATATGCAAGTCGAGGCTTCGTTACCTCTTCGAAATGTTTCCGAAAGTTTGACGGAGAAGTAAATAGAGGGTGAGGATATCCTAGAATATTATTATTTAATCACGACTTCAGAACGTAATTTGACAGAATCTGTCTGAAAAGTTTATGAAGATAGCTACGATCTCTTTACTAAGTGGAGTACCACTTGAATATGCCTCATAAGTTGGCGAATTTGAATTTAAAGCGAATTCAGTTCAATCATTCATAAATCGGGTGAACGATAACTATTTGTGAGGTCCAAAGATGTGTTTTGCAGAACAATACTACAACAATTTTATTTTCGAGAATCGGAACATCGGTATGTACCAGTATTAATTATAGGTACATACAATTTGTTCCAGTATTAGTCAGAAATGGACAGATTACACGTGCCAATAACTAGCGTTTACTGGACCACTTACTTTGCGCCAGTGTGGAACGATACGAGGAGGAAAATGTTGATTTTCTTAATTGATAAATGTTCCCATCCAATCTTAAAAACGAAAGTTGTTATTTTAAAGTTTATAGTCTGTACAACTATAAAAGTGGTATTTTTTGTATTGGCAAGTGTTCTAGGGATTTTATAAGTCTATCATCGACTTTCTATTGTATATAATTGCCAACTCAATTTTGAACTTGAACTTGACTTTGAAGCCAGGTAACACGGGTGGGGTGTGTTGGCGTAACATGTGAGTGTGTCTGATGATCATGGCTTCGTTATAGTACGGTGTTTGTTGGGTTTCCGGTCTGGCTGTCGGGAACTATTCTACAAAGCAACAGATTGTGTGCCGCTTACTTTTGAAATCTTACTCCGGACAAAATATTTAGCTTCAATAAATACTTAGTGTAATTCTTGGGTGAAAGTGCAATCCCTGAATAAACGAATTCAATCAAACCTATACATTATAGAGCCCTATAAACCCCAGTCCACTATACATGTACAAACAAATGACTTTATTTGTAAGGAATCACATTAGGAATAACTTAAATTTATACTCACATTCGTAAACACAGAGATTGGGCGATGGATCAAAGCGTTTACACGTCGTATCTTCTTAACTCTAAAGTTTCGTTTTGTATGTATAGAAAAGATCCTCTCGAGATTGTATTCAAAGTCATTGGATTTGTTTTAATTAGAAAGTTTAAATAGTGTGATGGAGACCAGATTACTGTTCTAGACAGCCGACTACAGAGGTAAATATCCAATCAAACATGGCTTACATATACACAAAGAATTAAGTTAAGCACCCCCCCCGTTTTTTTACAACCTCGCACATTACAAGTTTGTTGTCGTCAAAACAGTGTAGTATACCCATGATATTGCTATATTTTCTGGAGAAGTGATATTATGGTCACATAAAAACATAACAATCATGCCGTTTTCAATATTTTATTCTGAATAATTTAAGGTGACATTTTTTGGGAATTTTAGGCATATTTTCACCTCAATTTAAGTATGGAGCTATAGGTCCATCACGGACAGTGTGGATGACGTTTATGTTTTCTAACGTACAGTCATTGTTCTGAGAAGACCTCTAGCGATCTTTGCGTCAATAACGTGTGTAGGACCCACGTGATCGGATCACTGACTCAACCCTACGACCTACGACCACGTGGATGATAACACGAGCGATGGGCGTCACAGATGAGTGCACTCATCTGCATTTCATCAATGGATAATTGCTAATGTCATACCAATCATTATTATTTGATCTCACATACCTTAGAATATATGCCAATGTATACATATATTAGGGGGTGCTTAACTTAATTCTTTGTGTATACAATTGAATACGCCTTGGTACACCGTACCATATGAACTTTATTAACTCTAACTCCCGCGGCTATGTTTTCGTATGGGTCGAGGGGAGTGGGACAAAGTATGAACTTTTTACCATACAAACCGGTTTGTTTAAAAAACAAACAACAATAGTGGGATTGGGAATGGACTGACTTACAAGGCGAAGTGGTATGAATGAGAAAACTGCACATCAAGATTAATCAGAAACATTCTAGTCTCAAAGTATCAGTAAAACCAATTTGTGAAATGGTTTGGAAACGAAAATGTAATAATCACTCGTTCATATGGAACAAGATTTGGAAGAATGTATCGACATTCATAACTTTGAATTGTAAGATTGTAAGTATTATTTATCTAACGAACATATTTTTGGCAACAATTGGTAAGGCAAGAAGCTCTAAATGTAGCAAATGTGATGTTGAAGATGATTTAGAACACTCTTAGAGTGAAAGTTCATCTGTGTTGGTAATCAAATAATTTGAAATTGATCTTTCGTTCTCAACACGAGATAATAATTACCTGGAATTTTCTGACGTCACACTTCCGAAAGGTCAAGTCCGTCAGTTCGAGTCATTAGTCTGCTGATTATAGGTGTAGCAACACCTGAACATTTCAGGTAATTATTATCTTGTGTTGAGAACAAAAGATCAATTTCAAATTATTAGGGGGCTGGCATTTTCTTCGGAAGGGGGGGGGGGGGGGTCCCAAATACACTGGGGGGTCATAGTTTTTTTGACATGAAAACAGGGGGGGTCATAAAATTATTTCATTGAAAATGGGGGGGTCACAAATTTATCAAAGCATGCTTTCTGAAATGTGTGTTGGGGGGGGGGGGGGTCACAAAATAATGGACTGTATTGGTAGGGGGGGGTCATAAAAATATGCAGCTCTTGGATAGGGGGGGTCATGAAAAAATTGTCTGGGTCTATCCACATTTTTGGGACCCCCCCCCCCCCCCCCCCCCCCCCCCCCCCCCCTTCCGAAGAAAATGCCAGCCCCCTTATATAGAACACTTCTTCTGTGACTGCAAAAATATCAGACCATTATGAAACAAGGCAAATTCAATAAGTATGAGTACCAACGTTGGCTCGAAACAGTCCCACAATGCAACGCGAGTGGAAACCCAAAATCAGCGTATTTGGTGCACTCCGCCACATGTATAATTAATAATAATGCTAGAATACATGAACAGTATGACGTAATAACATTGAGTATGTGAATATGTGTAAAGAGATGTAATTGATGAATACAATTAAAACTTTATAGAAGAACATAGAGCATGGCTAAGTTAAAAATTGCTCGGCACAATAGTGACGATTTAAGGGGTTTCCTGAAAACTTATGAACATTTAGATGCAATGCAATCTAGTGTTTTGTCAATATCAAAGATACTAAAACGAAATAAATGAAATAGTTTAATATTTTAATATGATTAAATCTCACTTTCCTAATATTATTTAAAAGATGTGAGAGAAAATACCGGCTATGCCGCTGATGGATTTTTGAAATAACAGAAATCTACGTTTACATTCATAAAATGATCGAGATTCATCCGTTGAATAGTACAGAAATGCAATGAATGCTATATCCCTTGAATTGTGATTGATTAGCTTTGATTGACTTCCTTTCCACCTCGGCGAAGTCTTTTCCTGTAAAGGAAGCAAGTGTTTGCTCCTTTTGCACATAGGGAATACACGGGTTCTTCAAAGGCGTTAGGGCTAGACTGTTGGGAATCTTCGGGGATGTCTTTGACGTTAATATCCGCTCTTATCTCTGTGTGCGGTAGGGTTTCAATAATTTCACCACGAAGCATCGGAACTGCTGCCTCACTTGATTCATAATCTTTTGTTGTGAAATGAAACGCAAAGTTTTGCTATGGAAAAACAACAAGGGGACTACAAAGTGTTACCAATAACGGCTTACGTTTTAAAATGTTTGGTTTATTGTTTCACTTCAAGATCAAGTAACTCATCTTAACGTAATCAGTATCGAATAAGAATTCGATAATCCAGGAGGCAATACAACAAGTCAACTAATGTCAGGCTAACACATGTCTCTTCTTCTGTTGTAAACCGAACTTATATTAGTGTATTATAGTTATACGCAAGTTAGCTGCGATATCGTAAGAATGCGATTTAAATCTATATCGTGTGTTACAGTGATAAGACGAAGGTTTGTGTTTGTGGTACCTTTCCGTCGTGACTTTTGACATGCCACGAATAGTACGCCGCACGCTGATCCACTCTATTCATCATAAAGTGTCATTAATATCTTTCCACATAGCTCTCTGGCCTTTGCTTGATGGAATAGGTGTAGTATTGTGGCCTGATATTCAAACAGGCGGGGTGTGGAGGGGTAGTCAACTGTCACGCTTTTAAAGCATGCGTGACCAAAGACTTGTCGGATTCAACATAAAATGAGGTTTTGCTCCCCAATTTGACCCTAACGAGAAAACTATATTAACACGATTTTGAAAAAGTACCCTTTTTATTGAATATTGTCGATTTTAGACTCCTTTTAATAGATCCATTAACGCGTTACGCGTGTAACGCACCCCATCTATAAAAAAAAAAGTGCTACGCATTTTTGAAGTCACTCATGCCACCCTGCCCCCCCCCCCCCCCCCGATATTCATCAACTGATTGAGATTGATCCATTCATGATGAACAAATGTAAAGAAAATTTATTATTTAGGTTTGATTCATATCATGGCTAACTAGGGAATACTGTGGTACAAATAATGCATTTGCTGGCGTTGCAACGCGTTGTGGCTAGACTGCGGGGAATCATCGGGAATGTCTTAGTACGTCTTCACGTCCATATCCGCCTTAATCTCAGTGCGACACGGTTTCGATGATGTTGTCATCACATCAAAGCATCGGATCTGGTGCCTCGTTTAATTCATAATCTGTTATTATAAGGGGGTTATAACTAGGTTTGACGGTTTCATTTGATCTTGTGGTATAAAATACCTCTAGAGTTCTTACATATTGATTTAATCCACTTACTTGATTTGTGTACACTTCAGGACAAATACGTTTCAAGTGGATATCTGGAAAATATTTGTTCACGCGTGCTTACAGGATATGTGACTATCCTCTGGGTCTTGGAGAGTGATCCGGCATTGCGCAATCCAAGGCAGAGCCGTTATCGTCGGTCCAAACAAAATATTTCAGCACAAACAACCCGCCATGGATCATTAATGCGAATATCATTGTGTTTGAATATAATTCAGAATTATGTTAGCCTATAGGATGGTGTCAGCACTGGGGAAGAGCGCGCCATGGATATATATAATATATCATCAGATAAGCGGTGCGAGCGGAGTAAGCAATTTTGCGGCTTGAGGTTCTGTGGGGTTTCAGTTTTTAAACTAAAATGATCCAGAAAAAGGTTCCTGCGCGCGAATTAGTTTCAATCTTTCAATATTCAAGCTTAACAAGATGGCCATCTTGTTTAAGCATGAATAATTATAATTAAAAATTAAAACTAGTTCGCGCAAAGCGCGCGAAAATTAGATATTAATACTAAAAGGGTCCAGGAAAAGATTCCTGTAGCCATCTTACTAAGCTTGAATAATTTAACATGGAAACTAATTCGCGTGAAACGAGCAAAAACGGTCCAGAATGGCGTTCCTTAAATCATCTTGTTAAGCATGAGTAATTTACATTGAAACTAATTTGCGTGGAGTGCGCAAAATTGGCTATTCTAACACTAAGTAGGTCAAAAACAACGTTCTGAAGCAATACACACACACACCTATAGAAAACGGTATATTTACACCTGGGCTAACTCCAATTTATTTTTAATAAAAACAGTGCCCATTCCATGGTTTCACAATGCAAAATGAGTGGTGTTTTTTTTTTAAATTAAAATTGTCATAAAATGTCACGAAATATGAGTCTACTCCAGTCAATTAGAAATAATTAATATCATCAAAGTATACAATAACAATTGACTGCATGAAGTGCAGAAGCAATATAACATTTTTTTTGAGAAATTGAAAGTTAAGAAAACAATTGATTCAAATTTAGATAAGTATTGAAACACTAGGCTTCCTATACTTATAAGGCTTACGTGTTCATCTCTGTACTTCGATTACAATGTGTGCACACAAAGATTTAAAGAAAACTGTTTATTTACGCCTGGGCTAACTCCAATTTAAGTTAATTAGAAAAACAGTGCATATTCCATGGTTTCACAATGCAAAATGGGTGGTGTTTTTTATTTAATTAAAATTATCATAACATTTCATGAAATATTAGCCACATTTTAAAAATACAGTACCGATTTGATTTTAAGTTATATTTATTATGCGATGAAAAAAAAATGAAAAAAACAGAAGTTCTTTTGCTCGTAGAAGAGAGTTTTTTCGTCACCTTAACACTTTCCACGCAACTATTAGTTTTACCATATACAAAACAGATTTTTTTACAAACCATTCAAAACTTTCAAAGTCTATCTCAAGAATTACTGAACCAATACTAGGCATTTTTGTGATTTTTTTCAATGCATTTCTTATGGTGGTTCTAAATAATGTAATGAAATTCAATAATTTGACATTTTAGAAACATTTTGTCAAATGTTGGAGCTGCATGTCGTCTGCAGACCCTTGCCGCGAGGAAAGCGGCAACATGAAATATCATGATGCGCCCATCGACTACTATTAAACGTTGCATGCAAAGTATCAGGGTCATGATGCATTTGCTATAATAATAATTAAAGTCTGAACATTTCTGGCTTAAGGCTACTTTGTGGTGCAATGTACTCTGCTCAGCATTTTACTGTCATCACGAGGATTCCGTCTCAACTCCAACGCGGCTCTAAAGTCAAAATCATCTTTACCCTCGGGTTAAACTTGAAGAGGTTACTGCACGGCTGACTGCATCGATATCATTTTCAGTATTTTGAAGTGTAAACTTTTGCTGTCATTCCTCATTATACTCTCCGATTCATCGTTCATCGATTTCATAGCAGCAACTCAACATGAATTACCTGCATCATAATAATATATTTTGTCTGAAAGAGTGCTATCAATATCTCAATTTCTCATAACCACGCCTTAGACATGCATTAGTATGGAAACCCGGTTAATTATATGAAATCAAAGAATGGCATGAAGTGATACCCCACTAGACAAGAGAACAAGGTTGATGATGTTCATCCTAATCCGTCATCCGAATTTATGCATCAACGCACTATGCACTGTTGAGCTGTCACAGTCATAAGCGATGTCACAAAACATATAAGATGCATCCATACCCGGAGGTAAAGTTTTTGATAACTTACTTCATCAATTTCATTTTCAGGTTTATGAAATGCTACTTTTTCATCCATATCCTGAGGTAACATTATTGTCCGTTGATGAATAGCTGACTGCATCAATTAAATGTTCAGGTTTTTTCAAAAATGCTTTTACGTTTTGCTGACATCTCTGGTTATTTCTCTCTGATTTACTGTGTCTGGTTTGGTCATTCAGAAGAGCAGTAGCAAAAAACTAGCTCAGTAGGAAGGCCCTGAAACAGAATTGTTTTAATCTCTGATAAAATGTTATATCAAATTCTGAATACGTTCTAGAGAAGGAATCGATATGTTATTTCTGTTACAGGTTATACTCCAAATGCGAAGTGCGTAATAATATTAATATTTGAGGAGAGACAGAACAACAATAAGCACAATAAGGGACTAAAACACTGCCCTATTAAATACAATTTGATCATGAAGAAAAGAAATCGCTATGCAGCTAGAGTTATGTCGAACCTTAAACTCCTCCAAATCGGTATGCGTCCAGAGAATAATCGAATATTTGTTAATCTATTTTGCTGTCATATAAATATCCCCACACTTTATTGTATATTATTCAAGAATTGTGGAGGAGAACGAAACTTGAAGTTTACGAAGTTAAATTTCTCTTATCGCCACAACTTACAATTACATTTGTTGTGGCCGATAATCTAAGCCCCGTGACATTGACGATTATATTACAAGTAAGTCATCTCAGTGACGCCTTTAATATTGACCCAGTTGATATAATCAGTTTTAGCCTTTTCATCACGAACCAAAGTAATGTATGAAACCTGGTTAAATTTGAATTACGGCTCGCGCTTAAAGTATCAAATGACATCGAATTATAGCGTGCCGCATAATATAACGATAAAAAGGAGATTTATTTGAGCAGGCTACAATGTATTTCACTGACAAGTGCTGCTATACATCACAGACGTATCCATACACTAACCATTTGCTATAATTAGCAAACATGGTTGGTCACGAAACACCCAACACTAATTATCCTTGGTAGGTCACAATAAAGGTCAGTGCATACCACTCTCGTTGCGCATCGCCCGACGTCGATGGATATCGACGCACGAGTTGAAGCAATGTCATCTTTTAAGGTTCGTTCATACTCGCGTCGTTGCGCATCGACTGACCTCGGCGGATAACAGTTTACATTGCTTCAACTCGTGTGCCGACGTCCGTCGACGTCGGTCAATGCGTATGAATGAAACTTAAATAATAGTGAGAAATATTTGGTGGTCTCTATATTTTTCTATATATTTTGCATTTACTCGATGCAACCAAACGCTGTCTTAGTGTCAGGCGTAATCCAAAAGCAGATTGCAGATGGTGGTGAATTGCCATTAGGTCTAAAACCATCTGGTCTAATACCCATGTAGTCTAATACCAATTAACTAAGATAGCACAGAAAACGTTCCTGAAACCATGTTGTTAAGCTTGAATAATTAGACATTGAAACTAATTCGCCGCGCGCGTAAATTGGAAGTTGTAACGCTAAAAAGGTCCAGTTTGACGTTAAAATCGAGTCACCTGTATTTTCGTGTGTTTTTCTTTGGGGGCGTCTTGAAATTCTAGTAGGCACATGCTTCCTAAACCTAGGCTAACGTATTCATCTCTCTACTTTGATTACAATGTGTGTGCACACACATATTTATAGACAACTGTACATTTACACCTGGGCTAACTCCAATTTAATTTTAATAAAAACAGTGCCCATTCCATGGTTTCATTATGCAAAATGGGTGGAGTGGTTTTTTAAAATTAAAATTGTCATACAATGTCACGAAATATGAGCCAAATTTTAAAAATACAGTACTGATTTTGTTTTTAGTTATATTCATTAGGCGAAACAAAACCGCACGATTGACCGACCCTAAATCTGAGAGGTCGGTTTTCTTGTAGAACAGTGTTTTTTCATCACCTTAATATGAAATATCATGATGCGCCCATCGACTACCTTAAACGTTGCATGCAAAGTATCAGGGTCATGATGCATTTTCTCTGATAGGAATTCAAGTCTAAAAATTTCTGGCTTAAAGCTTCTTTGTGGTGCAATGAACTCTGTTCACCATTTTACTGACATCGTGAGGATTCCGTCCCATCAACTCCAACGCGGCTGTAACGTCAAAATCATCTTTACCCTCAGGTTAAACTTGAAGAGGTTACTGCCCGGCTGACTGCATCGATATCATCTTCAGTGTTTTGAAGTGTAAGCGCTTGCTGTCATTCCTTATTATATTCTCTGATTCATCGTTCATCGATTTCATAGCAGCAACTCAACATGAATTACCTAAAGCATAATATTCTTTGTCTGAAAGAGTGTTATTTCTATCTCAATTTATCATTGATACGCCTTAGACATGCATAAATATGGGAACCCGGTTAATTATATGAAATCAAAGAATGGCATGAAGTGATACCCCATTATACAGAGCATAAGGTTTATGATGTGCTTCCTAATCCGTCATTCGAATTTATGCATCAACGCACTATGCACTGTTGAGCTGTCACAGTCATAAGCGATGTCACAAATCACGTAAGATGCATCCATACCCGGAGGTACAGTTTTTGATAACTGACTACATCAATTTCATTTTCAGGTTTTTGAAATGCTACTTTTTCATCCATATCCTGAGGTAACATTATTGTCCGTTGATGAATAGCTGACTGCATCAATTTAATGTTCAGGTTTTTTGAAAAATGCTTTTACGTTTTGCTGACATCTGGTTATTTCTCTCTGATTCACTGTGTCTGGTTTAGTCAGTCAGAGGAGCAGTAGCAAAAAACTAGCTCAGCAGGAAGGCCCTAAAACAGAATTGTTTTAATCTCTGATAAAATGTTATATCAAATTCTGAATACGTTCTAGAGAAGGAATCGATATGTTATTTCTGTTACAGGTTATACTCCAAATGCGAAGTGCGTAATAATATTAATATTTGAGGAGAGACAGAACAACAATAAGCACAATAAGGGACTAAAACACTGCCCTATTAAATACAATTTTATCATGAAGAAAAGAAATCGCTATGCAGCTAAATTTATGTCGAGCCTTAAACTCTTCCAAATCGGTATGCATCCAGAGAATAATCGAATATTTGTTTATCTATTTTGCTGTCATATATATAAATATCCCCACACTTTATTGCATACTATTCAAGAATTGTGGAGGCGAACGAAACTTGAAGTTAACGAAGTTGAATTTCTCTTATCGCCATTTCTTACAATTACATTAGTTGTGGCCGATAATCTAAGCCCCATGATAATTATTTACGATTATATTACAAGCAAGTCATCTCAGCGACGCCTTTAATATTGATCTAGTTGATATAATCAGTTTTAGCCTTTTCATCACGAACCAAAGTAATGTATGAAACCTGGTTAAATTTGAATTACGGCTCGCGCTTTACTGTTTGTTAACGTATTAAATGACATCGAATTATAGCGTGCATGATCACGATCAAAAGGAGATTTATTTGTGCAGGCTTCAATGTATTTCACTGACCAGTGCTGCTAGCCTGCTATACATCACAGACGTCTCCATACACTAACCATTTGCTATAATTAGCAAACATGGTTGGTCACGAAACACCCAACACTAATTATCCTTGGTAGGTCACAATAAAGGTCAGTTCGTACCACTGTCATTGCGCATCACCCGACGTCGATGATATCGACGCACGAGATGAAGCAATGTCAACTTTTAAGGTTCGTTCATATCAAATTCGGCGGATAACAGTCTATGTTGCTTCAACTTGTGCACCGACGTCCGTTGAAGTCGGTCGATGCGCAACGACGCGAGTATGAATGAACCTTAAATAATAGTGAGAAATATTTGGTGGTCTCTATATTTTTCTATATATTTTGCATGTACTCGATGCAACCAAACGCTGTCTTAGTGCCGGGCGTAATCCAAAAGCAGATTACAGATGGTCAGTATAGCATCATGATTACACAGTGCTAGTTAAATATGAACACTCTTTAGAAAGCATTTGACTTGGGTAAAAATAGAATTTGAAAAATGCCACGATCCTCAGTGAATCTAAGTATAGCTTTTGGAGTCGGCAATGAACTTATTGAAGATTGTTGTTGTCACCCGAAGCCCAATTTAGATTTTTACATTTATAGTGACTAAAGGGTATCATATTTTTCTTCAATTCGTATCGAATGTTCAAAGTACCACTGAAAGCTTAAAAAATCATTAAATTGCCACGACAAGGCAAAAAAAAAGAAGACGTTTGTTTCCAGTAGTGCGTGCGCATTTCATTGAGACGCTTGATTTAATTTTTTTTTTGATAGAAAAACGGGAACAAATATTGTTAGGCCGCCATTTTTTGTCGAAATTGTGTCCAACATATTTCAAGATGGGGATTGGCCACATACAGCAATTACGAAAGTAAAAATCCGCGGGGAATATCACATTTAAGCGAGAGTTACAAAAATGCACAGATTGAATAAATAAAACCATTTCAAGTGAATCTCCACTATGAATTTGAGCAAAAAAATAAGAATAAAAAACCGCATTCGCATTTGACTTTTGAGGCTTGCTACTGGAAACAACCTTGTTATTTTGTAGGGGGCTAATATGATTGTTTTATTGAATTCCTCAATAAGGTCGTGACTATGTCCACCAGCAAGTTTTATTGGAATTTGCCAAATATTATCGAAATCTAAAAAGGTGTGGTAATACTGTACTACATATTTCCTAATAGGTCTAAAGCGATGTTAAATTGTAATCCAATACGTTTCATTAACGCGTGAGAACGTCTCACCTTTTCAGCGTTTTTATTTCATCGGAGTTTTAAAACATTTCATGTATTTTCATTTCTCCATTAATTATTGAAGCCAGAAGCGTATTCTTAAAGTTCTGAAATCCGTTTACAGGATAATTGACTTACAATTGGCTGTACGTTGCTCTACAATAGTCCTACACTATAGGAAGGGTTCGTCAGGTGGCATACGAAAGTTTGTCCTACTCAAACTTGCGAAGTGTAAATTTCCCTTTCCCTGCTTACCTTAGCAAGACACATAGTGAATAGTTTGTTTTAACCAGACTATTTCCTTATTTGTATCATCCCTGCGTCATTGTAAGTATTAAGTCAAGGTATATGTAGCTTAATAGTGCACAAACTCAACGTTTTATACGATTAGCGTCCCTGTTTAACGAAATCTGTAGTAAGTCTTGCCATCGATTGTATCATGTTAAAGTGAAATTGAAACGAAAATAGCACCAGGCTTAGATTATATTGAATATCTTGGGACCATTTTATGAGAATTTGTAGAATTTTCTTTAAGGGGGGACTTAAGGAAGTGTTTTTTTAATTTTGTTAGTGCTGTAATTATTGAACTATGACACAAATGTAAATAAAAGTATACTTTTTTGGAAAGGAAATGGATCAGAGAATCACTTTTTGACCCAATTTTTTTGAACAAAGCTAACATTAAACAAACATAATTTTGAGTTAAAAATACCCAAATCACTTGATGATGATGTAAAGACACTAAATAAAGGGACGAATCAATTTGTTCGCGTTTTTTGGCCCCTTTTTGGTCAAAATTTCAACAAATATTAAATTAGGTTTTTAAAAAAATCGTCCCTTCATTAGTGTCTTGACATCATCATCAAGTGATTTGGCCATTTTTTACTCAAAATTATTTTTGTTAGCTTTGTTCAAAAAAAATTGGGTCAAAAAAGGGAATTTTGTGATTTTCCCAAAAAATATCCTTTTTTGTTAAAAATTGACCCAAATTTGGAATCTCTGATCCATTTCCTTTCCAAAAATGTATACTTTTACATTTCTTTTGATTAATAGTTACAGCACTAACAAATTCAAAAAATCAAATCAAAAACTTCCTTAAGTCCCCCTTAAATGTAATATTAAGCAGAGTTCCCTCAAAAAGAACATCTCAAAAGGTGTCTGATGTCCTCATATTTCATTCTAGCCACAAACGGGAATGAAACGTCACCACTTTTAATCAGGCAACCAGTACACTAGTCTAGTTCTGTCACGACAAATGTGCATATGTTTTATAAGTGTATTGGTGTAGCGTAATTGTGTGTTTTTTGTTTCACCCTGCTTGGTGATCGAAATGGGCCTCGGTTGTCTTGGCTTTTAATGTCCATTTCATGTGATTCACATTAATGTATTAGCAATGTTTTGAAGTTGAAGGTAGAACCTGAATGAATAAACAATGAATCCTTGTGTATCGAAGATATGTTTATGTTACTCCATAAGGAATCGTCGGATAATTATCTACTCTGGAATTCACACTTCACTTCTTATTGCACATAAATCTTTGTTCAATAATGCGCCATCTGTTATTAAAAACAATCTCCTATTTCTTATTTATTGTGCGGTCAAATTAACAGGCGAGACAACTGATGAATCAAGATCATAAAACTACAAGAGAAATATCAAAGCTGCAGGGTAATATCTGATATATGACATGTAATGAAGATAAGTTGTCACGCTTAAACCATCTCCATTCTTGCAGCAGTTTATTGTACAATAACCATTAACCAACCCATACAACTCATGAAACCAACTGCAAAAGGAATCAAATTTATGTTCTCTGATAGTACTCTGAAATCTGACCAAATAACTGTTTCGATATAAAACTTATGATTTATAATTCGAATCATTATTTCAAATGTGTTGACTTTTGTTATTCAAAAAATATGTGTTGGAAATACATTGTGTCTTATGTAAATGATAAGAATATAATGCCGTCAGTGCCTTACATTGGCCAGTTCTACATTGCGACCAACACTTCGTCAGGCATCATGTTTATGGCATGTTTATTCTCGTTCAAGAGTGCTCCTTTTGCATGAAAGGTGATCTCCGATTTTCATTTATTTAGCGTGCGGGCAAATTGATTTGCGAGACAAAATAATAAATCAAGATCATTAAACTGCAACGGAAACATAAAAACTCACGAAGTTAATACAGATGATAAATAGCATGGTAATAAAAACAAAACCAGCGGTCATTTTAGAGACAATCTACAATTTGCAACCAATTAGTGAGCAATTATTCACAATCAAACTCGTAAGACCTTATGCGACAGAGAAACGTCATCAAAGTCGGCACGAGTTTAAATCCTTGAAGAACCTGGTCATAATTATCGTTATTTTAAATTGAAAACTCATTTCTTCAATCAAAAGTAATGGAATACTGATTAGTTGCATGAGGCAGTGAAAGCAATGATGGTCTCTACGGCATGATTATTAACCGGTGAGGTTTTTATTATAAATAAACTAAACTGAATGGTCTGTCTGACCAAAGACTTTACAGAAAATGTGATTTTTTGGTCTGACATTCACCACCAGACTAATTCTAGTTGTTTAATACAAGCCTATCAAACGGGATGTGATTGTGGTTATATTTGTAAGAACGATATAGTAGTAGTACATACAACTTTGAAGGTTTCGTAGTTATACGAACTAGACTACCCATTATTTTTTTAATAAACGCCCTTGCTTAGATATTTGGTACCACTTTCCATTTATATCTAAATAAAGTACCAACATTCCCAATATGACCTCACGATACCATCGTAATAACCAGACAATGGTGGCCACGAAAAAATCTAGTGGCAAGACCCCTGGTCACGTGCTGGTATCGTAAATTAAAGAATACCCGGCAACTGAATAAAAATGCGTCGGGATCCGCCGCCTTGAAATGAGCGTATATTTTGTTATATTATATTGCAATTATATTTCAAATATCATATTTCAGAGGGAAAAAGAACATTTGTATAGTATAAATCAAAATTCCAATGTTTATCTGATAAATAAAAAATAGAGACAAAAGAACAAGCGTTGAAAAATCATTTGAATAATTATCCAACGCTTTAACCACTCTGCCGTCGAGTTGGTTGACTATATCCATGGCGAAAAATTATTAACAAATACCTAATACTTATTTAAGTTGTCGTTATTTCCCCAATAATTATAACTTTATAATATAAGGCCAGAATATCGTCAAGTATTGTACATAATTGCCTATGACTATCCCTTTTCTATAATTTCGCTTCAAAATTGAGGTATATAATATGAGATTTCGAGCTAAACACGTGACTAATTTAAAATTACCGGCCATGTTCAAGAACTGATATTGAACTTGCAAAATTGAAAAGAAAGGACGCTTGGACTGGAGTCCATTGGTTTTGGGATTATTTTATTTAGTTGTACCAAGGAATGTGATATTTAGAATTTTTCAATGGGTATTCACGATTACGTGTTAAACCAATACGAATTGCAAATTTAGGCAAATCGTGTCCGCCATTGTCTGGTAATAACCAGAAACAAAGTTCGCCCTCTTTAGTCCGTGAATTGTATGGGCTATAAGCAACCTGTCACCTTGATAGATCACTGGGGTATAATAGGTTATAAGGGCGCACCACACCAAATATCTTTGTCATTGAAATGCGTGTAAAAGTGCCATATGACCATTTTCAGTAACATCTCTACTTTAATTTAAGCCCCGTTTCATGAGGGGTTATTAACCTAAATTTTCCGATACGGACCTGCACACAGCGCCCTCCCTTTTTCACGTTTTCTGGCATGCCTGTTCACCATTTAGGCAGGTGCTTACGCCCTGGGTACTATTTAGGTCGATAAATTAAAAAAATATCGTATTTTATCATTGTAGGTGCAACGGATAGGTCCCATTCGATCATTTAAATACAAACATACCATACCCGGAGAAACAAATTGCCCGAAAACCTCACATTTACAAGCCTAGTCTTCGTGTATTTCCGGAACTACTACAGGATTACACGAATTGCGCATTGATTTGGTGCAGTGCTCCCTTTAACACAAATTTGATTTTTTTTTTTTTTTTTTTTTTCATTTTTGGGATCATCATATAGTATCATGAAAAAGTGTCACAAAACTTCAAATTCTATCCCTAACTGGAATTATGTCACAAAATAGATTTTACTCTATACCCAAAATACCCCATTTTTCTCACTTTTTGACAATTTTTTGCCCAAAACTGTTACTTTTAAAATCTGCTTTCATGACCAAAACGTGTATTTTTAGATTTGTCATTGTTAACATTGTATAAGTTATATGTTAATAGCATATATGACACATTTAATTATCGACAAACATGATCTTAAACATGTAATCACTATATCAAACCGTATAATCATTGACGAGATACCTGTAGGCCATTAATGGCTAAATAATGTGGGGTGGGGGTAAAAGACCCCCGTATTCACAGGACAATAAGCTTCCAAAAGCCATTTGTTTACTTAGAGTATCATAATTACCTAGTAGGCAAACGCACAATTACATTTTTGTCACGATAATACCCCAAGGGTATTGCCTAAAGCATAAATGTACAATTTTAACGATTTTTTGCTCTTTTCTGAGCCAATGTGGGCAAAATATGAATTTTGACAACTCGTTGACCTACATGAGAGTGTTTAACTCTAAAAAAAGCTTTGAACTTGAAAATGAGATAATTAACTCTTTAACTTAGAGGCAAGCTACTCGATATAGACCTAAGAGGGAGTATTCTTACACGTGAGGGACTTCTAACGTGACCCTCTATCTATAAAATCGCAAATTTAACCCATAGCCATTTGACTCTAAATTTGGAGCTTTTGAGCCATTTTCTTGGATATTTCTTGAGAAAATCATGTAAATTTCTCAATATAAATGTCCGACAGTGATATAAATGTGGTTTCGAATGTAAATCAAGGCATATTTAAGCAATTTGAACCCATCTTCCACTTCAAAACTCGGTTTTATTGGAAATGGCCATTGTGAGTTAAAGGGCGCACCACACCCAATATCTTTCTCATTGAAATACGTGTAAAAGTGCCATATTTTAAGACACCTTTTCTAACCCTACCCTCCGGTTACATTTATGGCATACTTGTCACCTATGACCATTTTCAGTAACATCTCAACTTTAATTTAAGCCCCGTTTCATGAGGGGTTATCAACCTAAATTTTCCGCTACGGACCTGCACACAGCGCCCTTCCTTTTTCACGTTATCTGGCATGCCTGTTCACCATTTAGGCAGGCTGATGGGCACTATTTAGGTCGATAAATTTAAAATATCGTATTTTATCATTGTAGGTGCAACGGATAGGTCCCATTCGTTTCTTTTAAATACAAACATACCATCCCCGGAGCAACAAATTGCCCGAAAACATCACATTTAAAAGCCTAGTCTTCGTGCTTTTCCGGAACTACTACAGGATTACACGAATTGCGCATTGATTTGGTGCAGTGCTCCCATAACAATGGCTAAGATAAACGTTCCGGTCATTATAACAGCGTATTCGTTAAAACCTTTTAATTCATCCCATAGTCATTTGACGATTTATCGTACTAGTATCGTCCAATACTGGAACACCCATTATCTTTCGATACTGGTACAAAAGCAGTATTCTAGTATTGGACGATATTGCCACATACACGATAAGATGTTCCAGTGTCGAGCGATACTGGAACGTTTTTTATGTTCCAATATAGGGCGATACTGGCACAAATACCTACAGGTAGTCATTTGACGATTTATTTGAGAGTTTTATTGAGAGAAAACAAATCTTCGGGTTTGCAACATCTTCCTGGTAGGAGTAGGGATGCTATGGTTGAACATAACTTGAATGCAAATACTACTCGTATTATAGGCCTGTCGTCTGCCCCTATCATATCATCATAGGTTCTCTAATAGCTGGAATTGGGAAGGAAATAGCAACGACTACTTTTATTTGTAATGTTAACACTATCTCTCTTCGGTAATATTATACACTTTACTCCTCTCAAGAAAATAACGTGATACATGTATTGGAATTCCTTAACAATATTTGCAAGTCGATAACATCTTTCCAATTGTGCACAGGCATCATAACGCTTTACAGGAGGCCTGGATGGTAAGTTGGTACCTTGGGAAATTAGACTAGTGCTATGACAACATTGACACAAATATAGCAGTAGCCAGTTGTGGGTACCTACATATTTGCCCAATTGACAAAATTACCAATTGGGGATTGTGCCCCTTGTCGGCCATTTTGTATGGCAAGTGTTTACAGAATTTACAAGTGAATTCGACATGGTCACAATAAGTTACATTTTCGATATTTAGTTATTTTTCAACACTTATTGAGCCTCATAAAATCATTGTCTGTTTTACACATTTTTCCAATTCAAAGTTACCAGCTTGGCTACCTTTATGAAAGATGCATTTTGCCATACTGTCATACGGTATATCATTCCACTGAAAAACATAGTTGGGAATTTCCTTTCCCAAAAACGATCATTTATTGCTCTAACTGTAATTTGTATATCATTATGCTCCGCACAACTTACTAAATAACAAGCGCAAATAAATGTCCCAATTCGAAAATAGCAAGGACAATCACCGACGCGAATACACACGATCTCCCGTTAACTAACAGACACCTTAAAGGCTGGGTTCATAGGAGTATACGGTATACGGTATACAGTATTCGCTATACGCTATTCGGTATTCGCTATACGCTTACGGTATACGGTATACGGTATTCGCTATACGCTATACGGGCACGGCGAGTCACATAGGGTAGCACGCGAGCCCTACTCGTAGTAGAGCAGGGCTGTCAACTCTCCCGCATTAGGCGGGAGTCTCCCGCATAGACACTCTTTCTCCCGCACTCCCGCATAGCATATATAAACTCCCGCCTCAAAAATAAGTCAAAGAAAAAAGAGAAAGAAAAGAAAAGGGAAAGAAAAGAAAAGGGAAAGAAAAGAAAAAGGAAAGAAAAGAAAAGGGAAAGAAGAGAGGAAAGGAAAACAGATGTTTATCGGTATATTGAAAAGGCCTAGTTGCACCCCACTTGGGATATCAGTGGCGTGTCCAAATTGGGGGGGGGATGGCTGATATAATCCAGCTTGGAGGGGCATGCACCCCTTAGAAATTGACAGATAGACATTGCATGGGTTGGGTTTATATATTTAATTCTATCAAATTTCAAGGCTTCAGTCGAAGGAATCGAAACCATATTCTTTACAAATATTATGAATGAGTACGTATGCAAGAACATTTATATTCGTGTGCTATGCGTGCATATGTCCAGAAATATCATTCTAAAAGCCCATTTCGAGCCAAAATACTCATTAATTATAGCCAGAACTGAGTATATAGGAAAAAAATTCGCGCGCTTCGCGCTCATGTTTTCCGGAAACAGGTAACCCGGAACTAAATTCATTCGGGTGGGGTTGGGATTATACTTATTTGGAGGCAATTAAGAGGTTATTAGTAAAATTCTTTCAACGCGTCAAGCGGGGAAATCAAAAACCCAATTCGTCGAAAATAGTATGAAAAATCATGGTCGGAAAATAAATAAATAACAAACCTAAAGAGAGGGGTCATATATATAGCTTTTTGGGGAACCATTTTCATATTTCGTTCTAAAAACGCTTAGAAAAACACAAAAGAACCGTTCAAATACGCAAACATTTCTGCTCGCTACGATCGCATCATATGACTTAACAGTTTCAGTTTTAATCAATCGGGATAATTTTTTCGCAATTCTTTTTTGGGGTCACGTTTCTTACCAAATATGTCTGATTGAGTCGTGGGCCAAAGAGGTTAGGAACCAATGATCTATACTACTTAAATCAAGAAAAGATCATCAGTAAATATGCACAACTTCCTTTTTCTCGCATAGCCTATAATGAAATAGCTGTCTTACTTAGATAAAAAGCCAATATTGATTGGAAATGATGGCATTTCAATAGAAAATCGGTCAAAAGTACACACCAAATTGCCCAAATGGGTTCGAGAATTGATTTTCATCTTAAAAATTATGAGGGCGGCACATCCCCCGTCAGACTCCCCCCTGTCCGCGTTAGTTACCGCGGAGGGCGGTGCTTTGCACCTCTTTGGTTACTCACAATAGTTACTCACTATTTCAGTTTTTTAACCTTGATTTTTTCCCCACCCCCTATACAAATAACCTGGCACCGCCCCTGGCTGTAGGCCTACCTTTTGGACTGTGCGATTTTTTTTGGACTGTGCGATTTTTTTTGACCGTGCGATTTTTTTTGACTCTCCCTCCTAGCGAATCCCAAAAGTTGACAGCCCTGAGTAGAGTCATTACCTTAGTTTCTTAGTGAACTTGTCAACTAGAACCATTTTAAAAGAAAATGAGGTCCCATGCATTTCTCAAAAGTGATGGGAACGTTCTTTTATAGCAAAAATTCCAAAATGGCCGCCATACTGGGCCAAAAATTCAAATGGCACACCAAATTGTTCGGCTGAGCACAATGATTCCGAAAAAGTATAGTACAAAGGCGTCCTATTGTCCTATTGTTCTAACTTACCCTATTCTACGCAATAAATTGTTTATAAATCGTGATAGGGGAAATTCGGAACGCCTGTACACACGAATTGCAGCCCGCCACATCCAAACAGGACGGTATACGGTGCACGAAAATCGAACACGCACGATTCCCGGTATACTATACTATACTACACTATACGCAGGTAAACGGCCTTTTCGAATAGTGCCGTCTTATGTGACCCGGTATTATGAAATGACATTGTTTCGATTTAAGCTATACGCGTGCCCTGCAAAACGTGCACCGTATACCCGAATAGTATACTCCTATGTGAACTCAACCTTACCATTCGGCGGGGTGTATTTGTTGATATACAATTTACAGCACTTTGAATGTCGACAGGTAGCAGCAGCTAAACGGTAATTGTACAAAACGCACACCAACATCTGACCACAAGATTAAGCAGAGCTACTTCCCATACCATGTGTTCAACGTCGTGCTGCCCGTTCGAGTGTATCAATGCCTGTTCATGCTCTTTTACTGCGGACTGCCAGAACTCGCTGCCTTTAGACAAAAACTGTATTTCATTCATACGGCGGTTCACTTATGGCAACATCTCAGAGGCGGGAATCCAGGCTTTTAAGTGCCGTGTGCAACTCTTAACTTGGCATACATACTCGTTTATGACACCCATCAAGTCCTTTTAACATCTGACTTCACATTAGCATGACGGTTATGGAACCAGCATGTCCAGTGCAGGTTAGATGTTTTGTTGGAGATGGTTTACCTGGGACGCATGTAGCCAGCAAGGCTGGTGATAAGGCCACGCCAAGGCAGGTGACGATAGGCAATTCCGAGTAGAATTAGTTCCCCAGATATTTATTAGGTTCTCTTTTTCCATGACCTCCAGATATTTACTTTTTCTTTTTCTATTTATAGTTTAATATTTTCTCCTTTCCTCATAAAGGTAGAATGATCTTTATTTTCATCTACATATCTGTTGTCTAATAATAATACATCAAATCATTATTATAACCGAGAAAAAAGAACAAATATTGGGAAAAGTGTACTTTAGATCCCAGATTCTGGACTGTACTAGTATCGTCCAATACTGGAACACCCATTATCGTTCGATACTGGTACAAAGTCAGTATTCTAGTATTGGAAGATATTGCCACATACAAGATAAGATGTTCCAGTATCGAGTGATACTGGAACGTTGTTTTGTTCCAGTATAGGGCGATATTGGCACAAATAAATACAGGTAACAGGGCCGTCAGAAGCTTTTGCCCAAGGGGGGTGCGTTTTCACGATTTTTTACCGGAAGCAGTGGCGTAGCTAGGTGTTTTTTTCGTAAAAGGTTGCCCCCAAACATTTCCAAGTCAGTCACCTCGTGAATTTAACGTAAGTGGGGGGGGGGGGGGGTGAAGTCAAAAAAAATTGCACGGACACAAAATTTTGCAGTCCAAAAACCACTGTAGTCAATGTTTTATGAGTAGTTTTACTATCATTGAAATTTGAAACTAAGAAAAACGCAATTTTTACCTTAAAAAAAAAGAAGAGATTTTCAAGGGGGGTGCGTCCGCACCCAACGCACCCCCCCCCCCCCCCCCCTTCTGACGGCCCTGGGTAACATGTGTACCAGTATCGTTCGATACTGGAACATAAAAACATTCCAGGAAAACTTGATACTGGAACACAATTTAGTGTTCCATTATCGACCGATACTGGAACAGTAAAATTGTACCAGTATCGACTCGAGCGATACTGGCAACTTTTATGTTCCAATATTGAACGATACTGGTATACCTGTGTCTGGGACTTAAATTACTGTCTTTTCCCAAATATTATTTATTACAATATTATCTTATGAGGGAAGAGATAGAACATTGAACATGTTGAATTACCCTCCTTGTATATTGATATTAAAGCGGATTTCACTCTAATTGACCTCTATCTCATCACAGATAAACCAACCAGTTCTAACATCATTAGTTCAGTATGGGCATGATCATGATGGGTACATGTAATACAATGTGTTGGCACGTTGTCTCTTCAAATGCGACTAGATAGAATCCATTCTCAATTCAAAACTACTTCATTTCTTATTGAATATTCCAAGGACATGTCTACATGACATTGGTGTGATTTATTCCACAGAACAAGTTGAAGTTGATTATCGAGAGAGATCATTAATACACTGAAAGTGCTGGAAGCAGTGTCTATAACACTAATTATGCATCAAGGGGATAATAAGAAGGGGCTGGATTTGGCGTCTGAAGAGGTATACTTGACTATTTTTGATCACGTAAATGGATATGAATAATACGACACCCTTCTACTTAAAGACTTACTAAAACTATAGAGGGCGACATAGTGCTTTTGTAATACAGAAATTCCTTTTATTAGAAATAACATACCATTTCTATAAATTTAGGTCAATAAATGTGAATGTGTTGCATCGAGAGAAATTTGAAAAATCAATGCTCGCGCTGATGTCCTGTATAGATAATGGGACGACCTCGTTGGGAGAGTGCTATTTTGAGCATTAAAATTTGTGCAAGTGCATTGATTTGTATAATTTCAGCGATTTTCTGTTTCCAGTGATTATTCTTTTCAAGAACCAGTGATATATAGCTAGGTACAGTTGAATATTATACATCTTTAAATAAAATTGCTGAACATTTGAAACTGAAAATTGTATTTGTATCTGAAAACTGTATTTTGTTTAGTTTTACGGTGCTTCATGGTGAGCCATTACAAATGATATGGCGCCAAGTGGAGAAATGAAAACGCATTGTCCTGTGCAGTAACAGACATTCCCATTAAAACATGTTTACAAATGATATACAGTCATCAAAAAGTAACTGACACGGTAATTTTGATAACCCTAAAAGTATAACTCCTATTTTAAAATATCAAATTATAAAGTTGTTCAGAAATTTCTCCTTTTTAATTTGAGATATATCGCATAATAGTTTGATATCAAGGAAGTTACGGCACCAAAAGTAAGATAAAGGTACGGTTTCCATTTTCCCACTTTGATTTTCTACACGTGAAATCAGTTACGGGTGTATGTATACTGTAAAAGTAGAAATTTTCGCGAGGTTTTTATTTTCGCGAATTTCGCGAATCAATCCTCATCCGCGAAAATATAAACTCGCGAAAATTATTGACTTTTGTTCACAAATGTTGAAAATCGCGAAAATAAAAAATCGCAAAATGCCTGTTATGACCATTTTCGTGAAAATATCTTATCGTGAAAATATTGACTTTTACAGTATACGATTGAATTATTGATTAATGGTAGTGCTAATTCACCGGAAAATGCGATGTAGATAGTAAACCGCATTGTTCTGATGAATCAATACGGCACACGGGCGTTACCTGTCTTCCCCCACGTTGAAAAGCAAAATGCGAAAATAAAAATCGTACTTTACCTTTGCGTCAATAATCAACTATTTCTAGCGTGCATTATCTTAAATTAAAGAATGGACCTCAACAACTTTATAATTTAATATTTTAAGAAGATGTTATACTTTAGAGTTAGAGAATAAAGGTATTGTTTTTAGACTGTACCCGTGTTATATTGTCTGACATAAATGCGGACGATAGTATTATTTTAAGTAGAACAACGACGCCGCAGGCGGAGTTGTTCTACGCAAAAAATAATACTATCGTCCGCATTTATGTCAGACAATATAACACGGGTACAGTCTAAAAACAATACCTTTATGACTATATACATACATTGTATAAAATGAGGTGCTGTTCTATAGAGGTCATTCACTTGTTGTCTCCAGACCGTAGAATTAAATACAAAAAACAAGTAAATTTGCAGTAGCATGCATATCGCTGGCATAGCGAATTTATTATAATAAATTAATTGAACTGCTGGATAGTAAGGGATTCAAAATCCCATAAACTCAACATATTAAATATATTCTTTATCAATAATTACTGCATTGTTATATTGTAGAGTTCATTGACTTTCAATGTTCTTTTAAATGTTCTTGGCATAATATAAAATGCCGAATTATACAGTTCAGTGACCTTTAATGGTCAGCCATTAATTGTTCTTTGCATAAATTTAAAAGACATATATTGTATTGCATATTACAGTTCATCAGTGACCTTAATTGGTCAAACCTTCAAAGCAAGAAGGCTATAAATTGGAAATTCATCCGTAGATGAAATCTTTGGGAAACACCAACAACATATGTTATTTATTGTGTATCTAATGTATATACGCTTATACAAATATTGGAATGGAAGATTGGTTAGCGCTAAGCTTGTTTCACTAATTCAAAACATTTTCTCGCAGGGCTATCGATCTGTAATCAGAGGGAACTCTAAAACAAAAGGGAGTGGATGGGTGGGTTTTAAAATGATCTCGCTATGCCAGCAAAAAGCATAATGAAGGTGTGGGAAAACCCACTGGCCAAGAAAAAAGCCTAGATGAGCGCCAGTACAGGGGGGGGGGGGGAGACTCTCATATCTGCCCATTGTTGAGATTTGGTTCACAGTATAGCACACTCTTCACCCGGAAGTTAAGGGTAAACTGTCAATCATTCGTTGTGAATGAATATTTAGCCATGACTTTTCATGACCTCACACGATGCGATCGTCGCGATCCGGCATCCTTCCCAACTGATCTGATTACAATATTCATTAAATGCAAATAACGCCACGCCCCTCCTCTGTCACTGCCAGACGAAGCCATCCACAATTTAAAATTCGTATTTTGTTCTACGTAAATTAATTTCAATTAACCAATTCTGAATGTTTCGTGTCATATAAGAACTAAATTCTGCCATCATCAAAGCAAATCAGTTCTACTCTAAATCACAATCAGCTTTTTTTACCATTGATATACTATTTCTGTGCCACAAATCATGTTTTGAGCCGATAAAAACCACCACGTCTCATGTCGTCTGGTTTCCTACGACCATGATAGTGCGCCCCCTATACAGTAAAACCTTCACCCGTGAATTTGGTTTTAGTAGGCGAAATTTTGTCTGAGGAGTGACCTATCCTATAATTATATAATCCCTGGCCAGTACAGCAAACTTTCGCGGACAAAGTCATAGAAACCATAAACAATGCACTTGCGCATGCACCAGAAAGTAAATAAACCTACCGCTGAATACAAACTGGATTAATGTAGATTGCATCTATATATGTAAATCCTTATTAAAAATGTAATTATTTAAATGTACCTGCATATCAAAGATATTTGTATTATGCACCTGTATATTGAAATACAGAATCAATATTGTAAACATGTTGATGATTTGATGTAAAACTTATATTAAAATTAAATATGAATTTACAAAATTAGATAATATACAAATATCTGTGTAAAAGGATAAATGACGAAATGTAATGTTGAAACAATTATGAAATTATGTTATATGTGAAAATATTGAATTGTATGAAACCAATAGTTATATGTGACCTGGCACAACAAAATGAGCGTAAAGTCGGTGGGGTTGATTTTGAGTTATGGCCTGAAATAGTCAATTTGACAAGGGGAGGTCGAAAGTGAGATATTTTCATTTTCGGAAAGATAAACTATTTATGTATCACATTCCGAAGTATTAAGAAAATATGTTGGGTCTAAATATGTTTTTAAAGTCATTTCAGAGAGGGCATTTTATTCTTACATCTCAAAAAATGAACGCAAAGAGAAGAAAAATGTTTTGAAATGTCTCGAAATTACATGTTTACATCGTCATTTCCATGGGTTTAAAATATATATAATCCCTTATGGCAAATTTGGTGTGGTCTTAAAGGTCAGGGCTTTCCGAAGCTATTATATTAATAGTAGTTTGAACCCTGTATACTCCCAAATGTTCCAATGATTGGCATTTGTACACCAAGTGACGATAAGCTTCACTGACTTTGAAGGCCTTTGAAGGCCAATTCAATAATTCAGCGGTGATTAACTTCAATTTATCATAATTTCACTTTGGAATGGCCTATTATACCAACTTTGGTGTCATTTTAAACCTACTTTCTGAAAATGTGAATAAATATTTTTTTAATTTTGCGACTTTACTCTTATTTTGTGGTGCAGGTCACATATGTTATAAAGGAAAATAAACACAAAAGAAAAAAATAAGATAAAAGAGTGTATGGACCGAGGTCAACAACATATTGTCGCACAATTATTTTAAGGCCAAGTAACAAAATAAACATGTTACTCGTCCGGAATTTTTTAAAAAGTTGGTGAGGGAGGCCCTTATTATTTGTTATTTTCCATTTTTTTCTTCTTCCAAGATTGGCGCCATGTCTAAGATGGTCGCCATAACATATTTAGAGCTGGTTTTATGGTGCGTTTAAGTTTAGACAATGCAATGTAGATCAACCAAATGAATAATACATTATTCTGTCCATTTGTCAAGAAAGTTGCTAATAGCTAATATCACAACAAATAATTTGCAGCTTGAATGACAAATGAAAAGTATGTGATCAATTTAGGATTGTTTGATTGCACCAACTATAAAATTGATGTCGCATGCAAATAAGCAACACATACACAATGTTAAAGTATATTCTTATGATACGGGAACAGTAAACTTGTACTAGTATCGAGCGATACTAGTAACTTTTAGGTTCCAGTATTGAACGATACTGGTATACCAGTATACCAGTATCTGTGACCTAAATTACACTTTTCCCCAAATATTACAATATGTTGTTATTAGGGAAGAGATTGAACATTGAACATGTTGAATTACCCTCTCCTTGTATATTGATATTCAAGCGGATCTTACTCTAATTGACCTCTTTCTCGTCACAGATAAACCAAACAGTTCTAACATCATTCGTATACAGTACGGTGGCATGTAATACATTTTGATGGCATGTTGTCTCTTCAAATGCGACTGGATGGAAATCCATTCCCAATTCAAGGACCGGACATGTCTACATGACATTTGTGTGATTTATTCCACAGAACAAGTTGAAGTTGATTATCGAGAGAAATCATATACACCAAATGCTGGAAGCAGTGTCTGTAACACTAATTATGCATCTAGGAGATAATAAGACGAGACTGGAATTGAGTTATACTTGACTCACGTAAACGTATCACGTAAACGGATATGAAAAATACGACAACCTCCTACTTACAGACTTACTAAACCCCATTGCCCACAGCGTTGCTCGAAAAACGAGCAACGAACATCGAATTCAAATTCAAAACCATTGGCAACATAGCACCCACTTAGAGCATGTTATTATGTATTGCTAGCTGGCGACATATACGTACCGATAGGCTATCAGAATTGAAAACATTGCATTTCTGTTATAAAGTAGTAAAGTGGCGTCAAAGGTTTCTGATAAAAAGCTGTGTCCCCTAAAGGCTGTTAGAATCAAGCCGACTCTGGTTACAAATCAATTTTCAAATTTGATAATTAAATTTCTAGATCTTGAACTGATCCACGGTTGAGAATAGAAATTACCTCAATTTTGGTTTGCAAATATAGGTTTTCCCGTTAGTAATTACCAGCTAACTAAATCCTAAATATTTTTATCGTGCATTTCTCAACATCAATTTAGTCTTAACTATATTCATTGTCAAAATTTTACACATGTATATGGTCAATAATTGAACACTATAAATGGGCACAAATCAGGTGACTGTTTCCAAAAATCAGTTAGGTCTTATTTCAAACGTGTATAACTACTGGGTTTTGGAAATACATACACATAGGCTATCTAACTTGCTCTTGATATTTTTTCTACGTACATTTAATTTGAAACAAAAATCAAATATTATTTCTATTTAAGTAGCGCCTAAATTAAAGATAGTGACTTGGTCCATTATCTCCTACCAGACTGTGAATTCAACCTGGTCGCCCTAAAAAATGACAAATATAGTCAGTTTACAATGCTTCATAATCTGATCATATGTGTTTGCAGCTATCTTCAGTAGATAGCATCCGCCGTATCAGTCATAAAAGCCCAATTTGTTTAGTGCTATCTTCAGTAGATAGCAACCGCCATATCAATCATATATAAATGCAAAAGGTGTTTGGAGCTATCTTCAGTAAATAGCATCCACCGTATCGATCATATCTAAAAGCAAAATGTGTTTGGAGCTATCTTCAGTAGATAGCATCCGCCGTATCAGTCTTATCTGAAAGCAAAATGTCTTTGGAGCCATCTTCAGTAGATAGCATCCGCCGTATCAGTCTTATCTGAAAGCAAAATGTCTTTGGAGCTATCTTCAGTAGATAGCATCCGCCGTATCAGTCTTATCTGAAAGCAAAATGTCTTTGGAGCTATCTTCAGTAGATAGCATCCGCCGTATCAGTCTTATCTGAAAGCAAAATGTCTTTGGAGCTATCTTCAGTAGATAGCATCCGCCGTATCAGTCTTATCTGAAAGCAAAATGTCTTTGGAGCCATCTTCAGTAGATAGCATCCGCCGTATTAGTCTTATCTGAAAGCAAAATGTCTTTGGTGCTATCTTCAGTAGAGAGCAACCGCCGTTTCGGTCATATCTAAATGCCAAATATGGGATCTTTCAATATTTTGCAGCATGTTCAATTATATTCCTAGGTGTTTTATAATGTGCAAATGCGCAAGGATGTTTGAAAATGTTGCAGGATGCTCCCAGATGTTTTACTTTTTATTTTTTATTTCATGCCAGTGAGGGTCTTTGATTACAAGCTCTCAAAATAAAAAAGACAATATACATACACAAAAAACACACACCATTAATCGGTATATTGTAATGACAAAGTTTTAAAATGTTTTACTATTTGGTATTCCTCCAACAAATGCACGATGAGTAAGTTTGTACATAGATGTTTCTTAACGAGGGCGTCATTTCTAATTATACACATGGAAAAAAGTATCGCACCACTGTTTTTTTGTTGAAAAGTGCAAATGTGGCCTCGAATTTTGCCACCATGGTGTGATATTAAGGATCATTTGTTTGCGTAAGCTGTCCAACAAAATGTTGTGCAATAAAAGGGCCACATTTTAGTTTGTGACGTAATCGATGTAATGTTTTTTTCAAGGCCAAGGGGAAAATGCATGTTTTTGTCCAAAAACATGCATGAAAAAAGTTTGGGTATAACACGATATTGAGAGGCCCGATGATTAATCTCTAAAGTTGTAATCTTTGGTAACACAATTAAGTCTTCCAAGGTCAAAGGTCATCTGGGGTCAACAACAAAACAAAAAACTCCCTTTTTCGTACGCCCAACAGTTATGGGGTCTAAGGTCAAAATAGGTCAAATTTTAAAGAAGTTCAAATGACAAAAGCAATATTGCGAATGTGTTGACCTAGGTCAAATAAACAAAAACAACATCAACGGTGACTAATATAATGACTTTTTTAAGTTTTTAAAGTCTATTCAATATCGCGTTATACCCAAACTTGTTTCATGAATGTTTCTGGACAAAATCATGCATTTTCCCCTCGGCCTTGAAAAAAACATTACATCGATTACGTAACAAACTAAAATGTGGCCCTTTTATTGCACAACATTTTGTTGGACAGCTTACGCAAACAAATGATCCTTAATATCACACCATGGTGGCAAAATTCGAGGCCACATTTGCACTTTTCAACAAAAAAATAGTTGTGCGATACTTTTTTCCATGTGTATATAATTTTATTACAATTTCGAACTAATGGACCATATTTCAGACCTTATTTCAGATTTCGCCAAGTATATAGCCGGGCCATTTTATGAAAAACTTGCACGCCGGGTGGAACATAGAGATTGACTCGTTGGATTCTGTTGGATTTGGCAGGGTTAGGGTTATAGAACCAAATATTACAAAAAGTTGGAAGAAAAAAAGAAGAGGGAACCAAAATACTCGATAACCCTAACCATTTCGGGCACTTTTTTCAGATTTGTTTTCTGCGCCAAGAAAAGTGACCCCAAAAGTCTCCGCATGATCCAAGAAACTTTACAAAGGAAAAGGGATCGGTCAGGAGGGTTGTTATGTTTGTTTGTTTGGGTTTTGTTTTAGTCTCACTCACAAAAGCCAAATATTTTTAGAAAAAACAACAACAATAAATCAGCGAATTTCTTTTTTTTTAATAAAAGAAAGATGAAACTTTTTTATAATTTTTCAATAAAAGAAAGATGAAACTTTTTTATAATTTTTCAATAAAAGAAAGATGAAACTTTTCAGGTCGGTCGGATACGTAGAACAGTTCTTTTTTATCTAAAAGAAGGACCTTTTTGCAATTTTATAATCAACTTTACTACTTTCGGTTATCGTCTGCAATTAATCTGTCATAAAACCATACCCTCCAGGTATCGAGCGAGACCAATGACATTGGGATAGTATAATATTGACCAAGTGAGTGCAACGAACTGACTACGAATTACACAAAAACAAGATATATTTTACCGATTTGTCCAGAGCCCGTAACGGTCAATGTTTTGTCAAATCATCGATATCAAATCATAAGTCCATGATCAAGTCAAACTTTATTAATTGTGTTGTTTCTGCCCCGTTAGCGCGGCCGGCAGCTGAACTTAAGATGTATGACCTTGAAATGATTATTGGCTGTGAAGCAAAAAGTACAGTTATTGCATACACGAGTGGACGTAACCCGGGGACGTACGAGTGAGGTATGGACTTTATGATAGTGACATAGAATCAATTAGGATGTTAGCGAGCGGGGATATCATATCACACGTCTACGGCTATTATATTGATAATTTGACAAAAATCTAGAATTATGCCCAATATTAAAGCTGTTATTGATAAGCTGAATTCAGAATTTTGTTTTCAATTGGTTTTTACCTGATTTGAAATAACGCGGGATTACGCAAACGACTAGAAAGTCAGCAGTGACTCGAGCTCCGGGATGGCTTTGGTAGTATTCGTGCTACGTCATTTTTATATAAGTAAAGAGTTTAACGGGTTCGCCGCCCGCCCCCCCCCCCCCCCCCCGCCCCCCCAAACTCAACACAAAAGTTGGTAACCATGACTGTTCTTCATTTTTTCAAAGTACCCCTTTGCAAGGATTTTTCAACAATTTTACCCCCCTTTTTTGGCAAAAACGAGGACAAAATTGGAGTGAAAAATACCCCTTTTTTTGCTTTTCAATGACTATAATTTCAAACACTCCTTTTCAAAGACACTTTACATACATTAAATAGATAAAAACTTGTTGCTCCCAACAGGCGTTTATGGTCATTTGTTATAAATTGGTGTACCCCAAATGGTGTATTTGGGTTGTTAACATGTTCTATCAAATGATTAAATCCATACTGTGATGTTTTTAGTTTTTTCCTCTTCGTAAAATACCCCTTTTTCGAATTTCGCGGAGACTAATTCATGAAATACCCCCTATTTTCATGATTTCGCTGTCACTAAGTGTCAGCGCTGACAATCGAAAATATACCCCTTTTCCGCGATTTTTAGAACAGTCATGGTTACCAACTTTTGTGTTGGGTTGGGGGCCGGGGTTCGCCGTCGGGCAAGTTTAAAACTGTCATGTCTATGCCACTCGAAGCGAAACTAAAAGTAGAACATTCAAATACATATTATTTACCCATTGTTGAATAAATAATGTTCTCTATTTACCTAGATGTATCGCGGGTATGCATAAACCTATTTGAACTATTATTAAACCAAGTTAACGGTACATCGAAAGTCCCCCGGCATGCCGTGCGCTGATTATTGTCAACAATGTAGCCTACCTGGAAATGCATCACTGTTTATTAAACTTTAAACGGTCGATCGACGCCATTTATAATTAACGTGTCTAAAAACACGTATGTTATTCCCCTTGGTTCATGCATGTTCATAATGATGTTTGGTGTAGAGTGTTTTTACGTAGTATTTAGTAGGGGGTGCTAGGTCATAGATTTAAAAAAGAATCAAATTATATAGGGTGTGTAAAATTTTTACAGAGTGGAACATAAAAAAGTTGATCGTTTTTGCTCCTCACAAAATATTTTGATAGTTTGTACAATTAGGGTTTAGCTGAAAATAGTCACCAAAATCAGAACAACCGCAGAAGGTGCTACCAAATTTGCTAAGAATGCACTTGCCCAAAATGTACACAGGAAAAGTACAGGGTGTCTAAAATTATGATGAAATAATGCATAAAATGAAGGTTTGTATATAATATTCTATGAAATTTAGTTAGCATGGACTATTTAATTTAAAAGAAAATGGTTATCAAAATGAACTACATGAATATCGTTAAAGTTCCTTTTATTTTGAATACAGGGTGGTCCAAAATAGGTCTAAATAGCAAACTTTTCATACATCTATGAACAATTCTGTGAAGAAACATTTCTGGCTTTTTTAGTTAAATGTTTTACTACCCAGGGTAGAAAAGGACCGAAGAGTCACACAAATAAAATAGAGAGACTGCGATTTGGCCATTGTTTAATCAATAAAATGAATAAAACTGTGTATTTTTTACATTAAAACACTCCCTGAATTGAACATCATATTCTAGTAGAGAATGTCTAGATAACAATTCAATATTAGTTTGTTATAGTAGCAGGCACATGTTATTAACACATATGAGAAGTTTGAAAACTTTCTTATGTATACTTTTAAAATGGCATCAATTTCAAAAGTTCTATTTTTCCGCTATTTTGTGTAGAAACCTATGGGCGCCACATCCACCGGCGCCACCTCCACAGGCCCCACCCTTGACTCACTCGACGTTTAGATTGATAACTTCACTGTTGCTAAACATGTGGCTTTAATCCTTTTTTTATTCGGTAGCTGGATAAATTGTCTTTAATATGATATTTGTTGACAACTTCTATTTAAAATAGAGACACGTATCACGATTTTAAGGATTTTTTTAAACGGCCCCACCTTATTTGATATACCTATTAGTGACATGTGAACACTCATGAAATCAAGTTATATACATCGAGATGGGCTCATAGAGTCCTGACACGTGGAGCGTGATATATTGATTAATGATAATTTTTACTTATAACTGTCCTACATGCCATGCACGTTTTAAATAATTTATGACTTACAAAAGACATCAAAATGTCTATCGATTAATGCATAGCATGAATAGTTATTTACCAAAAGGTTGACAGACAAACAATTACTACCTAAAATACGACATAGTTTTGTATCATCATCACTTAAATAACAAAAAATCCATACATAAGAGAGATCTGCTTGACGAAGATTCATTTGTAAATTGTGAAGCTCATTGTCACGGATTGCACGTAATGACTTACATAAAAGCATAACATGTTTGATATATTTGCAATCTCTACAGTTATTACATACACGAGAGGCCACGAGTAACATAACGTCTTTATTTCATGATAGTGACATAAAATCAATTGGGATGTTGGCGAGTGATATCATATTACATCAGCAAAATCTACCTGATATTGGGGGAAACTCGGACATAGTCCCCAACCGCGATTTTGTTGGCTTAAAATGTAGGTACCTATGTCTTCAACCACCAAATGAAAAATGCAATACTGCAACTGTTGGGAAACTCCAGAAAATTGAGAAAAAGAAGAACAATACTTATTTTGGCTGTACCATTTCACTCATGAGACACACAGTATAGTAGCCATACAAATAGCCCGGCAAAACATTATCGCAGAAGTAAACAATGCTTGTCGAAACCAATAAATTGATATTTCATACTCATACATTGAAGGATTTCATCAGAATGGCAATGATCCACTTTGGCGGGAAGAATCGTCATCTTCATAAGTTCCCAGTTGATTTTAGTAGTGGATCATAGACGTGACTGACTGAGCAAAAGTCCCCTCCTCTCTACCTTTAAATATGAAGAGCTTTTTTTGCAAAAGGGCCTACAGACTACCCCACGTGTTACTCATTTTGCATTAGTGAATTTGCATTGACAAGTCCATGGAACTATTCAAATTATTGATGGCTGTGTTCATAACTGTTTCTATGACTTTTATTAGTGCATCCATGCACGCCAATTGAGGCACCAACAATACAAGCCACATTCCACATAATGAATAGTCATCCATTCAATAATGCAAAATGAGTAACATGCAGAAGTGGATGTAAGCCATTTTGCAAAACAGCTCTTCATATATTTATTTTAAGTATTTTTATTAAGTTTTTAAACCCAATCACCATGCAAAGTAATATATTTTCCAGTAGGCCTACATCTATATTAACCCTCTTCCTCCTGAGACATTTTGTAAGTGGTGGTGGTGGTGGTGGTTGGTGGGGGTGGGGGCAAAAGAAAATCTAAATCGAGGTAAAGAGTATGCTTATTTTGGTACCATGGTATAGCTACAGATCTCTTCTTTCCATACACACCAAAACCAGTACAAACATCCCACGCATGACGTCACAATGACGTCACGAAACATGGCCGACTTCAAAATCCTGTTGTATTCGTCTGTACAATGAAATATAGGCCAACATTGAAATTTTCGCCTAAAAAGTTCCAAATATCAGAATTACACCCGGTTGAGGGTTAATGCAAATACTTTGTAATAATTCCTTGGTAATCTTAAACGTTCCAAAGTATACAATGATGTAAAACAAAAACGAAACTAATGCTTGGATTTCTAGTTTAGTAAATCAAGTGCCGCTCATACAGTGTACATATTGTTTTCTCATTCACTGAAGCACCCCTACAGATTTTTAAATCTATATGCACCTCCTACTAAACACGTAAAAACACTCTACATCAAACATCATACGAGCCAAGGGGAATTTACATACGTGTTTAATATTTAGACACGTTAAATATAAATAGCGTCGATCGACCATTTACAGTTTAATAAATAGTGCTGCATTTCCAGGTAGGCTACATTGTTGACAATAATCAGCGTACGGCATGCCGGAGGACTTTCGATGTACGGTTGGTTACCATGGTTTAATAATAGTTCAAATAGGTTTATGCATACCTGGGATACATGTAAATAGAGAACATTATTTATTCAACAATGTGTAAATAATATATATTTGAATGTTCTACTTTTAGTTTCGCTTCGAGTGAACTTAAATGACATAGCACGAATACTACACAACCATCCCGGAGCTCGAGTCACTGTTGGCTTTGTAGTCCGTAAATAGATTCATCAGGTCTGTTGATAATCATGAAGTAGAATGTTTTTTTGGCAAGACCAATATCAGATTTATTAAAAAACTTACGTTTTTTGCTAGCTGACAGTTTCGCTGGTCATCGACCAGCTTTCTCAAAGCTACTGATCGGCTGTTGTTGATTTGCCACCACCAAGGGCGTCACGAAACTGACCACTTCCGGTCAGTTTCCCGGCAAATTAACAACAGCCGATCAGTAGCTTTGAGAAAGCTGGTCGATGACCAGCGAAACTGTCAGCTAGCAAAAAACGTAAGTTTTTTAATAAATCTGATATTGGTCTTGCCAAAAAAACATTCTACTTCATGGCTTTGTAGTCGTTTACGTAAACCCGCGTTATTGTACAGTGTAAAACCCGAGAAAAGCGCTTCCCGTAAAGACATTTCGTCGTACCCATCGTGTTGTCGGAGCATGCGATTGGTATAGTCATGTGGGGTGTTGTCTCCTCGATAAGAATATCGCTGTTTCATGGGAAAAGGGTTGGAGTAATGACGCTAGACAGACATTTTGGTGAAGCCATACCGTTTGTGCCAAATTCTGCTGATAATTCGGATGTAATCTACATCGAAATTACCAAATTGTGAAATATTAGATGACATACTACGAATTAAGGTAAACGGTTTCAGATAGAAGTTAGTATGTCGAAGTATTACTTTGGTGCAAACCCCGAATTTCTAGGAACATTGAGGCCATACGTATCTCTCAATGCCCCTTTAAGCAAAATAAAGCACCAATACCTAAATTTAATGCAGTATATACTATTCTAGCAACACTACTCTATTGATTTACGGCGAACTTACTAATTTGTGCATGCCGCTATTGAATGGAGTTGCCACCTCGAGTTCAATTCCCATTGCTAAATATTTTGGGAGGAAACAAACGCGAGTTCGTTTTAGGAATAGTTACTCGTATTATTCTCCGGTTATTTTATTTATGCCAAGATCTAGATGGTCTTTTTTAAGGTTTACTTATCTTTTAAGATAATTTAACAAATGTATTGCAATTGATTCACCGTCAATACAAATGACTCGTGGCAGATCCCTAGAGCTAGAATCACAAGGGCAAGAATAAAATGTAACCTTATTTTAATTTTAGTTGGTATATAGTTGACCATGCAATTCCAAAGGGGTTATTTTTAACGTGTGCATAAGACATTCTTCATACACTATATATATAATACAGGGTCTAGTAGCTCCAGTTCGAGGCCCGCCCATGCAATTTAACAAGGACGATATACGCCTAACCAGGGGTCGACGAACGGGTTGGTCTATATCCTTGAAAATGCTATATTAGAAATAAACATTATTTATTTATATTTTTGGTAAATATGTCATTCACTCTCCTATTCCAACACTGTCCTTAAGTTTAGAAAATGATGCCCACCATTACACCAATTACACCAATAATAATGTGTTATTCACGGCCAGGTGCTTGCTGTCTATATCGATTCAGGTGAAGATATCAATTTAATTATATGAGTGCTATCTACACTTAAGATAGCAATATAGCATCTAAAATAGCAATGTAATATATGGGTACTATCTACTGACGATAGCAATGTAACATAATTATGGGTGTTATCTATTGAAGATAGCAATGTAATATATGGATACTGTCTACTGGAGATAGCAATGTAACATATGGGTATTATCTACTGAAGAGAGCAATATAATGTATGGGTTCTATCTAAGTGAAGAATGCAATAATATACGGGTGCTATCTACTGTAGATAGCAGACATCCGTGTTGTAACGGTTTGTTTGTTTGGTTATGCTTGATCCGTACGGAATAATACGATTGGGTCACGATTGACCCAGACTATCTATCAAAACAGATGGAAGATAATAATGAGGTAAACGAGCCAGTTCCAACAAATATTTCATGTGAGCAATCGCTATAAGCCACCGTGAACTTAAAAGCCTTGATCCAAGCTAGGGATCACATACTTTATACCTCACATCCTATGATACTACCCCTAAAAATTATAAATAAATTCGAAGGGATTCGGCAAAATAATAGAAGTTAGGCTAATCTTCCCAAATGTATGCCTAAACAATTATGATGATATTATCATCATTAATAGGAGTTGGTTCTGCAAAAACTGGTTAATTATCACCATCACCACAATTAATGTTTATGTTGCTGTTTTAAAGCAAATTCTCTAAAAGTAATCATACTGGTCACTTAATAAGCTAAACATGTTTTATCACGTTATGTAGGTCTACATGTTTTTTTGTTATTCTACAATAAGAACTATGATATCACAAATGTTTAATTATTACTATGCTATACATCGAAAGAACACTATAGCTAATCTGATTGTAATCTGATTTTTATCAAACCTGTAAGTGTAGGTGGGGAAATGTTAAGCTCAAAACCTTGCTCCTGGGGAAGAAACAACTTTGTGCAACCCTGACGTGTTTAGCCAATACCAGTGATTCAAAAGCTATGAAAGGGCAACCCATGAGTTCATATCAATAGCGTCTTTCCACACAATAGACACAAGATAAAATAATCGACGGTCATTTGAATGAACAGTGATGTTTGATTTGGTATATGCTTTAACTAAGTTTATGAACTAGTGTTTTGTTTTGTTTAATTGGGGGTAATTAGCACACATTTTTAATTTACCAACAGCGGCATTCCTATCAAGGATCACAAATACTACACAACAACACCAACCGCATGCTCCAACATGATAGGGACCACGGAAATTATGTTAATGAGCTACCTTTTCCTGTACCATTAGGGCTACGCTATTTCAAATAAGGTAAAAACCAATTGAAAACAAAAAAAACTGAATTCAGCTTATCAATCACAGCTTTCATATTGGGCATAATTCTAGAATATCTGAGGCTGGTATGTGATAGGTTGTCAAGATTTGTTTCTGTCAAGATAACAGGGTTCAGGGAAAGATTGTCCAGAACTTTAAGTATTAATGGATGCACGTCATATGAGGTTGAACTCGCGTAAAGTACGCGAGTTCACCTCACCCCCAAAACGGCGCAACGGTCATCCGTGGTGTGCACTACGTAAGCTCGACCTCACGGCTCTGATTGGTTAGCGGTATTTTGTGCGCGCGCAGCTTATCGAAGCAGCGCCAGCGTGTGTCGGACTGTGGCCAGGAGATTTATATGTGCCGTAGGTCCATTAGAAAGTGATCTACAATGTCAACTAAACTTAGTCTAAGCTCATTTATTGTCAAATTATCAATATAAATAGACGTAGACGTGTGGTATATATGATATTCCCGCTCGCTACATTAGCATCCCAATTGATTCTATGTCACTGTCATGAAATGAAGTCGTTACCTCACTCTTAACGTCCACTCGTGTATGGCCGTGTGTTTTGAACTCACCACCCAAAAAGGGTGGTGGCGTTGCATTTCTGGTGACGAATCATCCATCTCTCTCTATTAACTCAACAACTAAATGTGGTAGAGCTATAGTTGAGGTGTCATGTGAAAGCCTATTTATCTAGCTACATTGTGTTAATAAATCAGGTATTTCTATAAATGTTTGGCTGAGATATGATTGATTATGTTGTGAAAGTCAGGGGTAGTGGCGGTGGCGGTGGCGGCGGCGCTGTGTGCAATCTCTATGGGAAATATAGAAAATGTTCCCAATTCTACGTTCAATTGACTATAACTCCTCATCCCTGTACGGTACAAACATGATTTTGCTCTCATTTTATAGATTTTTTTATATTCTATAAGATTCTGTTTCAACAAACTATTGTTCAACAATTGTAATCATGAATCGATTGCGTTGTCCTCGGCTTTTTCCCTATTCGCTACACAGTGAACTTGCCCTAATTCATCGGTTTTACATACATGACTATAACAAAAGAAATATTTAACCGATGATAGCAAAATTATACATTTTTGGAAAGCTCTCAAATAGGGGAATTCAAAAATAGGATAGGGTGCATACCAAAAAATATATACTTGTAAACTCTAATAAATATGAAATTTAAACGTTTGTGCTCATTTACTTCTCGATATAGTATATTTCAACATGTTTACCATTAACAACTATTATGTTCTGATGGGTAATTGCATGAGGAACTTAAATATGCACAGTAAAATTATGATTGGGATATGTATATAATTATTATTGAGCTTAAATCAAAATATGAAAAAAAATCGATATTTTTTGAACATTCTTAATCACAACATGTTACCATTAAGTCTTATCTCAATTCCAATAGCATATTTAGATTCCTTGTGAGATTACCGTTCAGAAAATATATTCTTTTTATGGGGTAGAACAAATAGTTATTGCGATATGCTAATTCGAATCTCAGATGGTGTAAAATGTAAAAATCTGAACATGCAACGGTAAGGGTGGCGAGTTCAAAACACACGGCCGTATGTATAATAACTGTCTGTTTTGCTTTGCAGCCTATAATCATTTCAGGGTCATTCATCTTAAGTTCAGCTGCCAGCTAACGGGACACCAGCAGCCCAAGGGCCGCAGAAACAACACAATTAACCAAGTTTGACTTGACTTTGATTATGGCCTTATGTTTTGATATCGTTGCCTTGACAAAACAGTGACCGTTACGGGCTCTGGACAAATCGGTAAAACATATCATCATGTTTTTGTATAATTCGTATCGAACTCACTTGGTCAATATTTTAATATTCCAATGCCATTGCTCTCGCACGATACCTGGAGGGTACACTCTCCGAAAAGATGGTTCAACTTAGAACCTTTTTGTCCTCTATATGGAACCCTTGAGAGGAGAACCCGCAAAAATGGTTCTTAAAAGAACCCCAAAAGGTTCTTAGAAGCACCAAATAATTATGGTTATTTATAACCTTTTTAGAACTCTTTCTGGGTCGATGAAGAACCATTAGAGGTTCCATATAGAGGACAGTTTTAGAACCCCTTTGCTGAGAGTGTATGGTTTTATGACAGATTAATTGCAGATGATAACCGAAAGTAGTAAAGTTAATTATAAATTTACGAAAAGGTCCTCTTTTAGCATTGTTTTAATACTATTTTTAAACATTTTCAAAGTATTTTGTTTTTGTGAGTGAGACCTAAACAAAACCAGATCCTACCAGAGAAGTCAGCCTGCCGGTGTAGCATGGTTTCTTTTGTCGACTTAAATGCCATCAGTCCAATGAACCTTTGGTCGGCCACATTCTTACTTTTTCCATCGTAAGGTTTCTTGGATGATCACCTATTCAAGGTCGTCTCAATCTCCTCTGGAAGTAGGTACAAGTTTGACACTGATACGGCGGATGTTATCTACTGAAGATAGCTCCAAACACATTTTGCATTTAGATATGATTGATATGGCGGTTGCTATACTAAAGATAGCACCATTCACATTTGGCTTTTAGATATGACTGATACGGCGGATGCTGTCTACTGGTGATAGCTCCTAACACATTTTGCACTTAGATATGATTGATACGGTGGCAGCACCAAACACATTTAGCTTTAAGATATGACTGATACGGCGGATGCTATCTACTGAAGATAGCTCCAAACATATTTTTTATTTAGATATGATTGATATGGCGGTTGCTATCTACTGAAGATAGCACCAAACACATTTTGCTTTTAGATGACTGATACGGCGGATGCTCTACCGAAACACATTTTGTATTTAGATATGATTGATATGGCGGTTGCTATCTACTGACGATAGCATCAATCACATTTGGCTTTTAGATATGACTGATACGGCGGATGCTATCTACTAAAGATAGCTCCAAAAACACATTTGATCAGATTATGAAGCATTCTAAACTGACTATATTTGTCATTTTTTAGGGAGACCAGGTTGAATTCACAGCTGGTAGGAGATAAGGGGACCAAGCCACTATCTTTAATTTAGGCGCTACTTAAATGGAAATAATATTTGATCTTTGTTTCAAATTAAATTTACGTAGAACAAATATCAAGACCAAGTTGAATATGTGTTTGTATTTCCAAAACCCAGTAGTTATGGACACGTTTGAAATAAGACAAAATTGATTTTTAGGAGCAGTCACCTGATTTGTGACCATTTATAGTGTTCAATTATTGACCATTTACATGTGCCAAATATTGAAAATGAATATAGTTAAGACTAAATTGATGTTAGGAAATGCACAATAAAAATATTTAGGATTTGGTAAGCTGGTAATTACGGGAAAACCTTATACTTGCAAACCAAAATTGCGGTAAGTTCTATTCTCAACCGTGGATCAGTTCAAGATTTAGAAATTTAATTATTAATTTTGAAAATTGATTTGTAACCAGAGTCGGCTTGATTCTCACAGCGTTTAGGGGACACAGCTTTTTATCAGAATACCTTTGACGCCACTTTACTACTTTATAACAGAAATGCAACGTTTTCAATTCTGATAGCCTATCGGTACGTTTATGTCGTCAGCTAGCAATACATAATAACATGCTCAAAGTGGATGCTATATTGCTAATGGTTTTGACTTTGAATTTAATGTTCGTTTTACAGACACTGCTTCCAGCACTTGGTGAAAGAATGATCTTTCTCGATAAACAACTTCAACTTGTTCTGTGAAATAAATCACAAATCTATTGAATTCGATGTTCGTTTTTCGAGCAACGCTGTGGGCAATGGGTTTTAGTAAGTCTTTAAGTAGGAGGGTGTCGTATTTTTCATATCCGCTTACGTAAGTCAAGTATAACTCAATTCCAGTCTCGTCTTATTATCTCCTAGATGCATAATTAGTGTTACAGACACTGCTTCCAGCATTTGGTGTATATGATTTCTCTCGATTATCAACTTCAATTTGCTCTGTGGAATAAATCACACAAATGTCATGTAGACATGTCCGGTCCTTGAATTAAGAATGGATTTCCATCCAGTCGCATTTGAAGAGACAACATGCCAACAAAATGTATTGCATGCGCGCAGCCATACTGTATACGAATGATGTTAGAAATATAAATACTGATTATTATTATTATTATTATTATTATTATTATTATTATTATTATTATTAGAACTGTTTAGTTTGTTCTGTGACGAGATAGAGGTCAATTAGAGTAAGATCCGCTTGAATATCAATATACAAGGAGGGTAATTCAACATGTTCAATGTTCTATCTCTTAATTACCTCATAACATATTGTAACATTTAGGGAAAAGTGTAATTTAGGTCCCAAATACTGGTATACTGGTGTACCAATGCGTTCAATACTGGAACATACAGTAGACCATCCAAACGCAATAATGTGTTTTAAAAAATGTATCACGGCATTTTTGTGTTACAGCTTGACATCTAGGAAAAATTAAGAGCTTAGATAGTAAGGTGTACATTTAGGCTAGCTAAATACCAGTATCCAACTTTCTAAGCAGATATGTTATTGTATTTCATGGTGATAATTATAGGTTACACAATCCTCTATTAATAATTGAAATATCCAAAAGGATTATCAAGCAGTTACAATCGCCGCCAAGTATACATAAGTAGTTGTATCAGAGAGATGTTATTACTAATTATACCTATTACACCTCCCTGGTTGTATGAATTCATCAATGACCTTATTAATCAGATATCCTTTACTTTCTTAATCGATTGGGGTTATTACGGTATCACTCGCGGTCTTTAGATGATCATATGCATGGGGTAATGAAATGATCACTCAGGATCATTAAACGATCATTTTGAATCATTAACTGGTCATTTGGGGTCATTGAATGATCACCTGGGGTTATTAAGCGATCAACCGGGTCATTATATGATCGCTTGGGGTCATTACGCTATCCCCTAGGGTCATTAAATGATCAAATGGGTAATGAAATGATCAATCAGGATCGCATCGGGTTATTAAACAAATACTTTGTGTCAATGGTAACAACGGGTTATCAAATTATCACTTGGATCGAGTCAATAATCACATGGGGTCATTAAATCATCCCCCTGCGGTTATTAGATGACAGCTTGGGTGGCTTAGATAATCAAATGATGGGTTGGGACCATTAAAATATCACTTGGTGCCATTTAATGATCACTCAGAGTTATTACAGGATCCCTTTGAGTCATTTAAAAATGGTCAATTGGGGTCATTGAATGATCAAGTGGGTTATTAAGCGACCATACGGGTCATTAAATGATTGCTTGGTGTCACCTAGGGGAGGCGTTCAAACATATCGGCAAGACTTATCAGATATCTGAGGCCCGTATCGGCAAGGCTTTGCCGACGGGAGGATAGACATTCCCGATTTGGAAGTGCACTTTTAGATACTCCTAGATTCAAGGAAAGAAACTTTCCGAATTGACCAGCATATCGGCAATCCACTCAAAAAGCGTTTCTTTCAAAGTCAAATATTGATTATCAAGTGCTACTTGAGAGACAACAATAGGCGATACTCCGCGCGTGAAGATGGTCAATATATTAATTCGTCTGGAAGTTTATCCCTATTATTGATCAAGACGGCACTGGTATAGGGGTTTGCTGGTCAATAGTTGATTTAATTCCTCATTTGTACAAATTATTTAATTAAAATACTCATCAATATGGATATTGGTCATCATACCCGAATTCTACATTAAGAATTACGTCAAAATAAGTTCAAACATGCCCAGTTTTTGTTCTTTATGAACCATAAATTGAGTTAAATTTGACTACTTTTTAACGCTCTGTATCAAACCAATATATCAAATCAATGTTATGTCAGCGTCTTTGTTGTCCTAAATAGGCATAATGGTTTGATTTTTAAAAAGGCCTATAAATATAACTCCCAATCCACGGCTGTTTGATCGCGTGTAAATTGTCCGATTTATAATCGCATCTTCAAAACAGAGGGCAGCACAGATTGATTATCAATTATCGATTATCGGGTAAAACTAGTTAAATCTAACCGTGCCGCTCAGCTCCGTAACCAAGGATTATAGAACAAAGGGATATGCACCAGTTAGGACGGGGGGCTTTTAAATACATTTTATCACTGCTAGATCCATTTTAATCACGTTCTTTGTTCATTTACTTTGTTCAGATATTTATTTCTGACGGTGGCCATTCATACAAGCCCGATTTTATTAGGATATTCAGCTTTTTTAGCCTTGCGCGCTCTAAAAAAGACTTTTTTGGTTGCGGTTTCAACGCGAACGTAAGTTATTCCGCCAAATATGTCGCAGATTGACCAGTTCGATAAAAAAACACTATACGTAACTCAAAATGTGATATAATATCCCAAAAAGCAAATCGTGGGGCACATATTAGGATATTCAGCTTTTTTAGCCTTGCGCGCTCTAAAAAAGACTTTTTTGGTTGCGGTTTCAACGCGAACGTAAGTTATTCCGCCAAATATGTCGCAGATTGACCAGTTCGATAAAAAAACACTATACGTAACTCAAAATGTGATATAATATCCCAAAAAGCAAATCGTGGGGCACATATTAGGATATTCAGCTTTTTTAGCCTTGCACGCTCTAAAAAAGACTTTTTTGGTTGCGGTTTCAACGCGAACGTAAGTTATTCCGCCAAATATGTCGCAGATTGACCAGTTCGATAAAAAAACATTATACGTAACTCAAAATGTGATATAATATCCCAAAAAGCAAGTCGTGGGGCACATATTAGGATATTCAGCTTTTTTAGCCTTGCGCGCTCTAAAAAAGACTTTTTTGGTTGCGGTTTCAACGCGAACGTAAGTTATTCCGCCAAATATGTCGCAGATTGACCAGTTCGATAAAAAAACACTATACGTAACTCAAAATGTGATATAATATCCCAAAAAGCAAATCGTGGGGCACATATTAGGATATTCAGCTTTTTTAGCCTTGCGCGCTCTAAAAAAGACTTTTTTGGTTGCAGTTTCAACGCGAACGTAAGTTATTCCGCCAAATATGTCGCAGATTGACCAGTTCGATAAAAAAACATTATACGTAACTCAAAATGTGATATAATATCCCAAAAAGCAAATCGTGGGGCACATATTAGGATATTCAGCTTTTTTAGCCTTGCGCGCTCTAAAAAAGACTTTTTTGGTTGCGGTTTCAACGCGAACGTAAGTTATTCCGCCAAATATGTCGCAGATTGACCAGTTCGATAAAAAAACATTATACGTAACTCAAAATGTGATATAATATCCCAAAAAGCAAATCGTGGGGCACATATTAGGATATTCAGCTTTTTTAGCCTTGCACGCTCTAAAAAAGACTTTTTTGGTTGCGGTTTCAACGCGAACGTAAGTTTTTCCGCCAAATATGTCGCAGATTGACCAGTTCGATAAAAAAACACTATACGTAACTCAAAATGTGATATAATATCCCAAAAAGCAAATCGTGGGGCACATATTAGGATATTCAGCTTTTTTAGCCTTGCGCGCTCTAAAAACGACTTTTTTGGTTGCGGTTTCAACGCGAACGTAAGTTATTCCGCCAAATATGTCGCAGATTGACCAGTTCGATAAAAAAACATTATACGTAACTCAAAATGTGATATAATATCCCAAAAAGCAAATCGTGGGGCACATATTAGGATATTCAGCTTTTTTAGCCTTGCGCGCTCTAAAAAAGACTTTTTTGGTTGCGGTTTCAACGCGAACGTAAGTTATTCCGCCAAATATGTCGCAGATTGACCAGTTCGATAAAAAAACATTATACGTAACTCAAAATGTGATATAATATACAAAAAAGCAAATCGGAGAGCACATTTTTTTACTAGTCCTATACCTGCTGCCTGTGTGTTACTGGCATCCATTTTGACAATCCAAATGACGAATACTAAAAGAAACACACGGTGTGAGCAGTAAAATGTGAAATTACAAACCAAATATTGGAGGCCCGGATACGAAAATGCAAGCATCTTATGCACAAGAAATTTTTGTATTTAGTGTATAAATAATAAGATTTCCCGCTGGTCCAACGTTAAATAAGAGACTCTAGAGAGAGGCCAAACGAGACAAAAATCAGTGTAAATGGTGCTTAGATTTGCGGAGCTCCGCATGATTGCACGTTGAGATATAGGGAACTGCTGTTTCGTAAGCAAACTTGAAAACGATGTTACCAAAATAATGTTAACATACAAACCAAATATTGGAGGCCCGGATACGAAAATGATAGCATCTTATGCACAAGAAATTTTTGTATTTAGTGTATGAATCATAAGATTTCCCGCTGGTCCAACGTTAAATAAGAGACTCTAGAGAGAGGCCAAACGAGAAAGAAATAAGTGTAAATGGTGCTTAGATTTGCGGCTTGCGCATAATTGCACGTTGAGATATAGGACGCGTACATAGTACATGCACTCAACTGGTTTGCGTGATAATCGAACTATCGAAAGTATTGAGAAACGTTAAGATGACGTCATAATAAATCGGACTGTCAAACAGCCGTGAATCAGATACGTCATCGTGCAGTTATTGTCCGTTTTACTATACTGCACACACAGGGAGCTCGTAATTGGTGCGTGACCTCTCCTAAACGCTATGTACTACAGGTATACGAGGATTGCTAGTTATTTTCGTTTTAGCCAAACTATTTACTCAAATTTACCATAACCCTCGCCATCTGAGGGAGTATTTAGTTTTCTTCCTTGTATCCAATTTTATAAAAGAAAAGTTGCCCGGAACCATAGCGGTTATCCATTTCTGTACACAGATGTAAGGAGTAGCGGGCCAATTTCTGTCCATGATAGCCAATGGCAAAATTGACTCTCAAAATCAATATCAAGACCGCTATATTCATTAGGGCGTAGTTTACAAACGGCTTGTCCTAAAGACCGGTAACTCTTTTTAAAGTCTTGCCAAGACCCTCATTTATTCGCATGTCAAAAGGGAATCCGATAAGACGAAGGACATTTAGCGGTCGATTTAATATGTAAATGCTACGAAAGGGCCCAAATATATAGCTATCGAAAATAAAATCTTCCATTTTCCAAAATTTACGCCCGACTGACCGACTTGTGTGCGTGGACTCGCGGGGCGTTCGATAGGTGATAATTGGTATTCTATTGTTAACTTATTGACTGTAACCATCAAGTACAAAAGGTGTAATTTATTTAACAATGTATCTCTCCCGAAAATTTCTACACACAACATTTATCATGAGTATTTTCTTGCAACAAGGCTTTAATATCGATAAATTTATCTCTAAAATAATACATATAAGTATGAAATTCAGATGATCATCAAGCAGAGAATATACTTTTTCTGAATCTACAATTATTTTCTCTACATATTATTCCTATTTTCCACAAGGGCAGTGTTAAGATGCTATCTCAAAATAAATTTACGATACTCGAAGCCGTGCTGTTTTTTTCTGGCGCAAGTTTTAAAACTGGTTTAATACTGTTTAATCTAGTTTTAACTGCAAAAGGTTGCGAGGCAATTTACATGGACTGTAACTGCACGATGTTCGACACGAATAAATGATCTATTTACACGATCTGTATTATACGTGCCAGATGGAAGATAAAAGAGTTATGTTTATATATTGTATTAACCCTAACCCTCCTAAACACGACGTGCTGCAATTTTGTACCGCGCGGCGGCCCCATCAATCTCGTGCCACGCTCAGCGCGTGGTTAAACTTGTTAAAAAACGTAAGTTTTTTAACCTTCCCCGTGTAGCTCAGTCGGTAGAGAATCAGACTTGCACGCACGTGGCCCGGGTTGATTTTCCCCTCGAATTTGACCCGTTTTTCTCCCCTGATAGTTTAATTCACAAAAACACGCCCGGTGAGTTAGCGTTAAAGAAATTAGACCGGAAAGCAACACTGTCAGTTACAAATTTGCAACTTATATTTTTTAATTTTTGACGTAAGTAATTTCGCCCCGGGGCATTCCCCTATTAGTATACTCTTTAGGATATTTTCCTTATTATTGTACATACATAGTACCCGTGCCTGGATTTATAAAGTATTGGTCAAATCTAACTTATTTACAACTCACACAATACAAACGCGATGTATATGTTTTTAGATTTGTTTTGTAATCGTACAATTCGATTATAACAATTAGTCAAATATCGACCAGCACGCGTTAGTTTCGAAGCCGCTCAATCAATAGTTGCTTAGCATTGAAGTAGATTTACAACCACTAGATAACAATAAAGGTAATTGGTGAGTCCGGCGTTTTAAGTGGCTATTATATCGTCTTACCAGAACTTGCTAAATCCAACTTGCCGGTTTGAAACTCTTAGATGGTATCTTAGCTCGTGGCTCAGACAACTGAACTTGCATATTATATCTTTTAAAAAAGTTGCCGATTTGACTTTTCCGATTCCATCTTAGATATCTGATAAGCCTTGCCGATACGTTTGAACGCCTCCCTCTAGGGCCATTAAATGATCACTCAGGATGACTTGGGGTCATTAAACAATCCTTTTGTGTAAATGGTCACTTAGGTTTCTTACATCATCACTTGGAAATAGTCACGTATGGTGTTATTAGATGACGGCTCGGGTCATTAAATGGTGAGTCGGGGTCATTAAAATATCCCTTGGGGTCATTAAATGATCACCCAGGGTTAATAAATGAATAACCTTTTCGACGACCATCTTGGAATACTTAAAATGTTATGTTTTATCACAAAAATATAATGAATGCCGTTTCAAGGTAATACATAGTCGATCTGATTACTGTTGGATAGTACATTGTTCAAAGATAAAAATGGTCTTTTTATGCTGAAAATAGCCTAAAAACGATTTCTATTTTTGTCACCCATTTCATTGGAAACCTTACAATCTAAGCACGTAATTTAGACTCACATTTATTGCCTTTGGATGGTCTACTGGTAGGCTACTTTCTTTGCTTTACAGCCTATAATAATTTCAAGGTAATTCATCTTAAGTTCAGCACCCGGCTAACATGTCACCAGCAGCTCAAGGGCAGTAACAACACAATTAATAAAGTTTGACTTGATCATGGACTTGTGAAAACAGTGACTGTTACGGACTCTGAACAAATCGGTTAAACAAATCTTGTTTTTGTATAATTCGTAGTCAGTTCGTTGCACTCACTTGGTCAATATTATACTATCCCAGTCATTGCTCTCGCTCGATACCTATGATAGATTAATTGCAGATCATAACCGAAAGTAGTACCCATAGTTTCACCTTTCTTTTATTAAAAAAAGAAAGAAATTTGCTGATTTATTGTTTTTATTTTATTTTTAATTTTCAAAATATTTTGTTTTTGTGAGTGAGACCAAAGCAAAACCCAAACAAACAAACATGACAACCCTCCTGGCCGATCCTACCAGTGTACCATGGTTTCCTTAGTTGACTTAAATGCCATCAGTCCAATGAACCTTTGGTCGGCCACTCTCTTGCTTTTTCCATCGTAAAGTTTCTTTGATGATCACCTTTTCTAAGTCGTCTCAATCTCCTCTGGGAGTGTGTACAAGTTTGCTACGAATGATCTTATTGCTTGGTAGATTGGTCTCCAATTTGGCTCCTGGAGAGTGCATCGGTCGAATGCTCTTACAACATCTTTCTCCAACACGATCTCAAAATGTAACAGTGTAGTGATGCAGCTACATCAGTACTAACAGTGGCTGTCCGCTAGTCCGAATATCCGCTAGCCCAACAAATACACTAGTCCGAACAGTGATTTAGATATACCTTGTAGTCCGCTAGTCCGAAAATTAAATAAGGTCAATTAGTCCGAAAATATGGACCGTTTGACCTAGAAATAGATAGGACAGGTCTGCCAGGGTAAAAATCAATTTAGGTTCGCTATTTCGAATTTAAGGAGGGCAGCTACTCCGAAAACAATATCAGCTTCGATAGTCCGAAAACAATATTAGCACCGCTAGTCCGAATTATAAATGAGATCCGATAGTCCGAAATTGATAAAGAATTCGCTAGTCCGATTTTTAAAATATATCCGCTAGCTCGAAAAGAAAATAAGGTCTGCTAGTCCGAAATGTTATTCATCTTAAGTTCAGCACCCAGCTAACATGGCACCAGCAGCTCAAGGGCAGTAACAACACAATTAATAAAGTTTGACTTGATCATGGACTTGTGAAAACAGTGACTGTTACGGGCTCTGAACAAGTTGTTTGTTAGGATACTAGTCTCCGGTAAGGAACAGAGTTGACGCTTGGGCCAACAAAAAAAATTGTTATGTTGTCCTCGACAGCTTTCAGAGAGGAGGGGTGGGCGGGCGTTTTTTTTGTTGTTTTTTTTAATTTTCTTTTACCAGCAGAAGCTCAAAGTTCAGCCAACAAGAAGTTAAAATCACTCTAAGAGCCGCACATATATGTTATAAACACTTAATTTAATATTCAATGCCATTTAAACTGTTAAAAAAAAAATCTGCAAAAAATCTGAAGAAAAAAAACTGAAAAAAAAAAATCTGAAAAGAAAAAAAAATCTGAAAAAAAAAAAATCTGAAAAAAGAAGAAAAAAAATCTGATTTTTTTAAAACAAAAAATACGATTTAAAATTTTTTAAAAATCTGAAGAAAAAAAAAAATCGGAGCGGCCCTAAAATGACGAGCGGGCGGTCGAGGACAACATAACAAACAAAAATTTGGGCCTTATTGTTCAACGAAACTAAATGCGTAAATCGTCTTAGAGTCAGAGCAATGAGTCGCACAATTTATTTTCATGTTCGCATTCCCCATTTAGCAAAATAACAAAATAATAATCGTATGTCGGAGTCCAAGTTTAGCATCACAGCTGCAATGCATTATCCTCTACCAACCAAGTCCCAAAAGGGTCAAAACCTTTTCAAAACCTTCTTTGCCGGTGAAATAATTTGCATTATAAAAATAAAATTACATTTGGATAAAGAAGACTTGTAGAATTATGTTGGTACCAAACTTACAAGTACAGCTTTCTGTTTTGCCAAAATACAGACGAAAGTTCCCCAAACAGTAAAAGTGCACTTTCATATAAAAGCATAGTATAATGAGCTGAATAAAGTCACGGATGCGACAAATGGAAAGAGGTTAGGAAGAGAAACAAGGTTCTCTACAATGATTCTTTTTAATTTCAGATTCAGATTAATATAATCCTTATTATGAACATTATTAATGTTGTGCACAACATTGAATAAGTGAAAACCTTTTTTTAACCAAATCCAAATGAATTAAATTGTGAGGAACACGCTGCATATGATTTCAGTGACTCCAGCAAATCGAAAAACGTATTGGTGTTGCGAGTTGTGTGACCAAACCTTTTAGCGTGTATTTTATATCTAGTGGCCTCAAAAAGGAGTCGTGTTTGGTACCGAAATGATTCTACAAGTTTTGACTTTCCTAAATGTTCAATGTGGTACTAGGACTTATTTTAAGAGAAATACAAATCTTTAAAATGGTTTCGAAACTTTTGGGACACCCTGTACCAAGCACAAAGTTCGGCCCCGCCGATAAATGTCCTTGCTAATTTTTCGCTGGGATATTCATCGGTGTTTGTTTAGGTTGTTATATTGCTTTATTTTTATAAATATTGTCTACTAAAGGTGTATGTTCCGATCACTTTTTGGGGGCTATGATTTTTTTCACATCAAGATATTTTGATATCAGAAGTATCCCCATATTTTTCTCATTATGTCTGTAAAATCTTAGGGCCCAGAAATGTTCCATTTAGAAATTATAGGCTAAAATGTGGTGAATTACTGCCAAAGGTGGTTAACCATCAAACAGTTTGTGTTTAACTCAATGGGTAAGTGTACAGGCTGTCCCAAAATGATTAGTACCCATCGATGCCCAAAGTTCAATAAATTGTTTCATCATCAAAGTCAATGAGATGAGATCCGTTGTTTTTCTATCATATTTGCTATATCGTACCCTTTCATTAGAATTTTAGATCATGAATATCGGACTTATTTTATTGAACTTACACTCCATTTTGTAAGACATGGTGATTTCACCTTTTTGGCAAAGTGCAAAATAATGTGTTTTTAAACAGCTTGTTTGAAAGAAACTAATACATTCTCTTAATCTCTTGTCTGCTAATACCTTTGGTTCCTTTCTATTATAAACTACTGTTGTATCCTATTGTTGTTCAAACCATTAATACTTCTTCATTTTGATTCAATTTGAAGAATAAAAATGGATCGTCACACATGAGTGACCCCAAGCTTTGTTTCTATAATGAGCTAGTTTTGAGGCTAAACTTGAGGGACATTTAAACAGGTAAAGACGTGGTCATGGGTAATTAGCAGTGGCTTAGACTTCTTTTTCATATTGGGGATACTATTTCCTACAAACTTGGTAAAAATGATATAGTCCCTTAGTGTTTAACCTCACGAAATCCATTCTCCAATGTGAAAATGAAATCTAAGCCACAGGTGATTCACCAAATACCACTTCATTTTTTTAGATTGTTTTGAATCTTCTATGTCTACTAATTTTGTCTTACATTGATTATCAGGTATCTTAACGCCTCAATCAATATAAATATTAATATAGTTCTATTGATAATAATAGCTATCCGTGGGAGAGAAGAGGAACTAGGATTCACCATCAAGCCTAGACAAAGTCGAAGAATAGGGCCAAAGAAAGTCACGGATCTTGACTTTGCAGATGACATAGCGTTACTATCTGACACTAAGGAGCAGGCACAGAAGCTGCTGAAATACGTTGAGGAAGCAGCACTCAAAACTGGGCTCCACATGAATGCCAAGAAAACCAAATGTATGGTATTTCATCAAACACAAACGGTACAGCTAAACACCTCTGATGGAAGTAACCTAGACAACGTAGAGGACTTCAAATACCTGGGAGCTTGGGTTGGTAGTAGCCAGCATGACATAAAAATACGCAAAGCACTTGCTTGGAAGGCCTGCAATGCTCTGAACAAAGTGTGGAAATCCAGCCTCTGTCGAAAAATCAAAATCACACTTTTCCAAGCTACTGTTCAAAGTGTTCTACTGTATGGAGCTGAGACATGGACCATCACCAACAGACTTAAGAAATCTCTAGATGGGTGCTACACTAGAATGTTGAGAACTGCACTCAACATTAGTTAGAAAGACATGGTACCGAACAAAGACCTGTATGGAAAATTACAAAAGGTATCAGAAAACATCACAGACCGAAGGATGAGATTTGCCGGGCATTGCATGAGAAGAGAAAATGAAATAGTGTCTGACCTTCTGCTATGGAGACCCAAGCACGGACATATATCTGTCGGACGCCCAGCCTTAACATACTTGGACGTCTTGGCGAAAGACACAGGACTGAAGGATGAGGAGATGAAAGCATGCATGAGGGACAGAGTAGTATGGCGAGCCATCACGAAGACCGTTCGAGAACGACATAAGTAGTAGTAAGATAATAATTGATTGTGTATAACATTTCATAATCTCAATTACCTGGACTGGAATCGAAAAGTTGAATTCACGTGTCTATTGAAATTGACCATTCACTTCACAATATACGGCTTTGACTATATATCTGTACTTATGAAATTGTATCAATTGCCTTAATGATAGTTTAAAATACACTGCAGAGAAATTGTGCATCCCGAGCTTCAGAGATCGCCAACAAAAATGTGATTCTAAAATGCCTGAATGGTAACGATATTCTTATCGTTTATTAACATTGTTTCTTAATTAAATATTGCTTAAGGCAACATTATTGAGTATATAATAGATGTAGATGTAGAGACTATACTTATCTATAAGATTTTCCAAGGAGTACCACATTGTCGGGATTTCTGAAATCGGGGAAGCAGAGGAAGTAACAATTGCCATTGTAATTTCAACAGCAAATATCGGAACTAAATACAAAATGCTGAATAATAATACAATGCCACTGCTTTCAAACATACAAAGTTTTTAAGCACGACAAGACAGACCTTCACCTTAGCCGAACTACACATTGGGTAAGACTGCGTTGCATTCCAACTTGAATCTGTCAACACTTAATGGTTGGAAAATCGGTTAGGAAAGGGAGGGCTATAACACAATTTTGTTTTTGCATGGCGACTTCCTTAGGAGTCACAAAACTTGGGGTGGAAACCCAGGTCCTCGCGGCTACGCCGTTTAAAATCAGTGTACTAAGGCCGTGAGTGACCGATTCCACTTCTAGTTCTACTTTCAACTTCATGACATTGCTAATATATGAATGTTCTTATTAGATCATCTTTATACAATCACATGGAATGGACAACCGAGGCCCATTCCGATCACCAAGCAGGGCGAAACAAATATACACAATTACACCACACTAATACACTTATAAAACATATGCACATTTGTCGTGACAGAACTATTACACCTCTGATTGCCTGATTACAAGTGGTGACGTTCCATGCCCGTTCGAACATAGAATGAAAGCTGGAATATTAGCAGACACTTTTTGAGATGTTTCTTTTTGAGGGAACTGTGCTTATATTACATTTTAAGAACATTTGACAAATTCTCATAAAAAAGTCCCAAGATATTCAGTTTAATCTTAACCTGATGCTACTTTTCATTTAACAGAAACGATGGTCGTATAAAACGTTGAGTTTGTGCAGTATCGAGGTACATATACCTTGTCTTGAATTACAGTGACGCATGGATAATAAAAAAAAGGAAATCACAGAAAAGGTCATACTTTAGATCTCTTGATTTCTCGCCAAGAAGACGCTCTTGTGCGCAATATAAATGTTTGTGATATACTCAACTCGGATCACTACATGGTCAGCTGTGTTATCGACTTTTCTAAGCCTATCCGTGCTACGGTTGTTACTAACTGCAGGAATTACCATGAACTCGATCATAATGCTTTTTCTCAAGATCTAGAAAAGTCTTTCAAGGAATTTCCTGTAAGCGCAAATCTCAATGATATGGTCGATTACTATAACAAGGTACTTGTGGAAGTTCTCGATCGTCATTGCCCTGCCATAAGTCGCAAACGTAGAATCATTTCTCAACCAAAATGGTACACTGATGAAATCCATAGAGCCCGCAGACAGCGTCGGAAACTAGAGCGTAAGTGGAGGAGATCAGGTGATCCGAATGATCACAAATTTTATCTGGATTATGTTCACTTATTCTCTAAAATGTGCAGATCAGAAAAGGCTAAGTACTACACGGATAAGCTTGCTACAGCTGACACAAAAACAATCTTCAGAACCATCAACACCCTTCTCAACCGGAATACAACATCACTTCCCTATGCTGAATCTATGAAAACCCTGAGTGATAACTTCAGTAGATTCTTCAGTGAGAAAATTGTAAAGATACGGCATAAGATCAAAGGTGTTAATGACTCACAGTTACCCCGCCAACCTGCTTCATTACCCACGATCAACACGCTTGTTGCGGAAATGAATGAGTTTACTCTAGCTGATGAGGATGAAATCTTGACGCTCATTAAAAGATCCCCGAACAAATCTTGTGGACTTGATCCAATCCCTACCTGGCTCCTTAAAGATAATATTCAAACTCTTCTTCCGGCATTCGTTTCCATTATTAATACCTCGCTATCCACAGGCACTTTTCCTACGGCAATTAAGGATGCCATTGTCACACCACTCTTAAAGAAACCATCATTAGACAAGAACATGCTTAAGAACTACCGTCCAGTATCCAACACAGCATTTTTAAGCAAAATTATCGAAAAAGCTGCTTTGTCACGTATAAATAATCATGTTAGTGAGAATGATCTACGCCAGAAGATGCAGTCAGCGTATAGGCCCAAGCACAGCACGGAGACGGCATTATTAAAAGTGAAAAGTGATATTGTGTGCGAAATTGACAACCGACGTGCTATTTTTCTCGTATTGTTAGACCTATCAGCAGCTTTTGACACGATTGATCATGATATCCTAACTAACAGATTGTCAAATGATTTTGGATTTAGAGGAAATGTTGTGAGCTGGTTTCGTTCGTATCTCTATCGACGCACATGCAAGGTTAAAATTGCCAATGAGTTTTCTGACTCGCATGTTCTCAACTTCGGTTTGCCTCAAGGATCTTGTGTTGGCCCTCAAATGTTCTCTTTCTACACACAACCGATTGCTGATATAATCAAACGTTACAAACACATAAAGTTCCATTTTTACGCTGATGATACACAACTGTACATCTCATTTGACCCAAATAAGTCAGGGGATGCTGACCATGCTCTTGTTATGTTATCTACGTGCATTGAGGATATTAAATCTTGGATGTCGCAAAATATGCTTTGCTTGAATAGTGATAAAACAGAATTTTTCATTGCAGCCAACCCAAGAGCCTTTAAGTCACTATGCAACATCTCACTTCGTGTCGGTGATATTGAGATCAGACCGTCCCCCCATGTACGCAATCTTGGTGTTGAATTTGACTGCCATTTAAACATGTCTCATCATGTTACTAACATTTGTCGCAGTTTGAATTTTCACCTTAGGAATCTTTCTCGTATTCGGATGTTTATTGATGAAACAACATGTCATCACGCGATACGCGCACTTGTTACATCGCGGCTCGACTATTCCAACTCTCTCTTACAGGGATCTTCTGCGAAAGATATTAAACGGCTACAACGTCTCCAAAATCGAGCAGCCAAACTCATTTATAATGCTAAAAGACGTGATCATGCAACTCCTCTTCTCCACAAGTTACATTGGCTGCCTGTTAAAACGCGCATTGAGTTCAAGATCCTGACTATTGTATATAAATGTTTCAATGATGGCGCGCCTTCTTATCTTAAGGACCTTACTAGTACTTATGTACCTAAAAGAAGTGGTCTTCGTTCTGCCTCTGACACTCGGATTCTTGCTGTACCTAAAACTCGTCTCGCTACCGCCAAGAAAGGATTTTATGCCTCCGGCCCATTATTGTGGAATAATTTACCGCGTCACATCAGGCATGCCTCATCACTGACTCAATTTAAGAAGATGTTAAAAACTCACTTATTCCACCGTCATAGTGCGAGTGATGTTTAAACACTGTTAATTTTAATTTTATGTTTTAATTTTGTTAAGCGCTGTGGTACCATTGTATAATGTGTAAGAGCGCTATATAAATGCTCATTGTTATGTTATGTTATGTTAAAACGTATTATTCATTATATGTCTTGCTAAGGTATGCAGGTAATGGGAAATTTACACCATGTCGCAAGTTCGAGTAGGACAAACGTTCGTATGCCACCTGATGAAGCCTTCCTATAGTGAAGGCCTATATTGTAGAGCAATGTACAGCCAATTTTAAGTCAATTATCCTGTAAACGGACTTCAGAACTTTAAGTATACGCTTCTGGCTTCAATGTTTATGGAGAACTGAAAATACATGAAATGTTTTAAACATTGATACAAAATTAGATAAACCGAAAAATGGACATGTTCTCACGGGTTTTTATGAAACGTATTGGATTGCAATTTATCATTGCTTTATATATAATATATAGGATTTTAATAACATTTTGCACATTTCAATAAAACCTGCTAGTAGACATAGTCACGACCTTATTAAGGAATTCAATAAAACTATCATATTACAGTTGCAATTTAATGATTTTTTGCAGCTTTCAGTGGTACTTTGAACATTTGATACGAATTGAAGTAAAATATGATACCCTTTAGTCACTATAAATGTGAACATTTAAATTGGGCATCGGGTGACAACAACAATCTTTGATAAATTCATTGTTGGCTCCTGAAGCTATCTATTTAGATTCACTGAGGATCGTGGAATTTATTAAATTATAGTTTTACCCAAGTCTTAATGCTTTTTTAAAAGTGTTCATAGGGGGTTGTTGAGTGCTAGTTGCTAATTTTGATAGCCCTATTTACATGATTTAACTAGCACTGGGTAATCATGATGCTTTACTGACCATCTGTAATCTGTTTTTACGCAAATATATAGACAAATATAGAGACCACTAAATAGTTCTCACTTTTATTTAAGGTCCGTTCATACTCGCGTCGTTGCGCATCGGCCGATGTCGACGGACGTCGGTACACGAGTTAAAGTAATGTCGGGAGCAATGTAAACTTTTATCCGCCGAATTTAGCCGATGCGGAACGACGCGAGTACGAGCGAACCTTAAAGGTTGACATTGCTTCAACTCGTGCGTTGATATCTGTCGATGCGCAGGGACAGGAGTATGAACGGACCTTTATTGTGACCATAGATCCTCCAAGGATCTATGTTGTGACCTACCAAGGATAATTAGTGTTGGGTGTTTCGTGACCAACTAATTTATGTTTTGAAATTATAGCAAATGGTTTTAGTGTATGGTTGGTTAGTGTACGTCTGTGATGTATATCAGCACTGGTCAGTGAAATACATGCTAGCCTGCTTAAATCAATTTCCTTCTGATCGTGATTTAGTATGCACGCCATAATTCGATGTCATTTGATACCTAACAAAAAGTGAAGCGGAGCTGCAATTAAAATTTAACCACTTTAATACATTATTTTGGTTCATGATGAAAAGGCCAATACTGATTATATCAACTGGATCAAAAAGGCGTCACTGAGATGACTTGCTTGTAATATAACCGTAAAAATGGGGCTTAGCACATCGGCCACAAAAAATATAATTGTAAGATGTGGCGATAAGAGAAAGTCAACTTCGTAAATTTCAAATTTGGTTCGCCTCCAAAATTCTTGAATAGTATATAATAAAGTGTGGGTGATATTTATATGATTGCAAAATAAATTAACAAATATTCGATGATTCTTTGGACGCATACCGATTTGGAGGAGTTTAAGGCTCGACACAATCTTTCTTCGTGATAAAGTTGTATTTAATAGGGCAGTGTATTAGTCCCTTATTGTGCTTAATGTTAATCCGTCTCGTTTAACGGCTTCCTCACATACATTATTACTAGCATTATCACGCACTTCGCATTTGGAGCGTAACCTGTAACAGAAATAACATATTGATCTCTAGAACGTATCCAGAATTTGATATAACATTTTATCAGTGATTGAAACAGTTCTGCTTCAGGGCCTTCCTGCTGAGCTAGTTTTTTGCTGCTGCTCCTTTGACTGACCAAACCAGACACGGTGAATCAGAAAGAAATAACCAGTCCGATGTCAGCAAAAAGGAAAAGCATTTGTCAAAACACCTGAACATTAAATTGATGTAGTCAGCTATTCATCAACTGTCGATATCGATGGGCAGTAATGTTACCTCAGGACATGGATGAAAAAGTAGCATTTCAAAAACCTGAAAATGAAATTATGAATTCAGTTATCAAAAACTTTACCGCCGGGTATGGATGCATCTTACGTTTTTTGTGACATCACTTATGACTGTGACAGTGAGCAGCTCAACAGTGCATAGTGCGTTGATGCATAAATTCGGTAGACGGATTAGGAAGCGCATCATCTTATACTCTGTATAGTGATGATAGTGGGGTGTCACTTCATGCCATTCTTTGATTTCATATAATTGACAGGGTTTCCTTACTTATGCATGTCTAAGGCGTGGCAATGATACATTGAGAAATTGATAGCACTACAGGGTGTATCAGAACGAACTGTACCGAGGCAATATGATTTATTACGGTATGAATTCCATTGATATTGTTCAAACCGTTTTCTTATATATCTTGCGCAAACGCCCAGCTTTCATAAGAATTTTAAATTTTGAAAATCGGACCTTTCTGATGGAAAATAGAGACTTTCTGGTAAAGATGGTAGATTTCAATGTTGGTCGAAATTATCAATTGAAAAAATCTGTGAAATTACTAACCCTACCAGAGATATCCATCCGTCCATAGGACAAGTTTTATTTTTGATCGCCATATCTCAACTTTTCACATCACTTGTATAAATATGGTCACGCGTTATGAACTCGCCTCCCAATAGGGTGGTGCTGTTACATTGTTTAGCTTCATGCTGTCATTTTCCTCAAATATTTTTAAAACCACAAAAGCCATTTCAACAAATTTGGTATCATTTTAAAGCTCTAATAACAGGCTATCTGCCTGCCAAATGGCAATGGTATCGCTAATACAGAAATGGAGATATAGCTGTTTGATGTTTGGGGACCAGGGGTGGTGCTGGAAGGGGTGCCGCCGGAAGGGGTGCCGCCTGTATAAGCTCAATGGGGATAATCCCATGCTTTGTTCTTTTTACAACAACTAGTCATCCCCTAATGTTACAAACACCATTTTGGTCCCATTTCAAAGGATATTTAGTAGCCTTTAAGTATGTGGTTCAACACACTTGTCAACTATTTTTAACAACCTAATTAATTATGGATAACAATGATCATCTGCTTTCTTCCTATTCGCTACACAGTCAACATGAATATTTAGCCTCAATTTACCGGATTTATAAAAATGACTATAACAGAAGAAAAAAAGTTTTCAACCTATGATAGCAAAAGTATACATTTTTGGAAAGCTTGTAACTATAGAGGAATTCAGAAATGCAGTTTATATCAGGGAAGGGTTCATCCTTAAACAAATATTTCTGAAAATTCTAAAGATATATAAAATAAAAATTGGAGATATTCACTAGCCGGTATAATTACCATACCGACGTAGTAACTTTGACAATTATACATGTATATCATCTAATGGGTAATTGTATGAGAAATTCAAATATGTAAAAACAATAATGATAGGTGTAGGTATAAAAAATATATGGATCTCAAATTAAAAATTAAAAAACTCTGATATTTTCCTGAACATTTCCGATCATACCATTTTAGTTCTTGGTCGTACTATAATATTAATGGCATATTTGGTTTCCTCATGCAATTTCCCTTCAGAATATGTATACTTTTACTACCTCATGGGGGTATACAAGCAAATATAAATGTGTAAAGTTAAAATCATGTCGCGAAAGCCAAAATCCGTGTTTAACGCGAAAGGGGGGCGAGCTTAGAACACATGACCATATTCATTATTTGCATACTTTTGTGGGTGAAATTTGGAGATGAATTTTTATTTTTGATCCGCAAATAAACCGGGATTTGTTCTGCTTGAGTGGTTTTAACTTTCCTTTCTTTGGCGGAAGTTTTGAATATTGCTTATGTGGTGTAGTTTGATATGTTTGGGGTAGTGGTAGAGAGGATTGATTGAAATTGAAAACACGTTTTTCATCGATTTTCGATTATGTCTTGCCACACGAGAACAAAAGAGATATCTCAATGAAATTATCATATATTATAGGAAACATATTCACCTTTATATTGCAGGTGTTTGAATTTAAAACAATAATAATTCTGCATTTCTTAATGTATTTTAGAAACACGGTACAGTTCATTCTGATACACCCTGTATTTCAGACACAGAATATAATGCTTTAGGTAATTCATGTTGAGTCGCTGCTATGAAATCGATGAACGATGAATCAGAGAGTATAATGAGGAATGACAGCAAAAGTTTACACTTCAAAACAAAAATGATATCGATGCAGTCAGCCGTGCAGTAACCTCTTCAAGTTTAACCCGAGGGTAAAGATGATTTTGATGTTAGAGCCGCGCCGCGTTGGAGTTGACCGGACGGAATCCTCGCGATGACAGTAAAATGCTGAACAGGGTACATTGCCCACAAAGAATTAAGCCAAAAATGTTCAGACTTGAATTCCTATTAGAGAAGATGCATCATGACCCTGATACTTTGCAGGCAACGTTTAAGGTAGTCGATGGGCGCATCGTGATATTTCATGTTAACGCTTTCCACGCGACAGGCGTCAGCAGACGACAGTTCCAAAATGTCACAAAATATTTCTAACATGTCAACATTATTGAATTTCATTACCATATTTAGAATCACCATAAGAGGTGCATTAAAATAATCACAAACATGCCTAGTATTGGTTCAGTAATTCTTGAGGTAGACTTAGAAAGGTTGTGCAAAATCCAACTAGGCTTACCTCTAATGGTCACGTCACGTCACGTCACGTCACGTCACGTCACGCCAGGTCACGTTAAGTGATGTGGATAAGTGTTTGGTTGATGTTTTGAATTAATTTGGTGCGACGGGTGGGTGTGGTGAGGGTATGGGGTGATATATTTAGAGCCTAGATGGGGATTAACAGTTATAGCACTATATGCAATTCTCGCGATTTCGAGCTATGACACGATTTCATGATATGACTTGATTTTTCTTCAGTCCATTCTTTGAATTTCGTTCGTAGTATCACACGAAGTAATTTCTTTCAAGGTTTATGTTCCGATCACCTTTTTTTATTGGCTATGATTTTTTTTTCACATGATATTTTTATATCAGAAGAATCCCCATATGTTTTTCATTTCTCATATGTCTGTAAAATCTTAGAGGCCAGAAATATTCCATTTATGAATTATATGTGGTGAAATACTGCCAAAGGTGGTTAACCACCAGCCAGTTTGTGTTCTACTCAATGGGCAAAATCATTGTGACCTTGTGCTTCTAAAATTAGAACCTTTGAAGTTATGCAACTCAAACTTTGGAATGTGACAATTTTAAGGATGACCTCCATGTAGTATAGAAAACATCAAGTTGAAAATCGGGCCAGCAATCAGAACATCTACCTTTAAATCGATTTGCGCATTTCCATTCTTTGAATTTCGTACTATCACACGAAGTAATTTCTGTAAATCGATTTGCGCATTTAACGATTGATTTGCGCATGCAGAGACAATCACCATCGTGTTCCATACATCGAAACACCCAAGACTACCATTTTGGAAAGTGATACAGAATCAAAATTGTCACATAAGTGGGTCTTATATCTAAAAGCAATAGCTTAGCAGTTTAGAACACACTATTTGGTGAATGTGATGCAATATACACTCTTACAATATCTATTTTGGATTATTATACACTCTTAGACTGTAGACTATTTGCTACATTTACAATGGCCCTTTTGGTGGCCATCTTGGATTTAAAGTATGTTATTACAATAAAACTACTGGATATGAGTTACTAGTGGTCTAATACATATATCCCATTGTTAAAACTCTTTCATCATACATTTTGGTTTATATTATCCCATTTTATGGAATTTGACAATTTTTGCAGCCATTTTGTGGCCATTTTGGATGTTTAAGTATGTTAACAAAGCAAAAAAATACTGGATATGTGTTACTAGTGGTCTAATAGTATAATATATACATACATAAGGACCATTTTGGCAGCCATTTTGGATTTTTAAGTATGTTAACAAAGTCAAAATACTGGATATGAGTTACTAGTGGTCGAATACATACATCCCATTGTTAAAACTATATTTTCATCATACATTTGGTCGATATTATGCCATTTTATGGAAATTTGACCATTTTTGACCATCATGTTGGCGGCCATTTCGGTTTTAAAGTATGTTAACAAAGCAAAAATACTAGATGAGTTTCTAGTGGTCTTACACATACATATCATTGTTAAAACTATTCCCTGATCATACATGTTGGTTCATGTGCTAATGTTAGATGTGTGGACTTTTACCATCTGTTGGTGGATCGTTTTAGCGTGAGTTCAATACGATACTCCAACACAGCCTCGTCCCCATGCCTCCTTCAGACCGTGCAGACTGAAGTAGGCATGTACATAGGCGCGCATGTATGTGCTTCGGAAGTCACGTAGAAATGTTGGTCCCGTGTATCGGTAAGAGCTATCACGTTAAAAGGTCACTGATTCGTAAAGAGTAGGGGATCATCCCGTTCTGTGTCTGTCCACACATATTAGGTTAGGTTAAGTATAGTCGGGAGTGGATCGTGACGGACCCCCGAGTTTATCACTCTAATTGTCAAAGCGCATTAACTTGCTATTCAATATAGTTGCGAGCGCAATGGCAACATAGCCGGAAAGCGCAGACGACGATACCAAAATTATTTTTTGTAACATCCGGAATATGTATTAGGACCATGAAAGGAAGTCAAAAAAGTTGGTTTGGGAGTCCTAGGGGTGTACGGTAACCCCCTGTATATCCCCGACTATTATGGTGTACCAAGGCGTATTAATTGTATGTGTACGCCATATCTGATTGGATATTTACCTCTGTAGTCGCCTGTCTGGAACAGTAATCTGGTCTTCATCACACTATTTAACCTTTCTAATTATTAAAACAAATCCAATTACATTGAATAAAATCCCGCGAGGATATTTTCTACATACAAAACGAAACTTTAGAGGTAAAGAAGATACGATGTGATCGCTTTGATCCATCACCCAATCTCTTTATTTACGAATGTGAGTATAAATTAAAGTATTACTTTACTCGAGTAAAAATTAAAGTTATTCCTAATGTAATTCCTTACAAATAAAGTCATTTGTTTGTACATGTATAATAGTGGACTAGGGTTTATAGGGCTCTATAATGTATTGGTTTTATTGGACTCGTTCTTTCAGGGATTACACTGTCACCCAAGAATTATACCAAGTACGTATTTATTGAAGGTAAATATTGTGTCCCGAGTAAGATTTCTTTAAAAATAAATACAAAAGTAAAGCAATTAGTTGCTTTGTAGAATTAGTTCCCGACAGCTAGACCCGAAACCCCAACAAACACCATACTCAATGTGTGACAGGCTCCCAGACTAAGAGTAAAAGTCACTTTTAGAATAACAAATTAAACTAATTGTGGAACTTACGTTTTACAGGCTGTTTAATACTTTAACCATCACACTTCATCAGGCAACTGACCCGCTGATGATCATGATGTTGGGTCGCGTGATGTGGATGAAGACACCAGGTGTGTGATAGCTGAAATCGTAAGTCTTCATCTATCATGCGACCCAACATCATCATCAGCGGGTCAGTTGCCTGATGAAGTGGGATGGTTTCGCACGTAACATAGCAGTTGTAAAACTTAGTTCCAGGCTTAGTATAATTTGTCATTCTATTTTCAAACGGGATAAACCACGTCACCCCCCCCCCCCCCACCCCCAACCCCGCGCTCTCAAAGTTTGTGACTCGGCGGCAATTCTCGAAAGTGGTCCCAGATACTGGTATACCAGTATCGTTCAATACTGGAACATAAAGGTTGCCAGTATCGGTCAATACTGGTACGATTTTACTGTTCCAGTATCGGTCGATACTGGTACACCAAATTTACCTCACAAGTTCAACCTCCCAAAAGTAACTTTCATCTTGATGAAAATATATTTTCTATATTGAGGTTTGTTATCTCATGAAGATTACCTTACAAGGTCAACCTCCCAAAAGTTAATGTCATCATGATGAAAATATATTATCTACGAAGGTCATTCAATAAATTCTACCTCCTACCTCATAACTTTGCTATGATATTAGCCAGTCGTATGAAATATTCCACAACTGTAGATTTGAATCTCACCTACAAATTCAGAGTAAATTGGTCTGAATACTGGTTGTACTGCAATGGAGATGCAGTGAAAACCAAACATCAATTTAGTGCGACGGAAACGGATAAAAAAAACAGCAAAATATCTCCTATGCTATTCATTTGGCGAACCCTAAGAGACAAAAACGTACCTATCGGTCAATTAAACCGTTCTAAATTATATATATATTTTGAACAGACTATAAACAATAAAACTGACTAAATTCTTGGGGAAAATGACCCTCTTATTAGCCAGAACCAGACCAGGACAGCTATTGATTTTAACCTTACCCTAGAGAATCACTGCAAAAGTCATATTTGCATTTCATTAGAACTAAGACATCTTCAATATACAGGACTAAATGGATATAGGCCTACTTCAAGTCTCTCAAAGAGATATTTTCTACCACTGACTACCTGATTGACTATTCTGAAGGTTGCATATAAGGAAAACTCTTAAAGTGACTATCATGTTAAGATTTAACATTCGAGGCATCACTGTGGCTTGACTTGTAACAATGAAAATTTGACTGAATAGCAGTATTCCAGTATGCTAAAGACGTAGTAGTAAATTCGAATTGATATTATGCTATTTACCAGCCCACAAAGTTAATATTGCCTACAATCTGATTTATATATGATAATACAGTATTATATTCAGAAATCATCCATTGTTTTCTATTTTCAGTATTTAAATCGCGCTGTTATATCTAATCGTACAATACGGAGAAAAAACGGGGGGAAACATTTTTTATATTTAGTGTAATTTTCCGTGTCCGTTGACCAAAACCTCTCTCTAGCTTTGATCGCATCATAACAAAAGTGAAACAGATATCAATTATCATTTACTATGTACCTATGATTCAGAGCTATAATCATGACAAATGTCATGAGGCTGACATTCATATTAGCAATGTTATGAGTGAGGAGGTAGAACTTTTTGAATGACCCTCGTAGATTGAGATTATTTATCTCATGTAGATTATTACCAAGGTCACACCTCCCAAAAGTAAATTTCATCATGATGAAAATATACTAGATTAAGGTTAGTTCATCTCATGAAGATTACCTCACAAGGTCAACCTCCCAAAAGAAAATGTCATCATGATGAAAATATATTATCTAGATTGAGGTTATGATGAAAATATATTACCTGGATGGAGATTAGTTATATCATGAAGATTGCCTCACACGGTCAACATCACAAAAGTAAATGTCATTGTCATCATGCTGAAAATATATTATCTAACCTTAGTTAAATACGACTAAAACCGTCATTAAGGGGAAATAGAATAATGCTGTTTATTCCGTCTTTTGTTCGTTAGGGCGAAATCTATTGTTTAAAATGACGTTAAGGCGATTTTGTTTCTAAAGAAATTCACCTTATCCACTATTAGGATGATTATTAGTCTCAGGTTATATCATGAAGATTATTCCCACAGTCAAACCTCCCAAAGGTTAATTGCATTATGATGAAAATATATTACCTGGATGGAGGTTAGTTAGGCCAACAACAAAAAATTGTTTGATTGTCCATAGATCACTTTTAGAAGTTGGGTAGGTCGGTCGGGAAAAGTTTTTTTTTCTTCTCACTTGCCCTTTTTTCAGGTACCAAAAGTAAAATGAGATGTACTTGTTGTGGTAACCAAAACGGGGAACAAAATCTTTAATATTTTGATGAGTATTTTTATTTTTGCAACACTTTAAAAAAATTGATTTTCGACTAATATTTGTAATAAAAAGAAATTTCCAACCAAAAATTGGTTTTAAAAAAAAAAATCAAAATTCAAACAACAAAAAATCAACAAAAAAAGGTTTTTGGGTCGGAATGATTAAGAGGGTCGGGCGGACGAGGACAATCAAACGTTTTGGGGTTTTTTTTTGCCTTATCATGAAGATTACTACCACGGTCAAACCTCCCAATGGTGGATGCCGTCGTGATGGAAAGAAAGAGTGCATAGGAGTGTGCGCACCATTGTTTGGAAGTCGGTTTAAACCCACTGTCACTTAATATGAACACCCAAACAAATGTTGAAGTATATTCCATCTATGAATATCAATTGAATAAAGACTCTTTAAAGAAACAAGGCAAGTGTATAACAAACTGGGGTAATAACTTGATTATGATAACTATTCTCATAATTACGGGACACCTCAATTATCAATCATTTACTTTGACAGTGAAGAACGAAGGTTCGTTTCTCAATGGATATTCCTCTTCTTAAAAGATTCACAAGACATTTGTAAAAAGGTTTACAAGACATTTGTAAAAAGGTTTACAAGACATGTGTAAAAAGGTTTACAAGACATTTTAACAACGCTGGAAATGTGGTGAACATATTCACAACGTAAACTTGTACTAAAAGTTCACAAGATCATGGAAACATTCAGCGTGTTCTAAAAGAAATGCCGTGTTCTGGCTGTTGTTTGGACAACAATTTCCAAATCACGTGTGGCCTTGAGGTAGATACTGTTCGACACATGTGCGGTTAGGATGATTGGCAGAAGAGCGTTAACATCTTATGGTTTTGTACCTTGGCTGTTAGTCTTAACACTCAAGTAGCATGCAAAATAATTGACATTTGCTTAAAACACTTGATATTTCAAAATTGGTGTCTGCTAATTGCCGAAAATGTCTTCCCATATACGACTGATAATATTACGCCAAACGAAACATTCTTGCAAATTCACTTCTTATTTTATCTTAATATTTGACATTCACCTGCTTGCAACCAAGCGGTTATACAAAATACCCTCCAGATACTAAGCAAGAAGGATTACAAGCAATATTAAAATAACATGACATTGTCCTCCTGAGTCCGCTGAATGAAGTGGATATAGGAAGATTGATTACGATAACAAGACTTAACTGATTCCCAATCCCCTCTTTAAGATGCTGGTAGCGTTAGTCGACGGTCTGACATGGTTAGCATGGTTAGCTAAAAAATAGAGACGCTTAACCTAGCGTATTCCCAAAGGGTTAAGCTATAAAGTATTCAATCTGATTGAGCATGTTGAGAAGAGGAGTCGAGAGCCACTTGGTATTTACCCATGAGTTCTCGTATAATCATGTCACAAGAGTAAGGTTACAATAACAAAATAACACATAGCTTTAACAAAATAACACATAGCTTTACAAGCACCATGTACCACTGTCCGTACTATACCGCATATGGCCTGGGGTTTTATATTAGAGGGAAATATGATCTTTAAGGAAGTGAAGTACTCATGCGCACCTTTGCGTTGGGTTTTTATTCTTGCGTCACTAGAGCTCATTCGGCATTATTAATGGACCTTGTACAATCTATAACTGTTTGTATTATATTAGTCTAATTAAGCGAGTCCCATTATATTGTTTGACTTTGTTACTGTGGATACAAGGAATATAAAAAATAGTACTTCCAGAAGTTCATTGCGCATTTAATATTTTGATGAGTATTTTTATTTTTGCAACACTTTAAAAAAATTGATTTTCGACTAATATTTGTAATAAAAAGAAATTTCCAACCAAAAATTGGTTTTAAAAAAAAAATCAAAATTCAAACAACAAAAAATCAACAAAAAAAGGTTTTTGGGTCGGAATGATTAAGAGGGTCGGGCAGACGAGGACAATCAAACGTTTTGGGGGTTTTTTTTGCCTTATCATGAAGATTACTACCACGGTCAAACCTCCCAATGGTGGATGCCGTCGTGATGGAAAGAAAGAGTGCATAGGAGTGTGCGCACCATTGTTTGGAAGTCGGTTTAAACCCACTGTCACTTAATATGAACACCCAAACAAATGTTGAAGTATATTCCATCTATGAATATCAATTGAATAAAGACTCTTTAAAGAAACAAGGCAAGTGTATAACAAACTGGGGTAATAACTTGATTATGATAACTATTCTCATAATTACGGGACACCTCAATTATCAATCATTTACTTTGACAGTGAAGAACGAAGGTTCGTTTCTCAATGGATATTCCTCTTCTTAAAAGATTCACAAGACATTTGTAAAAAGGTTTACAAGACATTTGTAAAAAGGTTTACAAGACATGTGTAAAAAGGTTTACAAGACATTTTAACAACGCTGGAAATGTGGTGAACATATTCACAACGTAAACTTGTACTAAAAGTTCACAAGATCATGGAAACATTCAGCGTGTTCTAAAAGAAATGCCGTGTTCTGGCTGTTGTTTGGACAACAATTTCCAAATCACGTGTGGCCTTGAGGTAGATACTGTTCGACACATGTGCGGTTAGGATGATTGGCAGAAGAGCGTTAACATCTTATGGTTTTGTACCTTGGCTGTTAGTCTTAACACTCAAGTAGCATGCAAAATAATTGACATTTGCTTAAAACACTTGATATTTCAAAATTGGTGTCTGCTAATTGCCGAAAATGTCTTCCCATATACGACTGATAATATTACGCCAAACGAAACATTCTTGCAAATTCACTTCTTATTTTATCTTAATATTTGACATTCACCTGCTTGCAACCAAGCGGTTATACAAAATACCCTCCAGATACTAAGCAAGAAGGATTACAAGCAATATTAAAATAACATGACATTGTCCTCCTGAGTCCGCTGAATGAAGTGGATATAGGAAGATTGATTACGATAACAAGACTTAACTGATTCCCAATCCCCTCTTTAAGATGCTGGTAGCGTTAGTCGACGGTCTGACATGGTTAGCATGGTTAGCTAAAAAATAGAGACGCTTAACCTAGCGTATTCCCAAAGGGTTAAGCTATAAAGTATTCAATCTGATTGAGCATGTTGAGAAGAGGAGTCGAGAGCCACTTGGTATTTACCCATGAGTTCTCGTATAATCATGTCACAAGAGTAAGGTTACAATAACAAAATAACACATAGCTTTAACAAAATAACACATAGCTTTACAAGCACCATGTACCACTGTCCGTACTATACCGCATATGGCCTGAGGTTTTATATTAGAGGGAAATATGATCTTTAAGGAAGTGAAGTACTCATGCGCACCTTTGCGTTGGGTTTTTATTCTTGCGTCACTAGAGCTCATTCGGCATTATTAATGGACCTTGTACAATCTATAACTGTTTGTATTATATTAGTCTAATTAAGCGAGTCCCATTATATTGTTTGACTTTGTTACTGTGGATACAAGGAATATAAAAAATAGTACTTCCAGAAGTTCATTGCGCATATCGAATTAGAAATACTCATTTAAAGCTTCAACAGAAGAAGAAAAAAAATGTTGTAATACAATTTTCCTCTATAAAATTGTTTTGTCGAAAGTGAAAATGTGGCTCTAACAAGGGCCTCGGTGAAAATATGGGCATGGCTACTAATGCCTTGAAATCCATCTTATCTTTCTTGATAATATTATGACAAATTTAAGGCAATGAAAATAATCCTGTTCTATGAGCAAACGGACCTACCAGGTAGCATCAGTTGGTCGGTCATTATATTTTCAACATATTGGTAACTACTTCTGAAGATTTTAAATGGGTCGGTCGGGCCCGTCGTAGAACCGGGGTGTTTAATCGTTGTCTAAGGGAAACTATATTTATTGTGTTACATTTATTAAGGAATCAAGCAAAACTACAACCAATTATACTTTAAAACAAACATTCAACGACAATTAACTGCGATAGATTATCATTATTTTATTAAGAACATTTGATTTCTTATAAGCACTATTAATGAAGCTAATATACAAGATATCAAGAAGAAAAGGTGCATCATTGCTCTTGAAGCATCAATGGCAAGCTAATATACAAATTAATTCATAAAATATCAATTTAAATCTACATGGATTCATGATAATATGTACATAACATGGTTTAATATCATCATATGGTTTAAAATCAGTGACTGAATCATGATACCAGAAATTAACATTGAAACAAAAATCTCCATAAAAATAGCTCTGTAGCCAGGGAGGAGGGATGTAGGCAAATTCTGCAAAATGTTCATCTTTTGGTAAAATGGTCCAAATTGTGGCAAAAAATGGTTTTACATTTGGTGAAAATGTTTGTAAAATGGGTTCACATTTGGGTATGAATAATAATAATAATAATAATACAACGACTCTTGTATAGCGCTTTACACCGAAGTCCCATAGCGCTTACAAATAACAAAACAAAACAACAAAACAAAAACAAAAACAAAAACAGAGCAAAACATATGAAAGACACAATATACCAAGAAACTAAAGATACAAAAATAAAATTAAATGTTACAAAATGCCATTTCAAAGAGATATGTTTTCAGAGATGATTTGAATTGATTAAGAGTCTGAGAGTTCTTAATATGAAATGGTAATTTGTTCCAGAGTTCACAAGATGCATGGCGAAAACTACGATGACCATATGAAGTTGTACTAACCAATGGTGGAACAAGATTTTGTTTTGAAGATGAGCGGAGGTTGCGAACAGGCTTGTATTCCTGAATCAAGTCAGTGAGATATTCTGGAGCATTTCCACATAATCCACATTTTGATAATAAAAAAAGTCCACATTCGGTTAAAAAATTGGTCCACATTTTGGTAATGAAGTCTATGGTTATGTAGACTAAAAGGAACAAATTAGGCGGAGGGACGAGCTTGTTTTGAAGTCTAAATATCAAAAAAATATTTTATGGGGTACAAAGAAAATATGATGACATTTTAATTCAATTTTGATCATGCAGCACTGGACCTGTCTGGTTCATTTCATTTGAAATTTCCTATATCATGGTTATCATTGATTTACCAATAATCAATTACTTTCATTCATTACATAATAAGCGTTGGTCAATAATCTAAAGTCACATATTTTCCATATTATAGTGATAACTTTTCTATAATTACATATTTACATGATTTAATTAATAAATTTACTTACTAGTACTAGAAATCAGCCCTTTAATGCAATTGACAATAAAAATACTGTGTCTGGACTATATAGACTAATGAACCTGTATTAATATGGAACATATATAACAATATATCAATGAATCTTATTACTACACCATTCGAGGGTTTAGTGCCACACAGTCGTATGCACAATGGCTGCCTTTTATGAAATGGCATAGAGGCAGCACTTTCCACACGGCTATTAGTTTTACCATATACAAACAGATTTTTCAGAAACCTTCCCAACTTTCCAAAGTCTTTCTGAAGAATCTCTGAACCAATACTAGGCATGCTTGTATTTATTGTAATGCATTTCTCATGGTGAATTCAAATATGGCGATGAAGTTCAGTAATTTTTACATTTTTGAAATATTTTGTGAAATTGTTGAACTGTCGTCTGCAGACGCCTGCCACATGGAAAGTGTTAAGGGGATGTCAAAACCCTAATAAGTTGAAATTTATCAAGCGCTGTACCTTTTGAACTATCAATGTCATGTACATAAAAGTATACATTTTTGGAAAGGAAATGAGTCAGAGAATCCATTTCTGGTATCAAATTTCACTAAAGATGATGTTTTGAATTTTGACCAAAAAATCACTTTTTTATGGCTCATATTTTTTGGACAACGTAACAAAATCAGTTGTTTTGGTGTCTTTTTGGGAGTCTTGTTTTTAAATATACAAACAATTCCAAGGTTTTATTGCTTAGTATTAGGTGCAGATTTGATGTTATTATTATTCTTGTAGAAATAAAAAACACACAACCATCTAAGGAGAACAAATTTGAAAATGGTAATTAGCTTCTTCCATTTTGTTCTAAAACAACCAAAGGCTTGTCTGTGTCTTGTCAATATGAATTTAAGAGGCACACACAAAATTTTCTTGAGATTTGGCCTAAATATAGGATAAAACAAAGGCACATTATGGCTCTCATATGTCCATATAAGGCCGCAGCTTGGATAGTACACTCCTATTCATTCGGGCAGTACAGATTCTAAAATAAAGTTATAAGTTTGATCATATAATTGTTTGATCATTTTGGCTCTTTCTTAATACTACAAGCATGATATAAAGCAGTTGTAAGACGAGAAAGCGTATGTTGTGAAATATATTGATGTGAATAAGTTTATTCAAACTCATTTAACCCTAACTCCCACGGCTATGTTTTTGCGTGTATCGGGGGGAGGGGGAAAAAGTACCATTTTTTTAACCCGAAAAATCACCGAGCACCCCCCCGGGACTCGATCCCGGGACCATTCGCACCCAAGTCTGTGCCCCTATCAACTGAGCTAACTCCCCAGCGCACATGCGGCCACAAACTTCGTGGCCACATATGCCTGCGGTAGGTGACGTAATCGAGCCAATGCAGCAGCACGCGCGTGGAGATAGTTTTATTTTGGATGATTTTGTATGGTCTAGTGGGGTTAGGGTTAAAGTCATCTTCGGCCATCAGATACAAAATACAAATATTAGTATTACTACATTTCAAGGTGATAAAGTTCAATTAATATAATTTAAGCACACTTTTTCACACAAGTATGTGTTATTGCTATATGTCCAACACATTTTAAAATATGGTAGATCATACTTTCAACAAGACGGATATTATTTTGAGAATATATAGCTGATACACACATGTTTCAAGCGACATGGCTGACCAAATCTTCCAATTATTTGGCCATATCGTTAACCAAATAAATAGAATAGAAAAGACAGGGCTTATCCAAGGTGAATAAACGAAAAAGGCACTGTCGACAAAGTAACCGAAACACCTCAGGACATCTTCACTGTTAATGCGAACAGCATGAAATATATGATGTATACACACATCATGATGGTGCACATGTTAACATTATCATGTTTTCCGAGTTATTCCAGAACAATGGCATTACACAAGGCAAGAGCCATGCATTGTCTAATTTATTTCTATAGGCTGGGCATAATACCTATTTTCAATTGAAATATGGCTGACTATACCTGCAGAAAGCCAGTTTATACCTTTGCGATATGGCTGACCATACCAGGAGAAACTCACATTTTGACATCTTGAAATATGACTGACCATACCAGCATAAGTCACATTTGTATAACTTTGAGATATGGCTGACCATACTAGAAGCAAGACACAACTTTTCATCTGGAAATATGGCCGACCATACCAGCAGAGAGTCACATTTTTATAACTTTGAGATATGCCTGACTATACCTACAAAAATAATTATGCCCGATTATTACTCCCATTACCACACATCACTCGGATATAAAGCATAAAATACACCAATAAACCATAACTAAATTCTAACTTAATTAACAAACCACTGATGGTGATGACCTCATTTCAACAAATTCAGAATGAAATGTTGCAGGTATTTGTAAAAAGGTCAGCACTGGTTTGGCCTCCAATTTTATAATACCATTAAAAAAAAATCACATAGTAGCTGTTTAGTCTGGTGTGGTGTTTTCCATACATCTTGCATTCAGTTGTCTCCAAGGCCTAAAAAAAAATATGTTTGATTGGCGTAACCCGACCGACCCTAAATACATCGCCGACCCTGAATATTTTTTATTATTTTGAGGGGGAAAAAAACATAACCAAAAAACAAAAAACAAAAAAAACTGAAATCTGAAGTTTGTTATTGTTTAAAACTTCAGAAACTTGTACTCATAGAGTCTGTTGGTTTCTATAAATAAAAAGAAAAATGTTTAAAGAAAAGGGAATTTTTGCCGTCTCTTCATTTGTGTGTACTGCTGTCTTTTAAGTGTTCAAAAGTAGATGATTTTAAAAAAAATAAAAAATAAAAAATAAAAAATCCCGACCGACCTACCCTATTTGTTTTGGTCATGTTACGCCAATCAAACTTCTTCTTTTTTTAGGCCTAATTCATACACTCTTACAAGTTACAAAGAACAAATTAAAATTGGTATTTAAACTGAGCATTAAATGTTTGCTTAATTGAAAATAATTACAAAGTTATAATATTCAAACTTGCGTGCCACTTTATGTGATCCTAATTTTGAACTATTACATTGGGCACTCTATTATGCCAACATTACTAACAATGTATTGTCCTTCCGATTGGTTCTTTTATAGCACTATCCCAAAAGCATTTCACATCCATCTTATACTGAACATTTAGTGGTCACATTTGCTGGTAGCGGGAAAGCTAGTCCTTATGCTGTAGGTTAAAGATAATAAAACAAAAACAAAATTAGCAGAACAAAAAAAATGAGTCATTACACTTCAATCAGCTCCAAATTGGTGAGCCTTCTTACAGTAATTAATATAGAAGATTTTCAGTGCACATGAACGCAATAGATGCACCCGCTTCATACGCGATCCATATGACTGACGTGTGCTTATGCCAAATCGTGCATGTATGCTTGGATTACTAATGCACACGGAGGGATAAAACCCTAATTTCTTGCCAATTTGGAACTGACTAAACTGTAATAAGCAATTTTCAGATTTGATTAATGAGCATCAATTAAAGGCGCTATGAAAATGCTACAATATGATCCATATAACACTTCTAATCAGTGATTTTCATAGTAAAACTCCTGAATTAGTAAGTAGTCTCGTTTTTACTTCTACCTCCATATCAATAAATGCAACGTGTGATTCATTCCATGTGATCATGTGACCATTTAGTGCATAGAATTATCTAGCCTCCAACCCTTTTTTTTGAGAATGGGCATTTTTCCTTATATGTTGTTGGTATCATTGTAATCAACTTACCCTGAAATGATGTCTAATTCTAACATAGTTTTACTATCTGCTATTCTTTCTATTTTGTTTAAAAAACTTACTGAATTTTCCATGTTGATCAATCTTGCAGTTGTATCACAGAGCTGGTGGTCTTTTTCATTTAATTGCTATAGAAAAAAGTAATCAAAATGAAAGTATGTTATAACCTTACAGTCCAGTTTAAACAGACTAAGTGACTCAAATCCCGATGTCTGGTGAACATTTTAAAACAGATTCCCTATTATACAAACCCATCCAAAAGGTTTTTCTCCATCGCCTATACATGTATGTTGTGAACATATTCGCCTATATTTCATATATTCCATGATGTGTTCATATTATGTTGTGTGTCAATTTAAAGCTGATGTGATCATATTTACAATGTTACCAATTAATTTGTAGTCATCACTTTTTTCAGTGATCAGCAACTCACTTGAGGATGTGGGAAAGTCTCAAACTTAATCTGCCAAAATCACCACAACTTTATGCTCAAATGTTAAATAGAGCTTTTGATAATTGTCAGTATAACTCTTCATTGAACAAACAGTTGTTTTTTCAAGCTCAAAATAGTAGTGAATTTGGCAGATTGAGATCAAAACCTCCCTACATTCTCAAGCAAATGGCCAGGCACTGAGAGATATTATTTCTACATATCGTCCCTATTCTGTCAAAACATTTGTATGTTTTTCCGGACCTCTGGCATGTATAAAGTAAATCTGCCCAACGGTTATGCACAGGAAGTGTTGCTGATGTTTAAAACTTATTCATCCCTGTATCGGCACAGCTCCTAGAATCAATATTTTGTGTTGAGCGCAGGTGTATTATTTACTTCACTCAGGCAATACTATTAACATGCTGTACACTTCACTCAGGCAAATGGCATTTTGAATTATCATTGGCTTGTTTACTTCACTTGGACAATTCCCTTGCGAAGTTAACCATATGTTATTTATTTCATTTGGGGAGATGCCCTTGTGAAGTGATCCAATAATTTTTAATTTCGCTTGGTCAATGTTCTCATTAAAGTAAACAACACACTGTATACTTCACCTTGGTGAATCCCTTCTGAAGTAAAGCACACATTGTTTATGGTACAACCTCTAACAGCTAAGTAATTGTTTTGGGAATACCCAGCTAAGTAGATCAACTTACAGCTTTCAGAGTAGAGATTTCATATTCTTTCTTCAGCATCTTTTCTTTCTGAGATTTCTTCTTTGCTTCTTTCTGCAAAGCAAATGAAAATAAATGTAATTAAATGCATCTAGCCCAGTATTATCCATCATATGTAGAAAAGGGAAGGTGACAAGCATGTTTTAAAAAGTAATGGTGTAAGAAGCATCAGTTCTTATATAACTTATTCACATTTAAGTTGGGCAAGTATTGCGTTCCATACATGTTTTGAACAATACATTGGTTCAGCTATTCTTGCTTGAAAATTTTAGTAAATGTGTTTATTTATTTTATAAGTTTGAAATAAAATAACTTGTTTAAATTAAAAGATTAAAAAATAAAATAAAAATTATGTTCAGTATGTTCATGTATGATTTATAGTCAGATTAAGAATCCCATAGACAAACTATACTGAACAAGGTGTGTGCGTGATATTCAACATGTATTGCATGTCTGTGTGATTCAGTTGTGTTATATTTTGGTGGGTATGCACAAGTATGTTCTGATACAGTCCAAACCATTGCAATTTGAAATATGGGTCAATCAATACAAGCCCATTGGCTCGTTCATCATGACATTTTTGTTAAATCATTGACTTTGGTTTGTTGATATGCTCCTGGTAAGGCCCAACAAAATTGTTTGGTTGTTCATAGATCACTTTCAAAAGTTGGGTAGGTCGGTCGGGATTTTCTTTTGGTTTTTTGGGGTTTTTTTCCCCCTTGCCCTTTTTTTCAGGTACCAAAAGTAAAATGAGATGTACTTGTTGTGGTAACCAAAAACAGGGAACAAAATCTGTAATATTTTGATGAGTATTTTTGTTTTCTAAACACTTTTAAAAAAAAAATGAAAATATTTTTTTTGATTTTCGACTAAAATTTGTAAACAAAATGAAATTTTCCAACAACAAAATTGAAATTTTGGATTTTTCTTTTTTACATTTTCAAAAACAAAAAAACAAAAGAATTTTGGGTAGGAAAGATTAAGAGGGTCGGGCGGACGAGGACAATCAAACAAAAACAAAATGTTGTTTGTTTAATGCTTCCTCTGTGGAATTATTGCATTCTTCACACAATCCAACATGAAGGTGGCCATACATTTTTCTACATTTCTCTTGAAATAACACATTTGCAATTTATGAAGATATCTTAGTGGGTCATTTTCAAATAGGTTGTGAATCATCATGGTATGGCATGACCATGATAAACAAATAAATAGTACTTATTTTACCTTGGGTTGTGAATCGTCATGGTAACATGTATGACGTGGCCATGATTGGTTATTCTTCTGGTCATTCTCCATATGGAATGTCTGCAAGAAATACACAGATGTTGCATAAGCATTTTTTTACCTAGCTGTGTGAACAGGATTTTTCAAAAACACTATACCCCTAGAGAAAAAAGCTTCATTCTTAAATGCAGACATTAGGTGAGAACCATGTCTCGGTTATATCGTTGTCGAATTTGGCAGCTGACAACAATAAAAAGTCAAAGAAGCAACTTTTTTCTCTAAGTGTAAAGCTTACAGTGTTACTCATCATGTTTGGCTTTCATTCAAACTGCTTAAACATTTTTACATTTTGTGCCACTTTTTATAATCTTGGGAAACCTTTTACTTTGAATTGGGGTGTGTTGGCAAATGTACAAAAGTGGTCAACAGATATCTGTGGTGTGCATCACGTAAGCTAGACCTCATAAGCTCGACCTCACACCTCTTATTGGTTGCCAACATTTGTGTAAGTTTTCAAGCACACGCAGTAAGCTGCTTGTAAGTGCATCCACCTGTGTCATCGAACTATGCTAAGATCAAGTCCCATCCTTGTAGACAACCCAAATTACCTTTTTTGATTTGATTGCACTATTAAGTCTCTTCTCTTTGTCTAGATTTTCCCTTGTTCTCCTCAGCGTTTCCCTCAAGTATTGAGCTTCCTCCGCACGTCCTCTCACATCAGTCTGAAAGGAAAAGTCAGTAAATCAGTTATGATATTGTCAGATGATAACATTTAATTAGGCTAAAAAAGTTTAAGTCTGAACAACTTGCAGATGCTTGTTTCCAGAAGCATATTCCCATATTAGATTGTGTTTTGTATTTTGATTGGTTCTGATTTTTTTAACTTACTTTGAAACTTTGTAAACAAAATAGATCAAAAGCTGTGCAAATGAACAAAACTAACCATCAATATCTTAAACTGAGAAAATGGTATAACACATTTGTGTTAAACTCTTCACAATCATTATGTATATGCAGTGACCAACATGTGCGAAATGGAAAACAATGTATAAATGTAAATCTAAAGAAAGCTCACTATAGTTTAATCACTTCGAATTTGGCGAAAAATATTTGTTTTTTATCTCTCCGCGCGCAAAAGTAATCCAAGTGTACGCGAGTAATTATGGCCACACGCACATGGTTTGGGCCGCACGCACAAGTTACGCCTATGATGCACAGTGCGCTTGTAGTGCCTTCTCGCGCTCGTGTCCTATTGTATTTATTCGCTGCTGTAAGAAGGCTTCGTCAATTTGGAACTGATCAAACTATAATTTGTTTACTACTTACAGCTAGTCCCTCCACTTGTGTAGCCTTCTCATTAGCGATAGCCTCGGCCAACCTCAGCTTCTCAAGATCCTTCTCGTAATCCTTCAGTAACTGATCCTTCCGTTCAAGACGTTGGTTCAAGGTGCGTAGTCTACTGATGATCAGCTCATTCGTACCGCCACGCTCCTTGCTGACGCGTTCCCTTTCGTCACGCGGTAGATGTGACATTGATTCACGGCCAGGGAGTTCACCAAGAGCAAGGAGGGAGCCAACACTCTGCGACAAATCTAGATACTGAGAAGGGAGAATGGCAGAAATCATGAATATTGAGTTGCGTTTGATATTTGATCACATATAAATGTGTCTGATATTTGTTGGGACCCTGTAATATTCTAGCCATGAATTTTTGAATTTTTGAATGATTACAACTATTTGAAAAGATCTTGAAAACCCTCAAGACGCAATTATCATTAAACTAATGCTAAAATGAAGGTTTTGTCTCAGTGTGGGTCACTTTTTAACTTAATTTCTGAACCTAGAGGACCTCTTTTCTTTACTCATGTGAGAAAACACAAGATCTCAGCACCTCATAACATCAATCCTTGAGGAAGAGCTGGCAGGTGGGAAAGGTTAGGCAATAGCAAACCAAGAAAGTCCTTCAACTATGTTATTAACATTTTCCACGCGGCAGGTGTCTGCAGAGACATTCCAAAACTTCAAAATGTTTCAAAAATGTCAAGATTATTGAATACCATAACCATAATTGGAATCACCATGAAAAATGCTTAGAAATAAGTACAAACATGCCTAGTATTGGTTCTGTTGTCCTTGAGATAGACCTTGAAAGTTGGAGCTTTTTGAAAAATCTGTTTTGTATAATGGTAAAACCATCACTTGATGGTTTAAAAATGACCAAAAGTGAGGAAAAATTCAAAGCAAAACAGTGAATGTTTACATTTGAAAATGTCAACATTTTTGAAAGATAAACATTCTTGAATTTGACAAATTAGGGTAGGTGTTCTTTTGTAGCAGGTGGTGGAGGACATCCAAACAACTGTTTTTATCCTAAGGCAAAACAAAAAATTGTTTGTTTGCGACCTACCCAAAAATACGACAAATCTCGGTTCGCTGTTTGTTTTTTTAATCTTTCTGTTGACGTCATAAAATGTATATTTTGTTTCCCAAAAGTGTAGAAACAATGTTTAATAATCATTTTGCGTGTTTCAAGCCGCAATCCATCGATTCTAAGCCAAAGAATATTGCTCAAAATTCAACAAAATTTCTCTTTCTATATATACATGTATACATTGCACATGGCCTATATGTCAAAATAGAAGAAGTGAGGGGGAAGAAAAAAAGGAGAAACCTACCGACCCTCCACATTTTTGTCCATTAAGGGCAATTAAACAAAAGAAATTGTTGGCCTAATTCACTTACAGATCGTTCACTCTTTTCCATGGATTCCTGTATCTCCACCCTGGCGCTTCTCTCGATGGCTGCCTCAGACCCGGCCACAGAAGCTATCTGACCCCTGGCCTTGGCTATCTGTCTGTCCAGTATGAGGTCTGGGTTGTTTTGTTGGTTGGACATCTGAGCCTGCTTAGCACGCATCTCGGCGAGCTCTTTCTTCAGTAGGATCACCTGTTGCAAAGCTTGGTCTTGGGTAGGTACTATGGAAAGATACATGAATGTGGTCAATGAAAAGTGTTACAATAGTCTGCACTTACAGCTGTAAATGGAAAGTATACTGAATTTCTACTGAAGAAACTTCAGTTTGGCTTCCACAAGAGAGTAACAACTCTTTATAAGTACAGCATTTATGCAAGTAATATACAATCCTCCTTTATAATATATGCATGTGTGCAATTATATCATTTAGGCCGGTATTTGATCATGTTTCAATTATTAAATCTGTCAACAGTGTATAGTTTAAATTCAGTTCCAATTGTCAAGAAATATGCACTTTTCATTGCTCCATAGAAAGAGTAATCCAAGTGTATGTGCGCAGTTTTGGACGAACACACTTGTCATGCATTTAATGCATAATGCGCTTGTTGCATCCATGTCAGCCTTCATCCTTCTGTATTAATTCACCCGATTGAGTGATTGAAATGTCATGATCTATACACACATCATATTTGTGGATACAACAACTAGCAGTTGGTTCCAAGATACCATGTACTTGCTGAAACCCAGTGGCATAGCTAGATGCACCCTCCCCCCCCCCCCCCCCCCATATTGATATTCGTCGGTTGAGAATGAGCCGTCGGTTTACATGTAGTTCAAATAGCCTGCCGACAAGATACAGGCCTGCAACAGAAATCTAACACACACATTTTGTTGCGTACCTTCCAAAAATAAAGCTTTAATTAGCCCTCCTATGGCATATAAACAGGCTTAAACTTAGCTTCTGCCTTTTGGACCCACCCGCTAATTGCTACCCTCACATAGTCCCTACCTTTTGTTGGTTCATAACATAATATTGACCCCAATATCATAATTCTAGCTGCTAAAACTGTGCATCACATCATTTAAGCACTTTGAAGATGCTGTTGATTATTTGATAACGGTAAACATAGTTATCTGAGGGCACGCTATTTTAAGACAGTAAGAAATGACAATTGGGTGTAATGGTTTCAGGAATCTAGATTCTCCTTTTCACTTCCATGGTTTATATGCATGTAGTGAACATATAACATATGCAAGCATAGCAGCACATTGATAAATGGATACTAATCCCCTCCCTATATCTGTAAATCTCATCCAAAATAGTGGCTTCAAAACAAAATATTAAAATACTGAATACTATACGCTACTTGCACGCAATCGCCATTTTAGAATGAAAGCGAGGCGCTCCCTCATGCGCGCCAAACCGCCTCACGTGATGCACAAAACTTCCTGAAACCACGACGCAGTGTGGCGTGATAGTGTGATAGTGCATGGCTTTCAATGGTTCCATCTGTACCGTGCAAGTAATGTATACATGTATATAAAATATAATTGGAAGCAGAAGATTATAACACAAGAAACACATAATTATAAATAGTTAACATAAATATGAGGTTCTATGCTTTTGTTAAATAGGTGGTCAGATGGTGCAATGGAACTAAAAATGAGCACAAATTGAAATCGGAAGGACTTTTTAGACTTTAAAATATAAATAGCAGAGGGTATGAAAAGGGGCTACACATACCTACAATACACCTAAACAAAATGTCAGCTCTGACATTTGATTGTGGTTATATACCTAAATAGCTATCAGACATACAGCTTATCAGTTCAAGAATATTAATATGGGCCACAAGGGTTGCACAAACCTCTACCATATTAAATGTCTATGCTCTTACTTCGACCCCCTTCCCTCCCCTCCTCTAGAGCATTCCATACTCCCTCCCATGGGGACACATGAAAAGCTGTGATGCCAAAAAGCTTATTCTGGATAGCTGTATTTCAAAGCAATGATGAACTAAACATGGCATGTGTGCTAATATTTCTGGGCAGCAAAAAGCTAAATACAAAAAAGATGTCAGTAAAGAATGTAAAGCATGAGAGAATTGAATTTCAATCAAAATTTCATCATTCTTCATTTATTTCAAAACATTCTTTTCAAACCGTCACCCGACATATCATTATGCCCCACTGCCTAAACACTTTTGCATTACAAACCAAAGACCCTGATGCCATATTGTGTCTGATTTTCAGGCTGTTGGTCTGCCTTCACTGTTGACTCTAAGCAAGGCCATTTGTGATTGTGGGGTTAACATCAAAACAGTGCTTTAGGACATGACTACTAGCCTGTCTTATCTGGGAATTGGAGAATTTATGACCGCCCAATAGCTAAATTATCGTTATTTAAAGTGATTAGGCAGTAGAACACAATGTTTTCATTTCAACTTGCTCTCCTATGAGGCCCCATATGATGACAAAATCTAGACAGACCAAATGAAATTTCTATTTCACTCTAAACGATGAAAGACACAATCTGAAATAATTCATTGATGTTTAAGATTTGATAGCAATGGAATGAAGAATTAGTAAGAGACAAACCTGGTTCGGGAGGTTTTTTAACCTCCGATGTGGTAGTAGTAGTAGACCGTTCATGTTGAGGTGTAATAGGGCCTGAAGCTACAAGATATATTTTTGACCAAATAAAACCATCTTCAGTGAAATTTGTTCATATTAAATCTCAAAATACTGATTTCCTAAAAATTTAGACTCCCTTGATAATCCAAATAGGGCATTCATAGCCGAAACATTTAAATATTGGTAGGTTTAGTGATATGGAGTAATGTGTTATTCTTATTCATCATTGCAAAGATTTGGTCATTTAGTATTAAAAAACACCCCCTTTTTTACAATCCTTTGCAGTGTATTTATTAGTAACTGAAAAATGAGTAAAATATGTGCAAAAAAATAACAACCATGACATTTACAATAGACGGATTAGTATAAAATGGGACATTACTTTATACAATACAATGCAAAACAAATTTAGATGTAATACATATTTCACGAAAAGGTCGGCCTATATTATGGTTAACATTCTGTATGTGTTTAAAACATGAACAGAACAATGGTTAATGCATATCAAAACAGAATTGAGTTATTCATTATCAAAATAAAAAAATACACAAACAGAAAAATCCCTTCACCAAAACTTGAAGCGATAAATAAGCAGCCCAAAGGGTTCACTTTATATTCAAAGGGGTAACACATGATCCCTCAAGAATGTTAAAATATTCCCCCTACTTGATGGTGTTCACATGCATAATTTGTAAATTGGTGATATTTGCACTTAAAGGTAGATGACCCGATCACATTTTCGTAACACAGAATTATTTCAAACATGCGGAGATTTTCATATCATATGAAAGCTCATATTTTTCTCATCATCATACTGAAATTTGACGGCCTAAATCGGTATAATTATGGAGAAATCGATGAAATAACGTTGAATTACCGCGAATGGTGGTAACCACCGATATAGTTTGTGTACTACTCAATGGGTACAGTTCACAGCATCTTGTGCGTCTAAAATAAGAACCATTAGAGCTATGCAACTCAAACTTTGGAACACAACTTTTTTAAGGATGACCTTTCATGTAGAATAGAAAACTTCAAGTTGAAAATCGGAACATCTACCTTTAATCAATGACATAAAAACTTAAAAATAATGAATTTCAATTTTAATATTGACTGTACAAGACAAGAAGTATCAACATAATTTATTATATTGATGACAATTTTGTTAGTTGACATGAGGTTGAATATACATGTGATAACCCTTTACCACAATATTATGAATGATCATGTATACCCAATCGTCATGCTGAGTGAACCCACTGGGCCAGGTCAGATATATCTTCATTAATCAATATCAATATATATACACATCCATATTATATTATTACTGGGATACTATACAGAAATATACAGAAAATATTTGACAAGCCGCCAAACCCAAGATTTTTATAACCATATTGGACTCATTTTCAGACGATTAAAGCTTAATTCAATGCCCCATGGAAAAATGGTTACTGCGAGGGAAATATTGGGCTATTTCCCCCTAAATTTTCTACTTTTGAAAATCAATGGTTTACAAATGGTTGGGCTTTGTTTCCTCAAAATTGGGTTTATTGGCATAAATATTTTGTTTGGCAACATTCTTTAAAAATGCCGACAATATAAACAAACATACCTGTTTTTTCGCTATCAACTACAACCTCTGCTGACAGAAAAGTAATTATGTTCTAAAATTTGAATTTTGTGATACAATTTTCAAATTTCAAATTCAGTCTATAAACTTTTGGAGCCAATGCTTGCCAATTCCCCATCAAACATATTTGGAATCTGATGGGTCTTGATCAAATGAATTCAATTATGATAACATTAATTTGAACAATATATGTCTCCCAGTTTCAACTAAGTAACAGAATCATTCAATACACAGTGTTTTCACTCACCCTATACAAAGGGTGAAATACCCTTCACTTTTGATTTTCACCCTTCAAAATTTGTCTCAAGAGTGAAAAATGTTGACAATGTCATTGTTTTACTGCCCAAAACACTGTACAAGCACACGTTTTGGCCATCATTTTGGTTTTTCACCCTCAAGAATTAAACCCAGTGAAATTGCTGATACATCTGATCTGTTAGATAAAATTAAGTTTTTCATTGATAATTTGAATCTCAACATACACAAAAAGGAGATAATGATAGGCCCATCAGCCAAAAAATTATTTTGCTACATTATTGTGTTCCATATTAAATCCTTTTTTTCTTTTTATGATACCCTTGTTTAAACAACTAATAAGTCTGTTGGGTGTTTTTGACACTCTAGCAGTACTTGTTTATTGAAATGTAATATCAAATTAACTATTGGCAATGATACATTTTAGGAAGATAGAAACAGACTATCTTATTAAAAACAATATTTATATAGAAATAATAGGCATTCATGACGGGTATTAAACAAATTATAAATATTTTTAAACAGGTTCACCGTCGCAGATAGAATGGGATACGGTGATTGCTTAGGAGATGAATTTCAGATGCTTAACCATGCAAGGTTTTGTGGACGAGATGGTTTCCCATTTTGTCTCTTTTCTATCTACGACGACGAACCTGTTTAAAAATATTTATAATTTAACAATATTTATGTCCAGGAAGTGCACTAGTGTTACAACTACTCTCACTAATACTTACGAGGTGGTCTGTTCGATTCCATTCCTTTTATTCTAGAGCGTAACTCGGCCAATGCTTCTCTCTGCCTTGTAATCACCTGATCGTGACGTTCCCCGCGGCACTGGGCTCCTTGGGTTGACATCTCGCTGGTTATCATGCCCTGATTGGTAGACAGGCAGAAATAATATTTGTAATGAAAGCATGAATTTTATTCACCAAGCTGAAAAGATTCTTGTTAAAGTAGGTTTCCTCAATTGGTCTTTGGCGATTGCGAAAATGATTTATTTATTGTTAAATTTTATTTCAAACGTTCATGACAAAGCTCAAATTTGACCCCACATGGTTCTATCTAGATTTGTAAGGATTTTTAATCCAAGTTTGTATTTTTTATGTCTCCTCTGTGCGATTCTCGCATGGATTTTAGCAAGTCATAGGTTTTGCTAGAATCATGCTTAGGCCCACAGGAGAGAGAAAACCTGTTCTACGGGCAATTGGACCTCTCAGGTATAGGGTAGGGTTGGTCAGTCTGACATTTTTGGGGTGGGGGTTGTTAGTTTGTTTTTTAGAGAGGGGCCCCAAAACCGGTGCGCGCCAAAAAAAACCTAGGTTATTATTTTAATTCGGTTATTTTCAAGGCAATTTTAGAATATTTAACAAATTTGTAACAGTTTTGAAATGTTCTAAAAAATAAATGTAAATATTTTTGAGAAATTCAAAAAAAAATGTTCGGTTGAGCCCGTGCAACAGGGTGGTATTTTGTTGTGGCCTTATAGGCCAATATATATCTATTTAATTAACCCCCTGAGAACTACCGGCCGATTGGTTAAAAAGATGGATACATCATTTATTGCACCAATGAGAGACATTGTTAGAATAATTGTATCCCTGATAAAGATGGGAGTGAAACATTTTACAAGTTGCATTTGAATTGGCTATTCATATGAGTACATATCTTGTAATAAACCAATCAGAACCACTGTAAGATAGACAAGTAGACCCCAGGGGGTTAATTAAGACAATGATTTTTATTGGGTCACTCACCTCTTGTTGTACTTGCTCTAGCGCCCTCTTGCTGTTGTCCTGTTCCATCGTGAGTTGTTTTTGCAGCTGACCTAATTCATCGGATCTCAACAGAGAATCTTGCTTATGCCTCTTCACCAATTCTTTCTGGCCTCTGTGAGGAGCAAAAATAGTTGAAATCAAAATGTTTACAAACCTCCAAAATATCTCAAATTCAATTTATTATATAAAATCTCTTGATGCACAACTTTAGTTGAGTGTGTCCGGGGTGTGTGTGTATGTTTGCATACGCGGTCAGTCCGTACAAACACATGCTTTGGTTTTGATGTCATGCTTTTGAACACACTTTGGTTCACAACAACATCACCATCATAATATCTCTCGCAAATGTTGAACCAATCACTTCTCTGCATAAAATGTGCTTAGTAAAAGGTGTAGTAGGATACTTATGTACAAGTATTGTTCATTTTTATGCACAGAATTTGCAAAGAAGAGATAAGAATTTTTTTCAGCTCAGTTTATTTATATTGTATACTAAATCAATATTTAAGGTTCAGCGGTCGATAACCTAAAATGACACAATGAAATAACTAAAAAGGTGTTCAATGACAACATCGAAGGATTGAACATTTAAAGCAAAAGAAACAGAATTTTGGAACACTAAAAATGACGTCACCCTAAATATAAACATGAAACTACCACCTTACCCTAGATCTTTACTGAGTTTTTCTGCCTCTTTTGTCTTCTTATCCACCAATTCTGAGAGTTTGACCAATTGTTGTCGCTGCGTTGTTAGTTCAGCTTCTTGACCTTTGATGATGCCACGGTTGTTCTCCAACTCCTCTTTCTGTTTTTCACTCAGTTCACCTAAATACAAAAATTACATGAACAAGGAACATGTAATTAATAAAAATAGTTGATAGGTCTTGGCACTTCTTTTAGAAACTTGATTTATCATATGATTGAATTGCTGTAACAAAATACAATCTTGTGTCCCTGTTAAGCATTTAATATCAAAATGGTAGTTCAGAATATTTCTGGGCCCGGCAAAGGGGAATTAATATGGTTTCAGATTGCCGCGGATTTCAATAAAAAAATTGAGTTTCTGATTGTTGAACTGCGGTATTGAAAAGGTTAGCTACCAACATAAAATTATGTTTAATCATGAATACCCTAACCCCACTAGACCATACAAAATCATCCAAAATAAAACTCCATGCGCGTGCTGCTGCATTGGCTCGATTACGTCACCTACCGCAGGCATATGTGGGCACGAAGTTTGAGCCCGCATGTGCTGGGGAGTTAGCTCAGTTGGTAGGGGCACAGACTGGGGTGCGGATGGTCCCGGGATCGAATCCCGGGGGTGCTCGGTGATTTTTCGGGTTTAAAAATGTGTTCTTTTTCTTTTTTCCCTCACCCCGATACACGCAAAAACATAGCCTTGGGAGTTAGGGTTAACATGCTTTATTGTATTAGTAGTGAATATATTTGATGATAAACATGAATTTGATCTCAACTTTTGTTTATTTCCAAATTTTATTTTTCTCCTGACTGATACACATCCGGGTTTGTTAAAAATAATTTTACCTATTGATTTAATGGATGGGTCTAGAAATACATGTACTATTGATACTAGTGGGCAAATCCATTTTACAATATAGGGCTGTTTCTATGTATTTGTAGATGAGTCATTTTTAAAAATACTTGATTGCCTGGTTGTCATTTTAATATCAGTTGTCAGGGAAAAGGCACACATCTCTATTATTATTATTATTTATTATTATTTAATCTTTCTTTATTGAGGGTAAACAGCTTCAGTGTCAAGCACTGCTTTCCAAGCAGGCCCTCATTTCACAGAGAAAAATACATAATTATTTACAATATATATACATGGAATATAACAACTATTTACATAAATATATATATACAGAACCATCAGATAAATTCAGCAAGGAAATGCAGAATTGTAATATACTTTAGAACACAAAATTTAAATTCCATGGATCTTTGATTTAAATTGTTGCACTGACATATTTTCAAGCTCGGTTCTGATTGTTGATGGCAAGTTGTTCCAGGCATATGCTGCCCTAACAGAAGTTCATGAAAATTGAGACTATTTCATAATATTAATGCACATATATTTATATTGACATTACGCAAAAGTGTTGGCAACTTCAATCTACATTTTAAAAATTCAATTCCACTATCATTGAAATAACAGTCAAAATATGAATATAATACCACCACTATTATTGGCACTGCACCCACCTTTCATATCTGACAATCTTGCTGATGCTCCAGCCAAGTCTCGTCTTAGTCCAAGAATGATGTCTTGTTGATCTTGTAATTCTTTCTTCAACTGACCATTTTCTTTCCTGTAAGATGGAGGTTCTTGTGTAAGGACAGGCATATTGACTGATGTGACTACACAACAAGGGCAGCTCAATTCGTCGCACAACTACTACTACTAGTATACATGTAGAATTGCTGAAAACTTAACCAATGTGTCTTTCAATGACTAATGAAAACAGTAGCATGTATTGGTCAATACCTAGCTACTACAAGTTCTTAGTACAAGGGAGAACCTATGACAACCAATAGACACAGTGTTGCCAAAATAGACTGACAATACCTCAGCAAAAATGTAAAATCGTCCTACTTAAGATTACAGAGACTTAGCCCAATATTTCCTAACCCATTGGTTTTATCAGAAAGGGGTAATTTGCTCCCTGAAGGGTAGCCCAAATGCAGAGTGTACATACCAATTTATTTGGGCTTATACAGTATGAAAGTCATATGAAGTTTATGGCTAATCAATAGTTTGGCAACACTGTCACTGCCTGACTAATAGAAAAGATCTATCTGATGGGAGTAAAGCTCCCATTCAGATCTTAGCTCCCATTCAGATCTTTTCTTGAAACCAATTCAATCAATATTTAGAGAGACAAAAGGGTATTAATCTCTTCAATATGATAATGACCAGTCAAATAAATAGCTTTATGAGAAGTCATTGGGTGCAATGCATACCATGTGTCAATTATATACAGTGTCAATCTTTTTGAGTAGTTGACAGTTCTCCTTCTCTGATTGGTTGATTGCATGATTTTATTGTACACCAGATAAATATGTCTCAATAAGTACATACCAAAAGGAAAGCAATCAAATAATTTCTTTTCTTTGGGTTTTTTATACTTGGAATTGGATCAGATGTATCAAAGACTTTTAGGCATTAGTGTAGTAGAGGACACCTGAGCTTTATAGGGATTCAAAGTAACTTTATTATTATTCTAATGCATCAAAAAAAAATTAACAGGTTAAATAGCTCCCACCCCTTTATTAAACAAGATTTACATTTTGAAAAGAGGGCAGGGGTCGAGTATTGAGAGAAATTACGAGGTAAAACAACAAACTTAATTAAGGGGGGACTTAAGGAAGTTTTTGATTTGATTTTTTGAATTTTGTGAGTGCTGTAATTATTGAACTATTAATCAAATGCATATTTTGACCAAAAATGTTGATTTTTTGAGAAAATCACAAAATTCACGTTTTTGAACAAAGCTAACAAAAACAATTTTGAGCAACAAATACCCAAATCACTTGATAATGTTGTAAAGACACTAATGAAGGGACGTGTTTTTTTAACCTAATCTAATACTTATGAAAATTTTGACCAAAAAGTGCCAAAAAACATGAATTTTTTTTTAGTCAATTTCGAAAAATATTAGATTAGGTTAAAAAAAAAGTCCCTTCATTAGTGTCTTTACATCATCAAGTGATGTGGGCAATTTTTACTCAAAATTATTTTTGTTAGCTTTGTTCAAAAAAATTGGGTCAAAAAAGTGATTTTTTTTTTCTTCTGATTTTCTCAACAAAAAAACATTTTTGGTCAAAATTGATGCCAAATTTGGTTTCTCTGATCCATTTCCTTTCCAAAAATAATTTACACTCTGTGATAACTGATGTGTTGACTACCAGAAGAATTTGATTTGGTGTTTTGTAACTGCTTTTGTTTAAAAATTATGACCAATCTACTAAAGTCGTCTATAAATCGGGTTGGGCCACTTTCAGCATAGAATACAATCTTGTTAGTTGAAATTAAATGGTTAGGGTATCATGCAAGGACCATTAAAAGAACTACATAATTCTTTTTCAAAGAGTTTTATTTCATTTCAATAAATACATTCATAAAATTTAATTAATAAATAATTAATCAATTTCAATTGAGTCCATGAATTTCATAAATTCCATAAATAAAATTCATTATTCCTCCTTATATGGCCATCCTGAAACCACCATAGACGAGATATGGAGCCAATCTGGTTCAACAGGTATCTTCCATGTGCTAACAACTCCGGTATCACCGTGTTGTTTAACAGATCACGGTAGCGTTAAGCATTCATGTTCCCATCTATGAAGATATGTCCAATCAAAGTCCCATAATTTGGGCTAGCCGGGACCAAATAGGCACATAATGCGAGTCACAAAATGTGTCTCAGTTTAAGGGGTGCCTTACTTACTGCTGGGCCTTCTGAACCCTTTAATCACCCCTTAGCAGCCCTGGTTGCATATACTATCATTGTTTATATATAATAGACTCTTTCTTGTTGTTCTATATAATTTGCGCACATTTTTTTCTAGCTTTTTATCTTTTTTTTTAGGAAATTTTGAGCAATTTCTTTTTAGCTTTTTAGCTTTTTTTTGAAGAAAAAGGGTATTTTTTTCAAAATCCTCTTGAGCTTGTTTCTTAATTTCCTTGATGCATTAACTTCACTATCAATAGGACTGGGAAAGTAATTTGTACCATACTTAAAAGTTCTCTTTAACCAGACATTTATTTCATTGTGATGTACCTGTTTCTTTACATTTTTCATGAAGCAGACCTCGTTCAGAAGAGACACCTGTTTTACTGGTATTTGAGGTGATATACGCATTTAGGGTGTGTCTTGAAAAGTCAGATATGTGGCGGCAAGGACATAAATACAAATACATCAAAATAAATGACCAATTACCACCAAAACGCCTGAATTCTTACTTAAAAAAGAGCCCAAAAAAGTACCCAAAGTAGCCCAAAAAGCACCATAAATGTCATAGTATGACTGCTATTTTTTATCACATATTCCTAATTATATCATAAGAGATGGTGTGCAAATATTTTTCATGCTAAGTACTCCCATTTTATCAATTTCAATACAATCAAAAAGTCAAAAACAAGATGGCAGCCAAAAGTTGCCCAAAAGCGCCCAAGAGACCACTTAGAAAATTCCCACTCATATTTTTTGAAATCGACACAATTTGTTGATAGTAATATGAAATTTGTGGAGATTGTTTATTAAAAGCCTGAATAATTACATAGGCTTACGTATGGACTATAATGCCAATTTTTGCATGTATGAGACCGGTACAACTAGCAATTTATAACATTGGTATACAGGGCGTAACCTACACTAATCTGAGTGGTTTTAGCCCCTGGGCACACAAAAGGTTCAAGCTTAAAGTATGTCAAATCCACCTGCTTTTCAGCATTTTTATAATTAGACCATAAAGCTCACCATATATAAATCTTTGCCACCAGGGTTTGAAGGTTTCTGGACATGCTCCTTCATGCTTTAGCTTAACCATATCCTACGTCTGCGTCAGCTCAACTTTGGAGGTGACGTCAGCGCAAGGCCTAATGATGGGCGCAGCACTTTCTGTGCCATGACATTCTTCTTTGATCATGCGAATGTAAATGCCGTCGCATTGAAGCTATGCACAGGATATCATGATGCTTTCACTATAGTTCAATCAGTTCCAAATTGGCGAGAAATATAAGGTTTTTATCTATCTACGCGCAAAAGTATGCATACAATCACCCTGCGACATTACGCACCATATTTCGCCATGCGAGTGTTTTGCGCGCAACGCTCTTCTGAATTCATTTGCTGTTGTAAACAGGTTTCGCCAATTTGGAACTGACTGAACTATATATAGAATGTTGAAACCACCTCCAAACTTGAGGTGACACAAAGTATATATCATCTTATTTAGGTTTGGTTAGACTTACTTGAGTAGAATAATGAGCTGTTCCATGGCCTGCACATCTGCTGATGGTTTCTCCTGTAAAATGATGGGTTTAGGAGGCAACTTGGGTTTACTTTGTAGCTTGGCTATCACCTCCTGAGTTTCTCTTGTTTGATCTGTAAAAGATTGATCATCGTATAGTTGTTAAAACATCAAAAATATATCATGTTAAGTTGATTGAGTCTTTCATTGACTGTTTAATTCTCCCATCCACTCTGTGGGAGTCAATTTAGAGGTGACATCACTACATATTAATAATAAATCCCAGTCATTATTAGTTGGAACATCCTGTAATATTTGCATTCCTATGTGGTCTCATTTCCCTAAATAAACACTATTGACAAAGGAGATCTTTGAAGTAAAGCTTGAAGCCTTAGCTCACCCTCAATTACTCTGCTCACCCAACTGGACAATGTTGAGTCCTCCCAGCATCAAGTTTCAACATTGAACCTGAAGCGAGGGGTGAATTGAATGATAGGGTGTAGAGTGTTCCAACAGTATTGACCAGGATTGTAGTGATGGTATCATAATCATGATATTGAATGGCTTTTGAGTGTGATACAAGAATATCTTAAAACAAACGCAACATACTCTTGCATCAAAAAATAAGCCATTCATTATCATTATTATTATTTAACACTTCAATGAAAATACATAACTTGCCCTACCTGACCTTTTATAATTTTTGGAATGAACTTGTGCGCATTATTTACATATGTGTATTCACAGGCACTCACAGGCACTATCACTGTGCATACAATATTCTTAGATTATCGAAGTACTTTGAGTATACAATATACAATACCCAGTTCTGTTGTTACTTTTGAAAGCCTCATACAAGTAATTCATGTTACCCATCACATCAAACCGACCAGTTGTGATCAAACATTATTTGCAGAAAAGATGTTCGACTTCAATAACTTAGGTGTTATTTTTAAAGTTAAAAATAGCTCAATTGTCCTTTTTGGGGATAACTGTTCTGTTTTGATGTAATGGGTTACATATTGCTGCAATGCATTGGCATTTGCACAAGCAAGATCGAACAACATTGTCAGCTTTGTGTGGACCACACCTATCCTATGCTGATGTCATCCCTGAACTTGAAATGACCTAAAGTATTACTACCAACGACTGACTCCCTTCACTCCACCTACAATTCACTCCACTTCACTCCACCTTCACCTACCTTGCAATTTCTTCCTGAGTTCCGACACCTCACATCTGGCATTCTGTTGGTCTTTGACCGTCTTGCTAAGTTGCTCTTCTAATCCCACAATGGTCATGGAATGTTGCTTGATTTGTTCTCTGAAGGCTGCTGCCTGTGTTTCTCTGTTCTCTGCTGCGGCTGCCAGTTGTTCTTGTAACATGCGTGTAGCTGCTTCATGATGCTCATGCTGACTTGATAGTTCTTCTTTCAGTTTCGTCTATAAATTTAATAACAAACCAAAAATTGTAATTTATTTAAATTGTTGTCAGTAACAGTTTCCAATAATGTCAATGCTGACTGGTTTGCGCTGATATTATTGATGTTAATCACATTTATGATCCTTTGGACTGATAATTTGAATTCTATAACTGTATGCTCCATGAATACAGAAGAGATTTTCTATGAGACATCACAAGTTTTGGCAAATACCCACTAAAGCTGACACAGGCTCGAGTTGATAGAAATATTATGAGGGCAAGGTCGGAGTAACCTAATACATATGTTTGCATAGGGCAGCTATATTATTTACAATGTACATAAACCATAACATAATTGCTGCCTTAGGTGTAAGAATGTCATGATAGTGCCCTGACTAATACTTATTTGAGGATTTGAAAGAATATTCCAATGTTATAATATTGTTTGTGAAATTACTTGTGTTTATGGCATATTCAGATACCATTATGTTTGATGACATAAATGTCCTTAATTAATAGCCACCGTTAATTATGAAATAAAAATGTTTATACTTTATCCTGACAACTTACTATCAGGCATGTGATTCAGGGGAGAAAAGAAGTCAAATTGGGGGAAATCAGGCTGCACCCTTCCGGGACCGAAACAGGCCACCTGCTTTTTGTTTGTTTGTGGGTTTTTTGGTATGATATGATAATATGCTGAATAAAATAAAATCAGATCAAACTGATTTCTACACTATTTGATAGCCCGCTTGATCGCTCCATGAGATAGACTTGGGAAGCATGCGCTCGCTACCAGCTGCTAGCACTGTAGTGATTTGTAGGGGCCAGCAAGGTTAGGGTTAAGGTAATACTCCCTTTTGAACATGAACAATGCTATACTACTATGTTGATATTTACCTCAATGATATTAAACTCTTCCATCTTAGTCTTGAGGTCCATCTCTACGGCCTGCATCTTGTCTTCATCGCTAGTCTTTTCAGTCAGAGCCTGAAAATTGAATAAGATCAGTCAAAATAAGTTACAAATCCATTAAAGCTACTGACCAATGAGTGCACAAGATGCCATGTAGGTAGGCCTACACACACACAAAAGATAATTTGGGGGCTACTAAATTGGGTTGCATAGCACTATTGTTCTGTCAGTTCCAAACTGGCGAACCTGCTTACAGCAGCGAATGAATTGAGAAGAGCGACGCACGGTACAGAATAGGGCGCATTGTGAATCATATGCATAACGCTTGCGTATGCCAAAAAGCGTGCATACCCTTGGATTACTTAAAAAACGCATATTTCACGCCAATTTAGAACTGATTAAACAACTATAGTTGGATTATTAAGACACAAATGCACAGGCCACTCTGGAAAAGATGAATCAATTTAAGCAGTTCTTACAGTAAATATCCAGGGATGAGTCATTTTTACCTCAGGTGGTAACCTTAACAGCTCCTGTTTTAAAACATTGTATTGGCATGTGTGTGTTTTCAGTTGTATGCTCAATACTGCTTTCATATCTTTTGGAAGTCACACTTTATGTTAAAATTCCTTTGTTCATAGAAATTGAAAATCAATTTTAACTGATTATTTTATTCTTATATTATTTTAATTACTCCTGGAGATTTTTAAAATGGCTCCAGCTTCTCTAGAAAACACAAATCAATCCTAATCCAGAGGGTTCTCTCAGTTTTTAGTTAGTTTTTTGTTCTTTGAAGCCTCTTTTGACAACGTATTGACAATTTAGAGACCCAATTTCCCCTTGTATCAAGAAAGTTTGAGACACATGTCTGTGTTTACCCCATTGCCATAATGTATCTTCCTCTAAGACATTCTCAATGGGAGTATAACTAGAGGGTGATGAGAGTGGTGCTGCTATCTTGTATCACCCCCCCCCCCCCCCCCCCCCACACACACACACACACCCTTCTAAAAGTAATTAGATGATGTCCTGTTACTGACCTGTCTGAGCTGAGCCAAACTATTCTCTTGCATTGTGAGTTTCTCCTGCTCTGATTGCATTGCCTCATCTCTCTTTTTCCTTTCAGATTGCCTGATGTCTTCAAGAGCTGTTTGCAGTTTCTGTTCGCCTGTTCAAATATATGAAATGATATAAATGTTCACTTGTACATATTGATACTTTATACATCAAAGGGGCGAGGTGGCGCAGTCGGTTAGAGCGTCGTAACAATGCTGCGCACCGTAGTTCTGTTGGTGGATCGTTTGAGCGCGAGTTCAATACGATATACCAACACAGCCTCGTCCCCATGCCTCCTTCAGACCGTGCAGACTGAAGTAGGCATGTACATAGGCGCACCATGGTTCGGAAGTCACATAGAAATGTTGGTCCCGTGTATCGGAAGAGCTATCCCCGAGCACATTAAAAGGTCACAGACTCCTTCGTAAAAGTAGGGGATCATCCCGGTCTGTGTCTGTACACACATATTAGGTTAGGTTATTCTGGAGTGGATCGGGTTGGACCACTGAGCTTATTACTCTAATTGTCAAAGCGCAACTTGCGCGTTGTATCAAGACCTGGAAAGCAATAGTTGCGAGCGCAATCTCAACATAGCCGGAAAGCGTAGACGGCGATACATCAAACTAATGCAACAAATGAATGTCTTAATTTATTCTTATCCCAATCATTTGAGATATTTAACCATTTGTTTTCTGCTTACAGGAATATGGATGCATGGCTAATTTAATGTACAATAGTTTGTAAATACTCTATAAGCAGTGCTCGAATAAGGAGTGTCCACAAGCACAATGCCTACTCAATTTGATTTGGACACCCTGGGCTGTATTCTTGTACGTATTTAAACGCTGTATTAAGCTAAACACACGTCATGTTTAACTTCGACTTTAATCACATTGTTTAAAGGTAGATGACCCGATCACATTCCGATTTTCAACTTGAAGTTTTCTATTCTACATGAATGGTCATCCTTAAAAAAGTCGTGTTCCAAAGTTTGAGTTGCATAGCTCTAATGGTTCTTATTTTAGACGCACAAGATGCTGTGAACTGTACCCATTGAGTAGTACACTAACTATATCGGTGGTTACCACCATTCGCGGTAATTCGACGTTATTTCATCGATTTCTCCGTAATTATACAGATTTAGGCCGTCAAATTTCAGTATGATGATGAGAAAAATACGAGCTTTCATATGATATGAAAATCTCCGTACGTTTGAAATAATTCTGTGTTACGAAAATGTGATCGGGTCATCTACCTTTAATGCAATTCTCACAAATGTGTTTAACTTAAACACACATCTAATTCACTGAAAAGTGTCAAACTTTAAACATGGGTATGATGGTAGTTTAAAGCACATTTAACTAAACCTGTGTACCAATTGTACGCCTTGAATGATTACTTGAAATACACATGCATTTGATGAATTCGATCGATATCTACTGTAACCCATTTGGGCACAATAAATTGAATACCTGTATACAGTGAACGCACGGCCACTCTGGGGACGAGATTTGCCGAGTTTAAAATCAGGTTTTGTTAAACATGTCGTTCAAAAAAGATAAACTTGCGTTTAATTTAGACACAAGTTTAGTTTGTGTTTAGTACGGGACTACGGCTCCATGGAGAAGATTTACAGCCTTATCTAGACCCTCTAGTATTCTATCTTATTTCAAGCACTGTCAACAAGATACACCCATACATACAAGCAACAAACATCCAGCAATATGGTTAAATGGAAATTTTGTTTTAAAGCCACAAATTAAAGAATAATTGAATCAACTGTCACATTAATGTAATCTCAATAGCTAGGCTGAAAAGACCTTCGAAGTCACTCCACATATTAAATATATCACTATCTATCATTGTAAATAAGAAAACACTAGATATTAAAATGTATGCAGCACATCAATAGGGGGTGGGGACTTTGCAGGTGAAGTCAATTTTAAGTTTATTATGTGTGCTCTCAGATCATTTTCTAAGCTTTAAAATTACACCAAAATTATCAAAATTGATACAGGCATTCAGATTTTAAGGGTGAAAATAACTCCTAATTTCTTATTATTTTCTTAATTTTTTCTGTTCGATTTCATCTATATCTTGAAAAACACACAGCTGCAAAGTCCCCCTTTTGATGTGCTGCATCACAAATAGTCAACACTCAGACTTACTCTCTATCTTTGCTTTCTCCAGAGCGTCACCCATCTTTTGCTGCTGCTCCGTCTTGAGACGCTGGATCTCCTGAGACATTTCTTGACGTACGTTGCCCTCGGCTGAATCCAGCTTACTCTTCAACAAGATCTTCTCCTTTTTGACTGATTGGAACTCCTTATGTAAACTCTCGATAAGTGCAGGAAGGTCTGTGATTGAAACAAACAATTATTGATTAGGTTTATGTATATCATTCTCAAACGGCTAAGAACGTTTACGCAATTCTCATTGATTCTTAGAGAAATCTGCGATATTTACATGAGACAATATAACATGGCGTACATTGATTAGCGTGACCACCCTCGCGCAGTGCATGGTAGTTCTGTTCCATAACGCGGTGCGTATGGCTGCACTTTTCCTGCGTGCTAACGTAATTGGATGGAATGTTTGTGGGTAATTTGATACTCACAGGGGTTAAAGTTGCTAATGTGGGTAGTTAATGGTACAAATATTATTAGATAAATGTCAAAAGTATGACTATTTAAGCAGGAGAATAAAGTTATTGTTTTCAGATCGTATCCATGTTATATTGTCTAACATAAATTCGTTCGGTAGTATTATTTTTTGAGGCGTCGTTGTTCTACTTAAAATAATACTTACCACCCGCATTTATGTCAGACAATATGACACGGGTACAGTCTAAAAACAACACCTTTATTCTCTAACTAATACATCAGAACTTATATCTTTCATATCCGTTGAAATGCTATAATTAGATACATTTAGACCAACAGTGTTTCTTCTTTCATCTTAAATGAAACATTAGAATTCTACAATTTTATGTGTGTAATGGTAGAAAAAAGTAATTATTTAAAACAAAGAGATATACATTACACCACATTAAACAAGGATCTCTAGGATTTCTGGTTTCAAAAACATTGTTTAGGTATGATCACGAAACCCTGCCCTATCATGATACATTAATTGCGATGTCTCCTTAACCAAAACCTGCATCCAATAAATCAATCCCGATATTCAGTGGTGAAGGCAAATCTAAAGCCTTCCAAAGTTCTTGAACACATACAAAACCATTTACTTTCCACTCCTCATATTATATACATTTACAGTATTTTAATTTGTTTCACTTGATTGATTGTTTTTCATTGGGTTTTTTTCCCTTCATTATTTCATCATATGTTCATGCTTATGATGCTTCATCATTAGTAAATAAAATATTATTTTACATTTTAAGTTGCGCAATTTGATTGACTTACTTTTCCCCGATGTTTTGACATCAAATCCACATTTCTCCATAGCGCTTTCATAGCTCTGTTGCCACGTCATCTCATTCTGCAATCCCATTGCTATTGCATCCCTCACCCCCTGGAAATGTTCGTCTACGGTAACAGACTGTAGACAATTGATCTCTGTCAGTAGGTGGTTACTTGTTCTGCCATCTTCGGTGAGACGATTCTGTACATAATGAGACAATTATAATAATTGATAAATTTCTAAAATCAAAAATTGAATGTGCATTTGGTGTACATGGCAAGTCTTTTGTTTTTCCAATTCTGTTACACCACACCAATTTTGCACATTGCTGTGCCACAATATGCTACAAGCCCAGCAACGTTTTATTATGTTCTTAAAACGTTTTAACAAATTGTAAACGTTTTTAGTAAGTTTTTAGAACGTAATAAAACGTTATGTGTTTGCTGGGAGTTGCATTCAGATAGGGTAAGAGGACAAAATTAGGGGCAAGATGCATGTGAAAATGTTGCTTTTAATGTCAAAATTGCTTGAAATTGGCTTAATTTGGTCTGAAATGTCTATTATCAGACCAATATTATGCTAATTTGATGTGATTTGGACCTTAAATGTCAACATTTTTATTTGTTTGGGTCACAAAATGGAGTTGGACTCGAGTTGACTGGGCGGAAAGTGGAAGGCAAGTACCGTGACTGGGGGGCATTTCCCCTCATCCCTCCCCACGGAGCTGCCACTGCTTCCCATTCACTTACCTCCATAGTGGTGAGATGTTGCTTGAGTGTCTTACTGCTACTCTTCAGGTCCTTCTTGGCCGTCTCAAGTCCCTTTACGTTATCTCTCATCTCTCGAACCTTGGATCGAGCTTCTGTACGCTCTACAAGAAGTTTCTTGACAATATCCACCAGAGTGTCATCTGTGACATTGTCGTCATCATCAGGAACTTTGAACCCAGGCGCAGAGAAAGCTGCTTGTTTTATGCGACTTCTGAATCTCTCCATCTGGAGGTGAAATGTGTATTTGTTATTACTTAGTAGGTGAAGTAAAATAAATCCCTTTTTTTCAGGACCAAGTCCAATTCAGTTTTTGGTGTATTTTTTGTGCGTTTTTTCTAAAAACATAGTGGACTTCTTTAAGGGAGCACAAAACTAATTAATCAGCTCCCCATAGACTTTACACACAATTGGTGGCCTATTGATACCGCTCTATTTCAAATATGCTAGTGATTTGATTTATAAGATTTTGCAATATTATGCTACCAATGCTTATTGATAACATATCTGAATATCAAGTCGGTATCAACGATTTTATTTTTAAGTAAACATGGCGTAATAATATCAGCACATAATTTCCAGTCCTTGTGCTTGGATGCAGTGGTGGTAAATTGGTGGCTAAAATAATAAAATGCCCATTTCTTTCTATAAACTTCTTGTACACATTCCAAACAACACATACATATAACTTTCATTGAGACAACACAGTGGCGTAACTATGGTTTTCAAATGTTTGTTGTTGTGGTGGGGGGGGGGGGGGGGGGTGAGAGGACAGACCAGTGATCAGAGGGGGGGGGGGCATAACTAACTATTTTTTGGTTAATACACATAGAGTTTGTCATTTTATTTGGGAAACAGGGGACAAGCCTTCTGGCAGGTTAGTTCGCCCCTGGGACAACACAAGATATTTTGTCCATTTTTCACATTTTTTTTGTTTGATTGGAACTATTGCTGTACTGAATTAGTATTGTTGCCCCTTTAACATACACTGCATTATGGGAAAACCAAGTGATAATAACTTTTACACTACAATTTACAACCACCCATTTAAAGGGATTCTTTGATAGCTTGAAAGTAGGTGTTCAATTACTAAAAGTAATCAAAGTAAATTGTGTGAAACTAAAGAGACTGCAAAGTTCTACTCTTTGTGTGTACTCACCCTTTTCTCTGCTTGTTCGAGATCAACCTTGGCTGTTTGATGCGATTTTTGAGCATCCAAGAATTGTGACTTAGCATGGTCCCTCTCAGACTGTGATTTCTGGTTGGCCTGGCATAGATACAAGCAAGGTACAAAATGTTAAGGATAACTGAGTTGGCAGAGCGCCTGTCATATGACTGGAGCAGTTGGTGTCTATTTCAGGGACGGGGGAGGCACTCGGGTATGGATATGTGTGTATGGCTGGCACTTTATAACCCAGGGACATTCGGGGAGAGAGAAAATGCAAAAAGTAGGGGCCTTTGGGTTAGAGCAGTGGTTCCCAACCTCTTGAGTCACGACCCCTGTTGGGGTTGCGACGCACTTTTTGGGGGTCGCGGGCTAGCCTAATTTAACAAAAATAAAATGAATTATAATGTTGTATCATAGTAGCACACATGACTTTGTTCTGTGAGGGGTCACACTCTGATGCTGGTTTCTGGAATGGGGTCACCACCAGAAAAAGGTTGGGAACCACTGGGTTAGAGCGTGCCAATATCCCAAAATAGGGGTCTTTGGGTGAGAATATTTGCACCAGGGTTCGTGGGTGGCGCCGAGCAGGCCCGCCTGTGACTAGTTATTTGCACCCGGCACTCACAGTCAATGAAAGCCCTGACATTGTGATACACTACATGTAGATTCCAGTACATTTTCCTATTTTCTCATGATTTTCAATCAAAACCAATACATTAGTACAAGGGTCTGTCAATATGTAATGAAAGTGACCTTGGCCCCGGTATGGGAATCATGAGTGATTCTATTGAGGGATAGTGTGATCAATACCAAGTTTATATGAATCTTTGTCTTTCAAACCATACACTTTTAGATTTTAGATACCTTTGGTTATGTAACATAAACACGATAGGTTTCAAACACTGACTGAAATCTGTCAATATTTGGCTGGACATGTAATATGTTGAAATATGGGTCGATTGATACATTTGGCAATATCTCGGCAATGCAAGCATAGAAACAGACAACATTGGTACATATGGTGTCATTTTCAGTTCTAGACTCTCATTCTCTCTAGGAAATTGTGATAAGTAAGACTAATACTTTGACCCAAAATTCATATTGAGGATCTTACTATTGTAAAGACTTAAGTTCTAAAGCCCCTGCTTTACACAACATCCTTTTTGCAGCCCAAATGTCATACTCCTACCACGCACAAAATTCCTATTTACCCCGAGGGTTCTTACCTCTTTCTCCTGTTTCAGTTGGGTCTCTAGTTTCTCAATATCTTCCTTATGGGCAGCCAACTGCTGGTTGATTTCCTCAACTTTGTTCTCAGATCCTTTCAATTTCTATTATTGAAAACAACACAGTGGTATTAAACTTAACAATTGGATTTATAAATTTCTGCTCCACTTACATGTTGTATTAAGATCATAGCTCGTAAGTGCAATACTGATTGAAATGTCACTAAATGAGGTGATTAATACGCATGATAAACACTACAAAATTGAACCATATCTATGGTTAGAATGAGTAGGTCGAGTTTGAAAATGGTAAGACGTTTTCATGTGAAAATACAATTTAATATAATAAAAAAAGTGTCCCAACAATATTGTCCAGGATTGTAGTCCCACATTTATGCTCTAAAATAAAATTAGCTACTGCTGCATTGTTTCTCATTTACTCATGTTGGGTCACATATGTTCTAAAAGGGTGCATAATGTAGTGTATCAGCGAGTTGCATGTTTGTACTATGAGCTATGATTCACTGTGCCCCCTCTCATCACCTACCAAAAGTGTGGCATAATGGAATTAATCAGTGCATACTTTTAGAACTACAATTAAGTTATTCACATTGTGCATTCTTTTAAGAGGGTCTGGTTATCTGATGAAGAGAAGGGTTTGTTAAGGTGATAAATACTATGATTAACTAAAACTTACATCATGCAGTTCCGAAAGTTCATTTTCTCTCATAAAAAGCACATCTTGGTTGCTTCTATTACCGATGTCCATAGTTATCATCTTGTTTGTGTTAATGATGATGTAACCATGACAATGGAGAGGTGGACAAAAAACAAGGACAGATTTGCCGTATGACAGAGAGGAAAAAGAAGTGTTGAAATGTTATTGGATGAGTGATATTGTTTGTGATGTTTACACAGCAAGCAACAAGTAAGTGAAATGGTCTCTTTATGCTCTTGGGTGAGTGAAAATAGTGCATGATTAAATAGAAATTGATTTGGTTTTTGCTATGTTTTAGTTGTGCAATGGCATGATAAGTCAGATTCTACCTATGAGTAAGATATTCATGAAATCACCAATATTAAACCTAGAAGCATGTAAACTGATATTGGGTTCGATCATGATTGTAGGAATAATTTAGATACCTTTTTCGAACCATTGTGTTTGAGCTCCGTAGCTTTCGAGGTCATCACGACCCCTTCATTCAGCGTAGTGTTTACTTCCCACCGTTTGTGGTGTGGTGTGATATACCAAATTGACTGTCCGAAGTGCCCTAAATCTTACGTGGGTGAAACCAGCAGAGCACTCGCCACCAGGTTCAAAGAACACTCGAACCACAAAGCCACTCCTCTCACAGCTGTTTGGGCCAAGCACAAAATCAAGCTAGACGACGTCCAAGTGATCGCCAGAGAGGACCAGTTTTGGAAACGCAAGATCAGAGAGGCTATTGAAATAAGGACACTGAAACCGACCCTCAACCGAGACACCGGCTACGACCTACCCGCCATCTACAATGACCTGCTGTCATGTGATCGCCCAAAAGGTGGTCATGTGAAAAACGGAGGGAAGTAAACACTACGCTGAATGAAGGGGTCGTGATGAGTAGAGAATCTAAATTATTCCTAATATTAAACCTATTGAAAAACTTACATGATTCAATAGGTGTTATAATCAGTTGAATGGTGATTGAACTCATAGGTAATACCTAATATTAGCACCAGAACCTAACAGCTAGTAAGAACACAAAGGCCAACAGGAAAGCCCAGGGAATCAAAGCTAAGGACATTGTTTTTGTGGCAATGTCAATGACTGACTTTTAGAATACACATTTTGCATTGGGAATACTGTAATATAAAAAAACATTTTGTGTGCATACTATGACAATAAGCGATATCGCGAATCTGAAAAAAATCAATTGATTATCCGTTTTTATGCATTATGGGATAGAAATTGGGGCGAAATGTGCCCCTTTTCTATCCCACAATGCATCAGAAAAGGATATCAATTGATTTTTTCTGATTCGCGGTAAAGCTTATGCACATGCTTTTAAAAAAAGGGTTTTTTTAAAATAAATTGTTTGTTTCCTGAAGTTGCTAAAAAAAAGGTTTACAAATGTAGATCAAATGGTTATAATAACAAAACGCTGGTGCCCTACATGAACAAAGAAACCCTTTTTTCTTTAACAATGAAGGGTTATCCAAAAGCATAAAGAGAACACTTCCACATACTAAACACACAATGCAAACTAGCAACTTACATTTTTAAGCGAAATTAGTTCCCTGTTACGAGCAGCCATCTCGTCCTCATGTTTTTTATTCTCTCTAACTCTAGAAAACTATGGGATATATCCAAGCGATGGTGGCAGAGATTAGCAAATTATAATAATAAGCAAGCATACAAAAATGTTTGATTGGAGGGCCCGACCCATAAAAAGCTGTTCTAACTTTGAAATAATATTGTTTTCATTTTGTTTCTATGATATGCGAATGCCTCAAAATCACAGGCTTATACGCAAATCTGCAATATGCAATAAGCATGAAACTTTTGACATGGTTAATGAAACTATTACACTGGATCATGAAATCTTGATGAAAACCCTACTAAAAATAATATTGTTATACAGGCATGACATGTCAAATTGAGGGCAGTTCCCAGGTGTGGTCTAAACATATTATAAATCATTGGGCGCATCACATACCGGCATATATTTTTTTCACTTTTTGGAGAAATTCATCAAATTACAAACTTGAATGTGACCTAATTAGTGACAAATTAATTACCCCATAACGTTGTATGTATAGAAAATGAATAATTACTGTTTCACATAAACTGAGGTATTGAACATACAACTGTACGTGAAACGATGTTAACAACAAAATTAACTGATTCTCAGTAGATACGACATATCGATACGCCACTATGTGAAATGCCATAAACAACAAAATTGTCCTGTTCCTGGTTGATAAGACAAAGACACACCTGCATGTGATGTCGCAATCAACAAATGCTATAATATGTCACGCTGGTATGTGATGCGTCTAACGAAATGTATACTTTTATATACAGAAAATACAGCCAAGATTCTTTGTGTTGGTCTTAACACTTTCCACGCGGCTACTATTTTTACCATACACAGAATTTATTTTCAGAAACCTTTCACAATTTTCAAAGTTTTTCTCAAAGATTACTGACCCAATACTAGGCATGTTTGTACTTATTTCAAGGCATTTCACATGGTGATTCTAAATATGGTAATGAAATTCAATAATGTTGACATTTTTTAAACATTTTGTGAAATTTTGGAATGTCGTCTGCAGCCGCCTGCCGCGTGGAAAGTGTTAAGATCCCCTTTTTTAATGCAGCCAGTTGCCTATCTTGTTTGTATTTAACATGCTTGTGTAACGGCATATTAAAGTCTAATCCATGCTCATTACTGTATTAACATCTTCCACGCGGCTATTAGTTTTACCGTATACAAAACAGATTTTTATGAAATCTTTCGCAATTTTCGAAGTCTATCACTGGGATAACTGAACCAATACTATGCATGTTTGTACTTATTGCAATGCATTTATCATGGTGATTCCAAATCTGGTAATGAAATTCAATAACTTGGACATTTTTTAAACACTTTGTGACATTTTGGAATGTCGTCTGCAGACGCCTGCCGCGTGAAAAGTGTTAAGATCGCCTTTTTTAATGCAGCCAGTTGCCTATCCTGTTTGAATTTACCATGCTTGTGTAATGACATAAAGGTCTAATTCATGTTCATTACTGTAGAAGGGATGATAATAATATCTCACCTTTGCGGACATAGCCGATAAAGCTACTTCTTTTTCTCTCAGCTCCCTCTTCACAATCTCCATCTCCCCTTTCAACCTATTGATGTTACCGTCTCGTCTGGACAGATCCCTCTGAAGAGATGTCACCAGGGAATTGCTTGTTGCACGCTCCTTCTTGCATCTGTCAGTTTCCTGTCGGAGAGCGGCCATGTCTCTGTCTCGCTGGTTGAGCAGACTGCGAAGGTTGCCTACGTTTTCCAACGGATCGCTGGATTCTATGCGCATTTTTGACATCTGATTTTAAAAAAAGGATTCCAATATTGTTTTATTTATCATAAGCCAGTAAATGGCTTACTGAGATGTGCTCCAAGGCCAAACAATACATTTGGGAAAATACCTATTAACTATATGCATGTTTTTGTTGTTTTTATAGAAAAAATAGCTATGCTAAATGCGGAAATTCTTTATTCATTGTGTTTTTAGACAACTTTTTTGTGATGCCTTTTTGGAGCCAATTTGTCAGACAACTAAAAATAACACAACACAACCCCAAAAATTGGGCTAATCACATAGGGTTATGCGGCAAAAGTGACTCCAAGGACAGATTTTTTCCTTGCCTTGATTAATTGACTGATTTTTGTGTCTAATGGTAGGTCAATGGATAGCTGACACGAGACTATTCCACATAGGTTACCCATTGTAGAAGGGTTTCCAAATTGTTTATCTGTTGCATCATCCCCTTTAATCTCCTGCTGTCTCTATAATAAAACCCTACCTGTTCTTTCAATGCATTTATCTCCAGCTGCTTCCTGTGCAAATCATTATCCAGCAGCTGTACTTTAGCAGCTAATTCTGCATCTCCACCACCAGAGGGTTGACCGTGCAATTGCGCCCTCAGATGTTCCATCTCGGCTCGCAGCTGACCGATCAGACCATCCTTCCGTTGGGATTCTGATTCAAACATGGCTAACCTATTGATCTCATCCCCCATGCGGAGTAAGCGTTGCTCCTGTAGAGAACAAATTGAAGATGAGCGAAAGTAAGGTACCATATAATTGACAATTTTTAAACCAACGACATGAATTTCAATGTATTCACAGCATCAAATTTAAGCGAATTTGCAAAAAACACCTTTTTAGTGGCATTTTAATTTTACTAATTTCAATCATCTTACTATGTTAACCTATGACATAATGTATAACATCTTAATTAGCGCCATTTTAATTTAGCGATTAGAGGTCTTAGCGAAATTAAAATGATAGTGAAATGTTGATGCTTTACAGTACATTCTAGTTATGTGGAACTTAACCCTATCTTCAAATGAATACTTAGTTATTCAGTTATTTATTTCACAAATATGTTGACAGCAACTCATCAATAAACTCCCAAGCACCATTACCCATGTTATGAATAACGTTAAGGACTTGATTTGGAGACTAACATGGTACCTGTTAATTTGTTAAAAGTATGCTGCAATATTATTTAATGAACGTCTTTTTCTTCAAACTAACTCCATACAAAGTTATCATTTTGCCTTAATTTAAAGCAGATCTATCACACAAATTTGTGAAGTTATTATTGAAAACTAAAAACAAACCTGAGCAACTGGAAACGACCACTGCAACTCATTTCATGAAGGATTTATATGTCAACAACGGACGGAGTAATTCTGTTATACCCTTCACAGGGGTATTCATAGTGCGTGATTTTTAAGAACGACGCATACTACTGATGTTGGTGTGTAGGGTATAACAGAATTATGCCCAACGGACAATGTTTTATTTGCAGTGATGATAACTTCAGAGTTATTTTCAATGTTTCATTTTCAATCAATTTTGAGCATCCCAGAGGAATGTTCTTCTTTTCGTTTCAATGAATAATATGAAATATTCTCATATAAAATCACAGGCCTGTAACTTACCGATGAAGCAATCTTGTCTTGTATTGCCATAGTCTCACTCATGGGTGACCCTCTCTGGTTTGGGCTACCTGTCTGCTGTGTGGTGACCACTGTCCTAGCCCCAGCTGTGCTCACCCATCCCCCTGCCACTGAAAATAAATTGGAATGGTAGATGAATAATTAATTTCATTAAAAATATGTGACCTGGCACCACAAAATGAGAGTAAAGTAGCAAGAGTAAAGTTTCTTTTTCACATTTTCAGAAAGTAGATGTCCTCAGGTTTAAAATGACACCAAATTTGTCATAATAGGCCATTCCAAAGTGAAATTATGATAAATTGAAGTTAATCACCGCTGAATTATTGAATTGGAGAAAAAGGCCTTCAAAGTCAGTAAAGCTTAATAGTGACTTGGCTCTCCAAAATATTCTGTTAAAACTTAATTAAAAGATTGTTTATGCCAAAGACCTCTTATTAAACGGCCTGTCATTGGTTCATTTGGGAATTTACAGGGTTCAAACTACTATTAATAGCTTCGACAAGCCCTGACCTTTAAGATCATACCAAATTTGCCATAAGGGATACTATTTCAAACCCATGGAAATGTCGATGTAAACAAGGTAATTTCAAGACATTTCGAGACATTTTTTCCTCTCTTTGCGTTAATTTCTTGAGATGTAAGAATAAAATGCCCTCTCTAAAATTACTTAAAAAACATATTTAGACCCAAAATATTTTCTTAATACTTCGGAATGTGATACATAAATAGTTTATCTTTCCGAAAAAGAAAGTATCTCATTTTCAACCCCCCCTTGTCAAATCTACTATTTCAGGCCATAACTCAAAATCAACCCCAGCGACTTTACACTCATTTTGTAATATTTTCCCAGCCACAAATTTCCGAACTGAAAAAACGACGACCAACCCATTTGCAGCATGAAATGTCTACAAAGTAATACTTATTTTAGTCATTTAATACTAGGAAATGAGCAAATTTGTTAACATCAAAATTTCACGAATCTTTGTCTACAGTTTATACAATTTTCATACATGCTTTTACATTTTAATGGTATGGTTGATTCAACAATTTAGGGGGGTCGTGGACATCTATTTACTTCCAAGGGGTGACTGACTACTTGGGTTTTTGGTTTAGGTTTGCTTCTGACAATGCTGACTGGGGTTAATGTTTACACTGCTCTTCAAAGAATATAAAAGTACCAAAATCACCACTGGTTTTTTTAGGGGGGGGGGGGGGGTTTGGGTGGGGGGCTTTTTTACACTTACTTTTAGGATATCATAAGTTTTAGGTTTTGCTCTTTGATATCCTTTATTCATGAGAACCAGTGGCAACTTTGAGGGAAAAGTACATCCAGGTTCTAAGACCCTTATTTCAACCCCCGCCTACTACTAGTACTGGGTGTCTAATGCTTTATAAAGCATGCATTTATTCTACAGTTGGTTATATACATGTATATTATGGCAACAAAAAGTTAAACAATGGTTTATGTTATTGCTATGTTACTGTGGGGCATGCAAAACAAAATACTTAATGTGAAATGCATCTAATTCAGGCGAAGCATTTGTCAATATTCTGAATATAATTGTTTAAAAGAACGGTAGCGTGTAAAACATAGGTGGCACATACAGGCGGGCAAGTGTGTCTTTGTCTTTGAGGGCGTATCACCTTTACACTTTAGCAGGCAATGACCATGATCTTTTTACTGGATTTCATGTCATATTTGTTTGTGTGCAAATAATACAAATATGAATTAAGATTTGAAGGTTACATGTTAAAAGAGTTTGAGAGTAACTGGTGGAGCTGCCTTCTTCCCTTTTTTTCTTCCTTTTTTTTTCCTCTTTTTAATTTTTTTTTTTTTTTTTCCTTTCTTCTTTTTTAAAACTTTTTTTAGGGGGTGGTGGGTTGATCGTAATCAAGTAAAATTACTATACCTTCTAAATTTACTTAACTGGCATCATCTTAAAGACAGGGTCAACTTACAACTTATTGGTGCGATAAGGGGTCTTGGGGTGGAGTCACTGGGGTGAAGCATGCATGTTGTGGCAATAGATTGGAAATATATTGACTGACACATGCATTGACACAGGCATCCCCAGACTTGCTGGTAAACATTCATTTAATCAGGTTCCTTCATTAGTTTTTGCACAAGAGGGTAACCCCCTGAGTACTACCTGCCTTTCTCACAGTGTATCTGATTGGTTAATAAGCATGGTGTGCCTATCTGAATAACCAATCAAAATACCTCATCTGAATTAATGTTTCACCCATTTCTTAATCAGGGATACAATCATTCTTACAATATATCTGATTGGTCCAATAAATGATGTATCCATATTTATGACCAATCAGCATGTAGTTCTCAGAGGGTTAAGGGAAATGTACATACTATAACATTTATTAGGGTTACACTTTATTTTAACAGCTAACAACAGATAACTTAATATGAAATATCATATTTTTATATTACCTTGCCGTGACATAGCCCTACCTGTCAAAATATTTAATATGTAAAGAATGATCAAATTATATCTTAATTCATCGATTAACCTTTAGATTAAGAAATTCAGATGTCACTTATCATTTATCATTATCGCCTTATTCATATTTTAAGAGGCTATATAACTTACCAACTGAAAGAAGAAGAAAAAATAATTACATATATCTAAATTTTGAAAGAAAAACAAACCAAATAACTAGTAGTAGTACCTGTACCTTGAATTTGCAAAGAAAAATTAGAGAAGTTAATTTTTATTTTCTCAGTTCCCCAAATTAGGGGGCATATGAATCCAACAATTATTTTCATTTCAACCTACCTAACTAGTTTGTGTTCTATTCCACCTTGCGAATGGTTGTAGTCAATACGCATCTCAAATGATAGACATGCCAGCATGTGCTAGCCCATGGTCTGTTTTTATTGCTCAAGTTTATACATGAAGCTGTAGAATCAAATGCCAGATATAAACTGGGATTGCTTGAACAGGTTCTGACACGATGTTCTTTCACTGAATGGGGAATGGCCGGCCTGACTATCATGACCACCTGACTCTATTTATTGACCTCCAAATACTGTACTGATTCGCTAAAAAGTATAGTTTAAGATTGAGAGCCAATCAATTTGTACACAATTTACCAAAACAATCTTACCTCTTCTTGTAGGCAATGGGCTACCAGTTGGGCTACTAGTAGCAATGTTGCCCATACCATTTCCATTCCCACTACCTCGACGTGACCCAGCACTAGATGGCCTGGGCCTGGGCGGTCGTGGTACAACATTGGTGGCAGAGGTGGGATTAGCTGGAGGGATGCTACCATTTCCCCATGTTGTTGTCGTGGGCTCAGCTGGGGGCATCATCCCGTGTGTTGTGGGTATAGTGGGGAGCTGAGAATGACTGGTGTTAATTGGAGCCGGATCTAAACAATGGAAACAAAGAAGAAAATAAGAGATTAGAATGAATGTTCATCCGTGTTGACTCGACACAAGATAATAAAAACCTGGAATTGTAGGTTCTGATAGTACGAGGGGCGGTCAGTAAATAATGAAAGTGATCATGGTATGGGATGCATGAGTGATTCTAATGAGGCGATATGGTGATCAATACAAAGTATGAACCTTTGTCTTTCAAACAATACACTTTTGGATTGTTAGATACCTTTGGTTATGGTAACGTCATTAACATAAACACACTAGGTTTCAGACACTGACTGAAATCTGTCAATTATTTGGCTGGATATGTAATATGTTGAATATGGGTTGATTGATATATTTGCGTATATCTCGGCAATGCAAGCATAAAAACAGATAACACTTGGCACATGGTTAGAATACACACTTATCTCTGTTTGACACTCTTTTTAGATCTGAATGCCATAAACCTAACCCACCCGGTGGATTTTCCAACGAAATTTTTTTCAAGCGAAAAAAGCACACACAACAAGAGGTGCCACGCCCCGGGGTTTGAACCCACGACCTCTCGGTTGGCGGGCGGACACTCTACCAACTGCGCCACGGGGGAAGCTGTGCTGGGCGAGTGTATTCGCCCAGCTATATAGCCCGGGGCCATTATTTCAGACAAAAACCTCAGCGCCAGGTGGAACCAGGATGCTGGGAAATGGGATTTCATGGGATCTGGGGCTGTAAGGGTTAATCAGGGTAAAATTAGAGAAAAAAAGTGAAAATTAAAAAGAAGAAAAAAAATCGTTCAATAACCCTAACCCACCCGGTGGATTTTCCAACGAAATTTTTTTCAAGCGAAAAAAGCACACACAACAAGAGGTGCCACGCCCCGGGGTTTGAACCCACGACCTCTCGGTTGGCGGGCGGACACTCTACCAACTGCGCCACGGGGGAAGCTGTGCTGGGCGAGTGTATTCGCCCAGCTATATAGCCCGGGGCCATTATTTCAGACAAAAACCTCAGCGCCAGGTGGAACCAGGATGCTGGGAAATGGGATTTCATGGGATCTGGGGCTGTAAGGGTTAATACGAACAAGAAGGGACCATCTCAAATACGCTTTTATTTAGCAAAATTCGCAATAATATACCTTAGAAAACAACAAAGGATAAAGAACAATGGAGGGATTATAATTTAATAAATTGTTGTGGGATGTAAAGCAATAATAGTGGGGATTTCAAAAGGAGCTGTTCATAAAATTTCCTCAAACCATTGAAATTATATGACGATTACTTACACAATACATATCTAGTAGCTCTAAAGATAACAGTAATAAGAGAGGTTGTGGCAGCCATCTTTGATTGATACATTCCTGTATATCTTCATTTTGACTATCACAATATGTTTACACATTGATTTAAGCATTTTTCATTATTTCTGATTAGAATTTGAAGGCACAGTAAGCTTTTAACTGGTAAATTTCATGATTTTAGCCATTTTGGGCCCCGTTTCAAAATTATCTGCCGTCTGCGCATGCGCATTTTTTCTGTAGGTTTCATGCGAATAAGTTCGGATAATTAGTTAACTATCATATGGAATCTTCCAAACTGGTTAATTGCTTGAATTTTTCCTAAATTGTTTGATTTTCCGCAATATTAGTGATTCACTGACTGGGCATTTTTTAATGAAAATTAGCTATTTGAAATACTGATATTTGTATACCTTTTATTCAATTGCTTCTCCTTACTTTTTCCTCTTATACTACACATTCCAAATTAAACAGGGATTAAAGTTATTGTCTTTTGTATCATATTTATGCGAAAAAAAATCGGGATTTACCTGCTTCTGATGTCATGTTATACAATCTTCTTACCACGTGTTTCATAAAAACAATTCAAATTTCCCGCCAAATAACTGATTTAGCAGTGTCCCAAGTGTACTTACTTTGAGACAATGCTATGACGTCATAGTTCACACTTAAAAATCCAAAACTATATTGTTTGAAAGACAAAGGTTCATACTTTGTATTGATCACATTATCCCCTCAATAGAATCACTCATGCATCCCATACCATGATCACTTTCATTATTTACTGACCGCCCCTCGTATGTAGACATTTCAATCAAAAATATAGAAGTAGTACATACATGTATGTTAACAACTTCTTTTGTATTGAAAATAACCTTTGATATTTCTTTCAACAACAACAACAACAAATTGCCACATAATTGTAAAACAAACAGCTGTATATTGATTGCATACATGTAGTTCAATACACAGGAAATTAAATTCCCCCACTGTGACTTGTTGACAACATCTAGAATTCCGGTGAAATAATTTTGTGATCTATGGATTTTTTTGGTGTGAGTGCACTGATTGTGTGAGCTTACATTGGCTCCTCATGTGTTTTGATATCTTGGCAAGCTTTTACATTTTCTTGGCATCTACTGAAGGTAGAAAGATGTTGATGTTAGGCGACAAAAAAAACACCTGTTCTACGAACAACCAAACCTCCCGGGTAGGGTCGGTCAGGCGTGTTTGAAAAAAATCAAAAATTGGCCAAAAAAATCCAAAAGTTTCACAATTTTTAAAAAATCAAAAATTTAATATTGATAAAATAGATGAATTTTAAAATGGGTCGGTCGAGCAATAGAACTGGGTATTTTTTCCGCTGCCTTATAAGAAAATATGTATGTCTTAGTATTAACGATGTCTAGGTGTTGTATAAGAACTAATACTAGTCTAATAAATATCTTAATACAAAGGTCAATATTCTTGGCTATATTTGAAAGATAACATGGCATTATACAAATTTCTATGTTACTATTTACTTATGATTGCTTCTTGCTATGCTATCTACTGAAGACAGCAACATATTCACACATAATTCCATGTTCCTTGCTATATGCTACTGAGGATAGCATCTACTGAATATAGCAAAAAGTTACAAAGATCCCTGTTCATTGCTATAATGCTACTGAGGATAGCATCTACCGAAGATAGCAAAAAGTTACAAAGATCCCTGTTCATTGCTATAATGCTACTGAGGATAGCATCTACTGAAGATAGCAAAAAGTTACAATACAAAGATCCCTGTTCATTGCTATAATGCTACTGAGGATAGCATCTACCGAAGATAGCAAAAAGTTACAATACAAAGATCCCTGTTCATTGCTATGCTACTGAGGATAGCATCTACCGAAGATAGCAAAAAGTTATATAGATCCCTGTTCATTGCTAAATGCTACTACTGAGGATAGCATCTACTGAAGAAAGCAAAAAGTTACCAATATCCTATTCATTGCTATCCATAGAAAAAATTACTACCATAAGGCAAAAAAAAAAGGTTTGTCTCAAAACTACGCTAGCGGTAATTTATTTTTTTACATTTTTTTATTTGTGTGTCAATTTTTACTCTTTGCAACCGTTGACACTTTCTGATATTGTTTTTTCTATTTGAAATGAATATCGTGATGTAGTTGTGTAAAGAACAATTGTGCAGCATTTTTTGAAGAACTGAGTTTGAGTTTGAGAAAAGGAAAATCTGCCGATATTTTTAATAAAAACTCGAAATAAAAGATTTGTAGGGGGAAAAAAATGATTTTACAATTTCCTGCATTTCAGACACGGTATTTTTGGCATTTCAAAACCAAAGCGTGCGCAAGCTTTGAGACAAACCTATTTTTTGTTTGGCCTAATCAAAATTCCTTGATGTCTATTTAAATATAGCACAATCAGGGATGTAGCTACACTGGTCGGTGCCGGTCGGTAGCGACCGGCACTAAGGCTAAACAACCGGCACTCACAGCAATTTCAGGCAAATTAACCAGCTCTAAGACTCAAAAATTGAGTAAATGTACATAAAATACCACAAAATGCTCAGAATGCCAGAGCGTGGCGATAAATGTGTGAGATTTTAGCCGGCACTATAATGTGGCTAGCTACAACCCTGAGCACAATGTTATACAAAGATTGTTGTTCCTTGCTGAAGAAAACAGGATCACAATGAAGCATTTCTGTTTCTTCCTTTCAAATAATGTACGCTATTTGATAGACATATACTTCTTATTCCTTGCTATCTTCTGGAGATGTCTAATTGTTATTTTCCCACTAAGATATCATTATGCCCCCTTACTAACTATCAATGGTGGCGGAAGCAACAGACAGGGACAATTTATTATAGGGGGGGGGTGTTGGCGAACTTATGAGGAGCTTGTTGTCTTCACACTCTCCCCCCCCCCCCCCCACTTCTGCGCCTATGCTAACTACTACATGTAACTTCCGCAATATGTTTCAAAAAGACTAAGTATCTTGTTTGCTTCATCCTTACCATTATATGATGACAGCATCGGTAGCTGTGACCCAGTGTTTGCTGCTGATATTGGTATGCGATCATTGATAAGAGTAAGCCCTTGTGTTCCCCAGGCAGGACGCTGTTGTACTGGTGGGTAGGATATCTGAAACATGAAACACACAGGTTGGTTAAAGGTAGATGACCTGATCACATTTTCGTAACACAGAATTATTTCAAAAATACGGAGATTTTCATATCATATGAAAGCTCATATTTTTCTCATCATCATACTGAAATTTGACGGCCTAAATCGGTATAATTACGGAGAAATCGATGAAATAACGTCGAATTACAGCGAAAGGTGGTAACCACCAATATCGTTTGTGTACAACTCAATGGGTAGGCCTACATTTCACGGCATCTTTTGCGTCTAAAATAAGAACCATTAAAGTTATGCAACTCAAACTTTGGAATACGACTTTTTTAAGGATGACCTTTCATGTAGAATAGTAAACTTCAAGTTTAAAATCGGAACATCTACCTTTAATTGGTTGGTCAGTTATTATGTCAGGTTGCGACCATTGCTAGGAAGCTATTAAATAAACTGCTCAAAAAGAGTTTGGAATATTTTTTTAAGCACAATATTTTCAAATATCGCGGGATATGTTCACTAAGTGATATATTTCCATGTAAAGCTGATGTGTTCATCTTTCCAATGATACCAAATTTAGAGCAATCCCTTGCTCCAGTGCCCAGCTACTTGCTTGAGAACATGGGGAGGTCACAATCTGAATGTGCCAAAATCAACGCTATTTCGTGCTCAAAAGAACATCTTTGTCATCTGTTCAATGAAATGTTACATTGACCACTAATGTACAGTGAAGTGTGATGATCTATTGATTTTTAAGCAAAAAATAGTGTTGATTTTGGTACTTTCAGATTGCGACCTCCCCATGTTCTCAAGCATGTGGCTGAGCACTGGAACAAGCGATTGCTTTAAATTGGATATCATTGTAAAGATGAACACATTGATCAGCTTTTAAATGATATATTAATATTATACTAAATGAACATATCCTGAGATATTTGAACAAATTGTGATTGAAAAAAAAATCTAAACTTTTTTTGAGCAGTTTACCATATTCTCCAAAATGGGCCCTCTCTACTTTTCCTAATCTACAGGGTAAGTCGAAAAGACTGCAATAGTGGAAAGAAGCTATTTTGTTTTCAAAACCAAAATGAATTTTAAAACTTGTTAAACGTTGCATGAATGATGTATATTTAATCCTAACTTTGTGTGAAAAAATTAAGTCAATATCATTTTCCGTTTGCCTTTGGTGAACCTTTTGACCAGTGCACCCATTTCACACGTTTGTCCACGAGATACCCAAAATATGCATCAGATCGCAAAACGTGTCTCCCATTCAAATTTGGAAACTTGAGTTAATTTGTGATGTTATTGGAATTTGATGCATCCTTTCTTGTTTACATGCGAGTCAGCATTATCAATTATAATCATACCCATGCTGTGAAAGCGTATAATGTTCTAAATTTTAATAAAAAACTGACATTTTCCATTTTTTTGTTGGCGGGATATTCGAATATGAAAATGCAATGTGTGCCATTTCAAATGAAAATCACTGTGCTCGTGGACAAACAGGTACATTTGGTTGTGCAGCAAACAGGTTCACCAAAGACAAACAAAAATGTGATCGACTTCATTTTTTAACACAAAGTTAGGATTAAATACATCATTCTTGCAATGTTTAAAAAGTTTTAAAATTCATTTTGGTTTTGAAAACAAAATGGCTTCTTTCCACTATTGCAATCTTTTTGACTCACCCTGTACATGTAACAGAAACCACTCAAATAAATGCAACATATATATAAATTGTATACATGTAGTCTGTATTGTATGATTTATATTATGTTAAAATCATGCTACACATAAAATCAAGTAGTGTAGATGGCTATCTTCATAAATGAGAATAAAATATATACTAGTAGTCAAACAAATTTGCATTTTATCCCAATAAAAATCTTCCCTTCACACTGAAATACAACTTTCTTGGATGCTTATATACATGTACAAATGTATAAGAGAAAATATGGTGAATGCTCATGCAGAGTTCTCACTCACCCTAAATAAAGGGTTAAATACCCTTCGCTTTCGATTTCACCCTTCAAAATTTGGCTCAATATAGAGAAAATGTTATGTATGCTTTACTGTCTAACAATGTGCCAACACAAATTTTAGACATCATTTAAGTTTTTCACCCTCAAGTATTTTAACCAGTGAAATTGCTGTCAGATGATCCATTATTATTCCATAACAGTTTAACATACATTTGTAAGGACAGGGAAAATGCTCAAAAGCGCAAAAGCACCAAAAAAGCACCTTTTGCCCAAAATAATGTCCATCTACCTAAAAATCAACAAGTTACATAACTGTGGAAGTGTTTATTCTACACTTAGTTTAGTTTGAATGTAGTTTTGAATGAAAAATGATGGTTTTGACAACGAAAAAAAGAAATACGTCAACATGGAAACATGGAATATAATCGCTTTAGGATTTATTTTTAACGCGCATATGGCATAATTTTGGTGAATAAAAGCACCTTTTACTAAAAAAAGCACCTTATACCTAAAAAAGCACCTTTTGCTCCAAAAAGCACTTTTTCCAAAATCAAGCAGCACTTTTAGTGCTTTTAAAAAGCGCAAAATCCCTGTCCCTAAGTTTAACACATACCATTGGTGCATCTTCAATCTCCAACTCATGCGGTGCACCCGCATAGCCAAAACGAATGATATCGCCCGGCGCTAGTCTTACAACGGCATTCTGCACCCTACAATCGTTGACGTATGTGCCGGTGGCAGTGTTGAGATCTTGTAATATGTAGCAACTTTCTGCCTCACTGTATTCTATTAGTGAGTGTTGCTGTTCAATCGTAGATGACTGTAAGGAACGGTATAATGGAAAAAAAATATACAAATTATATACATGTATGGCATGTATGCTTACATTATGATTTTATTTCACCATACACATACGTATTTTATTTTACAAGAATTCATTTAGAATTGGCTGTTACATGCAGGCGACGAAAATAAGAAACCCTGTTCTACTGGCAAACGGAAATCCCCCTGGGATATGCTGAGAGGGTCGGTCAAGCTTTTTCTCTCATTTTTTTCTTTCAAAATGAACATACAAAAACAAAAATTAAATCTCTAAAAATGTTGCCGTAAATTTATTTATGTCGGTACTCATTTGCACATGAACATTTTTTCACCAATTTCTAAAAAAACATGGGTCAGTCGGGCCTGTATAAGTAGAACGGGTTTTTTTCTTCTTTTCGTCGCCTTACTGAGAAACTTGGGAATAGATTCTTGAATTATCATCAAAATTCTAAACCTGGTACGAGCAGAGTGGTTTTCACGCTCGGCTTTATCATTTTCCAAGTGGACACATGAAGGTGGGGCATAAATTTCCTATTGTTTTGCATAATATTAGGGAAGGATAATTTGGGATGGGATTTTGGTCAGATGACGGTAGCGCTGGGGAATAATTTTGGTTTTCTGAAAGAATAGACGCCCCTGTGCATGACCAAATCCTTTCCCAACCATTCTCACAATCTTTTTATGTGAGCATCAGCATGATGGGCATTCTATAATATATGAGAAAAAAAATTAACTTTTTTTTTTTTTTTTTTTAAATACAAAACTTGAAATTCTTCTTCTTCATCCGATAAAGTGCAGACTTCAGAAACTGAATATAATCGCACTGGGTATCCCTGGAACCTAGACCCAATGGTGGCTTTACTTTCGTTCATGTTCACTATACTAAAGCCACACCACCCCTCATTGACATCTGACGTCGCGAAAATTACATTTTGAAATCATCATTTGCACATCAAATATAACTTAATCTATCAAAAAAAGTATCAAAATAATGAAGTGAAAAATCGGCAGTGCTGACACTCAATGTGAATTTCGCGACGTCGCGAGTCTATGGTGGGTGGTGTCGCACTCTGCGTATTTCCTGAAACCTAGGAATACTTATGGAATATTTGTGTACAGGTAACAGATTCGGGATGATCCCCTACTCTTTACGATAAGGTCTGCAACTATTTTAAGGGTGAATCGTCTGAATACACGGGACCAACGGCTTTATGTGGCTCTCCGAACCACGGCGCAAACTGACATTCACTGTATAGACCTGCACGTTGTACGGTTATACACAGTGAACTGAATGGGGTGGAGGAGAAATTCTACAATTAAATCTGAATATCAGCTTAACCACAGAAAGAGGATCCGATAAACTAACCTTACTGAATTAAGATGTGATTGTAGAATTTCCGACCTAGATAGGAACTTTTTGGGGTAAGCAATGAATCTTGGTTTCAAGGAGACTTGAACCCACGATCCTGTGCTTGAATAAAAACTCCCGACCGACGGTACAGTGCGCTAGACCACCTCTCTGTATTTGTTTGTTGTGTGTGGCATGAATGGCGCGAGTGTTTTTTACCTAAGTTTTAAGGCTAATCTGAAACTTAACGATTATATTAAACTAATAATTGTCTGAGATCTGAATTATTTTTTCTGTCAATATCTAGCCTAGGTAATATTAACATCGATAGGTCTGGATATTTTTGAATATGACTTTAAATTATTTTTAGACTCATTTTTTGCTTATTTTTAATATTCTGTCAAACATGCAAATCAATTTATCCAAGAAATACAGGCTTGCAAAATGACCTACCTGAATGATATAATCACTTTGTTCTTTTCCAACGACTGTCACACTAGGTGAGAGCTGGAAAACACCATCGGTACTCTTTAAAAAACCTTTCATTATCCTGATATATGTTCAGATTCAGATGTTGGTAGATCTGCACTGCTGCAGTTCTTCTAGTTCAAAGATGGCATGCAAATCAAATGGTAAACACACGGTATGCCGACCGTGATCAAACCGCAGATTTCTCACTGTACTGATGACAATCGAAAGTATCTATACGTCTACCATACTGCAAAAACAGTTATTCGCTTTATAAATTCTTGAAATATTCTTCACGAGTATCTATTCACTTGAAATATGAAGATTTATACCGCCGATTGACAGGTAAAATTCATAAAATTCAGCCACCTGCTAAAATGCCAGCGCTAATTGATTGGCAGTGATTCTAGATCTTCTTCGTAAGATAAGGATTTTGTGGACCTACAAAATATCACTTTACAATATTTTTGATTGAATCAAGAATGTCTCAATTTTTTATTTGATTTTACTTAAGTAGGGTATGTTACCACATAAAAAAATATGTGTTTGGGTTGGATTTATTTGGGTGCTGATTCAATTTCCCTAAATATGTGCAATCAAAACTTGTTTTATCATATTCAACACAGTACACAACAACGCAGATAAGGCTGTGTAGCGTTGCTATGGTCGACAGTTGAGTTGACAGAGCGGATAATAATATACACCCAACACGAAAAGAAAGTACTACCAAGTGGATGGAATGAGATGGAATAGAAAGCGTAGGCCCCATCATAAAATAATAACTGTCCGTCTGGCCTTTTAAATAGATAAGCAACTATAAGTATTACGCACCTTGGACTTACCTTGTCACCTCAATGATCATTTGGTTGAAATTATTCGGTTGAATTATTGTCTGGATCTGGATCTGGATTTGTTACTCCAGCAAAACGGAATATCCGCATCACGCTAGAGTTGGATGACATGACCTAATGATTGCTGTGGCTGGGTAGACTGTTTCCATTTGTTGATGCTGTGTGCTCATTGAAGTGGTTCCGGATCATAGTTTTGAAGGGGTTGTGGTTGGCAGTGTCCAGAATTGTATGAGGGAGATTGTTCCAGTGAGTGGTCGTCCAGGGGAAGAATGTGTTGGAATAGGTCGTGGTCTTGGTCAGAAGTCTTTGGTAGGATAAGTCATGGGTCTTTTTGAGTTGTCTATTTGGCTTGATTAAGTGGTTTCGCCAGTTTAAGTCCACCAGGCCGTGTGTAATTTTGTGCATGAGTGTAAGCCTGGTAATTTTGCGCCTACTTTCAAGGCTTTGCCATTTAAGTGTGGATATCATGTCAGTGACACTAGATTCCCATGAATAGTTGTTTAAGCACATCCTGGCTGCTGATCTTTGAATCATTTCAAGTTGGTATGAGTCCTTTTTGGTATTTGGATACCATGCAGCTGCGCCGTATTCGAGTTTTGGTTGAACTAGTGCCAAATAAAGTTTTGATTTAACATCAGGCGTGCATGACTTGAAATTTCTTCTGATGACCCCAATGACTTTTTTGCAGTTGTTTGTAATTTGATCAATATGAGGGCGCCACTTTAGTTTGTTGTTGAATGTCACACCTAGGTATGAGTGTTGGGATGTGACATCAAGTATCCTCCCACAAAGCTTGTATGGTGTAATTATTGGGTGTTTTTTAGTGGTGAAGTGCATTGTTTTGCATTTATCCGTGTTGAAACTCATTTGCCAGTCGGTGCCCCATTTGCTTAAGGCATCCAGGTTCTGTTGAAAGATGGTCCGGTCATTTTTGCTGGAGTTGATTTCTCTATATACTAGGGCGTCGTCAGCAAAAAGTCGGACTTTAGTCCCAGCCGAAACACAGTCAGGCATGTTATTTATGTAGATGATGAAGCATAAGGGGCCTATGACTGTGCCTTGTGGAACACTGGAAGTTACCTCTGCAACTGAGGACAATTTACCGTCTAAGCGGACACGTTGTTTGCGTGTAGTCAGAAATGTAGAAATCCACCCATGAAGTTTACCCTTTATCCCGTAGTGGTCAAGCTTTTTTAGTAGACGAGTGTGCGGAACGCGGTCAAAGGCTTTTGAAAAATCTAATAAAACGGCATCAACCTGTTTGTATTTATCCAGTGAAGATGCTATGTCGTCTGTGGTAATAACAAGCTGGGTGTCGCAGCCTCTACGTTTTCTAAAACCATGTTGGGCGTCATTTAGGATGTTATGATGGTCTAGGTGGGACATAATGTGACTGGCCAGGATGTGTTCCATGATTTTGCAGCAGATTGATGTTAAGGCAATCGGTCTGTAGTTATTTGGGCTGCTACGATTTCCTTTTTTAAAGATTGGTGATATATGTGACATCAGCCAGTCTGTGGGAAGTTCCCCGGTTTCCAAGCTCTGAGTGAAGAAGGCAGACAGAAGTGGTGATAGTTCGTCTGCACACTCTTTGAGGATTCTCGAGGGAATCTGGTCAGGTCCAGCTGCTTTGTTGGGTTGCAAATCTGCCAGAAGTTTTTTGATACCCTCAGATGAGAATGTTAGAGGTGGGATGTCTGGGAAGGGGTTTCCTCCAACATCAGGGACGTTTAAGGTATCCTCGTTGGTATACACCGACTTGAAGTAATCGTTTAGGATGTTTGCTTTGGCTTGGCTGTCATCAGTAGTGGTACCGTTTGCCTCAAGTGGTGGGATTCCTCCGCTGTCAATTTTTTTGGATTTGACCATCTTCCAGAATTGTTTTGTATTTTGATGAAGGTTGTCAGTCATGTTGGTTTTGATATGATTTGCCTGTGCGTGACGGAGTTCCTTTTTGTAGGTGGTCCGGTAGTCCTTGTAGTCGTCCATGTCAGATTTCAGTTTGGTATTTTGTTGAGTGTTGTAGAGTTTTTGTAATTTACGTCTCATGCGTTTAAGGCGACCGTTGAACCATGGTAGATTATGTCTACTCGATGATAATTTGGTGGGGATGTGCTGGTCCATTAATTCTGTCAGTTTTTTGGTGAGTATGTCCCAATTTACTTGCACGGAGCGAGATTTAATTTCATTTAGGAACCTAACTCCAAAGGTTGCGAGATCTTTCCGGAGAGTATGGAGGTCGCCTTTTGAATATTGGAAGATCTTGCGTTTTGGAGGGCCTTTTCTGAAGGGTCGTATTTTACTGGTAATGCAAACAATTTCGTGGTCGCACACACCTGGCAGCGAGTGAATCTTGGTTATCAGGGTTGGGTTTGAAGTAAGGAAGAGATCCAATGTGTTACTACCACGTGTGGGAATCTTCACGACTTGGTGAAGTTGATATTTTGTGCAGAAATCCAGAAAATATTTACTCTGTGAAGTGGTACTACCCCCTGGAATGACGGAGTGGGTGTTCCAGTTTATATCCCGTAAATTAAAGTCACCTCCTAGACGAATAGAGCTGTGTTTGCCATATTTGGAGAGGAGAGTTGATAGGGAGAGATCCAGATTTATAAGCGAACTCATGGAGGCATCTGGATTATAGTAGGCTCCAACATAGACAGTTTTGTTTCTGTAAAGTTCCAGCTTTATCCAGATAAGTTCCACGTCATCTCTGTCGAGGTTGGCAAGATGCTGGGCTGGGAGATTTTTGACGGCAATAAGCACTCCTCCATAACCATCCTGTCGGTCCTTGCGGAATACAGTATAGCTGTTTGGGAACAGTTCACAGGTCTTGATGTCCTTATTCAGCCATGTTTCAGTGCAAATTAACACATCAGGTTTTTCTGTGTTGAGTATAGTCAGAAGTTCTGGAATTTTCCCTTTTAGGCTTTGGAAATTTATATTTAATATTTTGAGCTGGTTGAATTTTTTGAATTTTTTGTCATTTTTGCGTTTGTCAGAATTGGGTGTATTTTGAGGAGCAGATTTTGATGGTTTTTTGGGAGGTATTGTGGGAGTATTAGATGAAGAACATTTGATTTTAGATTTTTGAGAGGCGGATGCACCGGTTTGCGTCCCCTGTGTGAGCTTTTCACCACTGTATGAGTCAGTATGGTTAAAAAGTTTTTTGGGTTCACCAGTATGCATACTCTTGTCCTTGGAGGATGATGTCTAAATCATACTTTTTATTTAAGGCAATTTGCACCTTCAAGGTGAATGAAACTATTGGAAAAAGATCAAATGTAGGAGTATGAGTATAAACAAGACAATTGAAGAAAACAATATTATTAAATCAAAATATAATATGAATATAAAGCAGTTTACCAATCCACGGTGTTTACAAATTAAATTAGACAATAACAAATACGTACATTACCTGCCATGCTAATGCGTATTAAACTAAACATGATCTAATATAAGCCGACAACTGCATGAATGAAGTATACTTCGGCCAATCAATAATCAATATAACTGGGGTCCTGTTTACAAGATAATCACTTCCTGTATGAAGAAGCACAGTGCGTGGCGAGCATGACCGCTGTATGCAAATTAATTGCGCTAAAGCTGATTCACCAGAATTAACTCTGGGCTAAATCTATAAGCTTCTACAAGTCAATATAATCTCTAATCTGCTGGAGTAAACAGGCAAAGGTCGGGCTGTCACCAACCGCTTGTAAAAAACTCATTCGGTTAAAAATATTAAAATTATCAATTATAGAGCCTCCTTTTTTTGGGGGGGGGGGGGGGGGGGATGATTGGGAAATTTTGTAACAGCTTTTCTAGACCATTTAGCTCTAAAACAGCTTTAAGATCCTCCGTCCCGCGCTGATCACCCATGCACCAAGGGCTCACCCGAATGAAGACCAGTCATGGTCGCTTGCACCCGGTGGCACGTACGGTGCTATCACTACAGGACTCTAGCCATGGTTCCATATTACGCATTTAATTTGTGCAAACATACATTATAGCATTTTCAGGAACCTGATGTAACAAATATGGAGTCGGGCACGCGTGGTCCAACGGATTCGCCCTCGCTCCACAATACAAAGGTTGTGGGTACGAGCCCCGTTGGTGCCAGCGTGTTGTGTCCTTGGGCAAGGCACTTTACCGCATTTGCCACGCTTCACCCAGGTGTATAATTGGGTACCGGCATTAATTCATGTTGGGAAGTAAAACAGACTCGCTGTGCGGGAGGAGTGGCGGACCCCACAGCCAAATAAGTACATGGGAGTCTGGCCCAAACGCTAATGAAAGAGAGATGGGCACTCCGCGCGCGAGCTTTGCTCAACGCGAGTCTTTACTTACTTTTACTTTGGAGCATTTCAAATGACCATAGCACCAGAACGCATTACTCGATTAACATGATTCTTGGACCAAATTAGACATGTTACTAAGATCTTTAAAATGGCGCCTGTTTTGTTGAATTCCAATATATTTGAAGTTTAGTGTGCTTATTTGCTATACCTACTAATAAGTCACAACCCGAGTGCCACAATCAGTCTAGATGGATGTTAGACACATAGGATGTGCAGTGGCTATAGCCTAGGGTCAATGGTGTGACCTTATATTCAAAGGACAGGTAAAGGCATGACTGGTATTATTGAATCTTTAGCAAAGAGTAAGATGAAGATGACTTTTCTAGGGTCAATGCTTGAAGCAAGGCTATTTTCCCCCAAACAAACGGAACTAAATATGGGTTTAAGTAATTAAAGTCATGATATGCGATCTTTTTCAATTTTTAGGCCCAACGTTTTTTCTATGAAAGTTTAAGTTTGACTCCCGTTTAACCTTCCCTGAGCGGACGTTAAGCTGGATTAATTTACGGACTAACTCTGGACGAACAGTGTTTTTTTAATGAGGCCAATTTATCTTAATTTTTGTGTGCATATTTACAAGTATCCAATACTGGATATCGTCTGACATATCCACCTTCATATATATACGCAGCAATGGAAATACCAACATGACTTTCCACCCGGGGTAGACCAACCCTAAGTCGACTAACCCTGTGTGGTTGTGGTTGTGGTTGGGGTTGGGGTTGCGGTTGTGGTTGTGGTTGTGGTTGCGGTTGCGGTTGCGGTTGCGGTTGCGGTTGTGGTTGTGGTTGTGGTTAGGGTTGTGGTTGGGGTTGTGGTTAGGGTGTAGCCATGGGGGGGGGGGGGGGGGGGGGCATTGCCCCATCTTCTAAATGACCCCGTCGGTACACAAAGGGTTCCGCCGGTACATTTGCGATTTTGACCATGCGTTTTTGGCCGGTTTTGAGGACAACCACATCGACACTACTTCGTGTCCCTCCAGAGACTTAAATTTTAAAACTTTCACGAGACTCAAAATAATGTTAGTCTAATTGCGACTTAAAATATTTTAAGTCTTTAACATTTAATATTGCGTTGTTTCGATTACAAGTTTTAAAAGAATCGTCTTTCCAGCTATTCTGATTTTAAAACTTTCCAATGATTTACTGATCGCGCCAATCAGATCGTCTGTAGGTAACGAACGACGTCACAGTCTGAGAATTCAAGTTAGCGTAAAGCGCGAGTGCATGACGGCCATCTTTTTTCGGTTTGTAGTGACGAGTATTTGGCAGGAATTGATGGAGATGGGAAGGTGATATAGCTTTTGAAAAGTAGGCACGTACTACTATGGATAGGCCTACTCGAGAACATATTGTAACAAATTGCTAGGTGGCGTGTAGCTTGTTTATACGGTGGCTAAATCAAGAGATGAAATAAACAAAACAATACAGACGACGACATACAGGTAACATACAAACCAAAAGATACAGTTCTTTTGCACGGCGGCAACAATGTACATCAATGTTTAATCCAATCAAACAATGTATAATGAATCCCTAATAAAAAATCCATTGAAATGGAATGGGGGCGATCCAAGAGAAAAAAACATGTTTTGTAACCGAACATCTGTTTCATACCAAAATACCAGGGAAATGGTGTATGTATTTTCCATAATTCAAACCAAAAAACAAATAAAAACACCGCAGTCTAAAAATAGTACAGGAAACCAATACATTTGATTTGTGTGCATGAAGGGGGGGAGGGGGGGGGGGGGATACTGTCTGAAGAACAATCTAGGTATATATATGACACATCCACAACTCACCACTTATTATACAACAAGTGGAGATTTCTCCTGCCCTTAGTCAATCAAGATAATCTAGTCAATCAAGATAATCTATATTACAATTCACGTAAAGCCATCGTAATAGTCAACCCAGTACCAGTCAGTCGTTAGCGCTAATCATGAATGCTGCAGCCTTATCTACGTTGATAGAAGAATGCGGGAAAGGTTGAATGTAAATGTAAACTCTTCCACAGCTCAATCAATTATAAAGACGTAGCGCAGCCGCATTCTGAACTTGAAATGGACGCTGAGTAAGATATTACTCTGCGTGTACATTAGGTATTTGAAGTTGCAAAGCGTATGCAAAGAGGCATGACTGGGCGTCATTTTGCGTGATTTGAGACGGGTGGACAGTGTCAATTATATTAGGTCAGTGGGCGCTTTTGGGCTCCTTCAATCACCATTTATAGCAACACTGCTCACTTGAACCGAATGTAAAATTTGAACCGAAGAGGTGAAGTCCCCGGTGAAGTCCCCGGTGAAGTCAAGAGAGAGCGAGCCTCTTTTACACAGTTTTATACATTTATACGCTTCAAGGCTTGAGTGTACCTATTATTAACATACATAGCACATAACCAAGCCGTCATAATAGTCAATGTTGGCGCTCCAATTGTTATATTTTATCGTTTTAATACTGCCACAAACGTACATATGTAGTAGTACTAGGACCGACTACTACAGACTGTTATACTACACAGCGCCCTACTGGCATTAAACTAACAGTGCCCCTGAAACCTAGGGACATGAGACATACGGCCTACAGTGCGCCAGGCATACGCTCAATTCGGGTATACAATGTGCATGCACATTTAAAGGTGGAGCTTTCGATTTTAAAATTATAACTTTATAAATCAATCAAATTAAATGATGAATAACTCCAGGCCCACTGCTTTACGCTATTCAATTCGGGTATAAATGTCGATTTTAAAATTATAACTTCATAAATCTATCAAATTAAACTTGATGAATTGCTGCAGGCATACGCTATTTAATTCGGGTATACATGTCGACAAACGGACCATATTAAAGGGCCTTGATTGTTATACTGAGAAATATGGAATGAAACCTATATAGGCTTATGACACATATCCTAGGTCTTAGTTTTTTGTTTTAAAATTAGAACTTTATAAATCAATGAAATTAAATGATGAATTATCCCCCCCCCCCCCCGCCCCTCACCCCTACCCCTCCCCTTCCCCAACATACAATACAACACTGGGCATTCATCCCGGATTTAAGGGGAGTGAGGAGAACCCTGGGCCTTCATCCTGGATATATTAAACGTGGGTTAACAAGGTCAATGGGAGTGAGGAGAAATGCACGGAGTTATATCAGTGCTTGATCCCGTCGGACCCATCCACAAACAGTGGCGTAACCAGGTATTTCATGGGGGGGGGGGGGGGAGGGCGAAAAATGAAAGTGAACCGACAGTGCAGTGCTGAACTTTTCGTAATAGGTTGCCTCACATTTTGTTTGCAGGGGGTGAGGTCTCAAAATTTCGCACGGTCAAAGAAATCACACAGTCCAAAAAAAACCACAGTCAGCAACTAATGGCCAATCCTCCGGGTTTTCATCAGTTTTCTTTATAACATTTTCCTTTGTTTATTTAGCCTACTGCTGCATAAATTTGTAGACTACATGTACAAATGTGCCGACTATTTTACTATTTGGGTTACATCCCCCGGGCCCCAACACACATAATGTTTTTACCAAAACCGCTCGCAAAAAAACAGGTATTCAAAAACCGGTAGTGCAAATCTTGACCGACAGTTTCGAGTCTCAACCGATACGACTCTAATATTATGGGTAACATGGGTAACATTGTATTTTGTCATAATTTCATTAACTGGCTTCTGACTGGGGGGCCTACGCTACTGAATATATGAAAGACGTTGTAAAGTATTGAATATAGTCTAAAATCGGAGTAATGAGATATTAATTTTGTAATGAATACTAATTTGCAATATGAATATTCACTGGCAATATAAATGAATAATTAATTAATTAGCAATATGAATGATCCAGATTGAACTGAAATGGTCCTGCTTGAACCGAGATGTGAATATTCATATTACTAATTAATAATCATTACAAAAAAATTATCATAATTTATTCATCTCTTACAAATTACAAGACTATATTCAATAAATCTAATTTATACTGTACAAATGCTTATTCCCCTCTGAAATATGATATTAGAATTAATTATAATTTAATATTAGAGAAATGCTTTTCAAGAAGACGACGCGGATCCCGACACTGTTTTTTGTTTGTTGTTGCTGGTGTGTTCTTAGGATACCAGCAAGCTTGTAATAAGTACAATGAGCAGCAAGTGACCAGGAGTCTTGCAACAATGATTTCTTACTATTTCTTTACTTTTTTAAAAATCAATACTGTTGTTTTACAGAAATATATTTCGGTGTGTTTTCCTCGGTCTCAGTGTGTTTTCCTGGTCCACGGTGCGGCGACGACGCGGATCCCGACGGGTTTTTTGTGTGTTGTCGGTGTGTTCTTAGATACGACACAATCACGTCTTGGAATAAGTAGAATGAGCAGCAAGTGACCAGGAGTCTTGCAACAATGATTTTTTACTCATTTTGTTTTACTATTTTTGATTAATACTGGTGTTCTACAAATATGTTTCGTTGTGTTTTCCTCGGTTTCAGTGTGTTTTCCTGGTCCATGTTCAGGTATAGTAATAGATCTTTTCAACATGGCGCCCTCTGCCGTCATTTTTAACCCCCTAATGCATATCATTTTACAGTTCTATTTCTGCCAATAAAACGGGAATAACAGCCAAGTTGAGCTTTATTAGCAGCAATTATCCCATACTCGATTTCAAACGATTGGTGTATATTTTGCCGTTTCTGCATGATCGATGTAGTACGTGCTTTGTTATCAATATAATATTAGTTCATTTTCATTGTGGTTTGTTCGGCACACAAACTATCATTTAAAAATACATTTTGACAACATTACATCTGACTGTTATTATACCTGTACACTACTTCAACACTACAATACAAACGTGTACAAATGTAATTAGTGTACGGGTCCCAATCCTGCACCAAGTCTATGGTGTAATACAATGAATTGTCCTTATTCTATTGTATAGTTACATAACGTCCTTTATCACTTGCTTACGGTTATTGTGGTGTTTAGAATCACCCCACGTCCCCTATTTGTTCAAAACGTGGGCCTAGGCTTACAAGTATGCATGTCCCATATGGCAAACCTGAGAAGAAAAAAAAATCGCCTGTTGCCATTGATGTACATAGTATTATAGTCTACAAATTGACATGACGATCAATTATACCCCATATTATATTAAGTTATAAAATAAAAGATGTAAATCAGTGGCATAACATCTAGGAGTGGGAAAGTCTTCCCCGTGCACGCTTGACCGTCGTACTGAGTCAACGAAGTTAAAACAACACAACTAAGGGACATTAATTATTAATGTCCCATCTCCACCAAAATAATAATAATAAAGGTCTAAATTTTATTGTCATCGCAGCCAACCGGCTGAATTGTAACAACATTACAAATCAAATACATTAATGCAGTACCGTACTTCTCAAAAACAAACAAAAACTAACCGCCCAGGTTCACTCATCGAACCCAAAATATTAACCGCCCAGGTCTACTCATCTAGCGGGTCCCGCGCGAAGCGCGGGTGCCCGCTATCTAGTCAAACAAGATAAGCTATTATGTCTCTCTCTGTTGGGATATAATAACATCACTCTGATTGAATATTCAACTATAAACAAATATAGCTTTGACTCCAGCACAGACTGCGGTACTGTTAAAATAAACTGCATAGGTACATGTAATTTACAAACATGGCAGCCTCCACTTATGTCTAGAAAGACCTAAATGTGTAAATTTTTGCAATCACATGCTAATAGGGTGGCTTCGCGGGACACGCGAAAATGCGTCGCCCATCCAGGCCTCTAATCTAGCCACTTCTATGCCGCTATTGCGTACCATAAGAAGAGGCTAGGTCGGAGCAATAGAGGGGAAACATATAGGACAATTTAGATCGCAAATAGCGCTAATTTCATGATAAAAAGAATAAAAGATCGAAAGATATGAGATTAATCCCAACGCGCAGTATGTCAGCCCAGAGTAACATAGCAGTAAACAAATATCATTTGTAAACAAATCAAGGTATGTGAGTTTAGAACTATCTGTGGTTTAGAGTAACAATCAGGTGAGGGCAGTAAAGGCTCAGGCGTTACAATATTGAATGTCTTTGGATCAGGCCTGACTGAGTGTGATATGGGAGACCGGTAGTGAAGAAAACGGAGGTTAAAACCAGTAGCGTAGCCAGGCAAATCAAAAAGGTACATGAAAAATCTGGCTACGCCACCGGGTCGAACTGGTGTTCACTGGGAAAAAATACCCTTTGCCACGCCCCCCCCCCCCCCCCTGACAAGTGACCCTAGTTACGCCACTGGTTAAAACTCACGCAATCATCAGTGCAACATTATGCAGTCTTGCTTGTAACATGTTTTTAATTCCAAGAAGGAGTTAAATACAACCCTAAAAGATTTGTTTTTCCGTGGTACTTTACAATTCACATTTAAATATGTAGAAAGACTTAAACTGAAATCATCAAGGTAAATAAAAATAAATCCTGAAAGACTTACATTTCAAGTCCAAACAATTTAAACTTCTACAGACTTTAAGTAAAGTGTTAAGTCTAAAGATAGCTTTGTTTTTAAATCCAAAAGTTTTGTCACTAATACCAGTCCGCGTTGGATTTCAATATAAGTCTTTTGGACTTTAAAATAAGTCTTTGGAATTAAGAGAGTACCAATACCATTCTAATAATTAAGAACCCGATGACGATATCAATTTAAAGGTTAGTGAACATCTCCTACCATGATTAGGCCTACCACTGCCTACCAGCTCTTACTGTCTGGTAAACGTAAACAAACAAACAAACACATCAACAAACAAAGCTTTGGAAAGAGGATTTTAAAAGCACTAACTTACTCGTAGCTTGTATTTGTCTCAAGACTATATACAAATATAATATTTAATAATAACACTAACACTACAACTAATACTTCTTACGACTAATGCTACTCATACTACTTTTTTAAGCGTCTAAAATAACAGGAATAACGAAACATTCTCTAAGCGCTATAAAGAGCAAAACAAAAATGAGAGAGCATAAAACAAGTTTTGCTCACTGTAATCAACTGTGATAAAAAAAAGTATATAATAAAAAACAGTGGTAATATACACAGGTTAAGAGCATACAATTTACAGGCCCGCTGTTCAAAAACACAAGCAAGGTTGCACAAGGTAAGTTTATATACAAAAAGTACAAACAATTAGTCAATATATCTGAAGGTTAGTCTTGTCTTTAAACATGTTTTAAAGGAGGGTCCCGAGCACAATATTGAGCATTATCTGTTAGAAAAATAATTATCGAGCCGAAATTGCGTAATTATATAGAACAAAACATCATGCTAGTCACAAAAACGAATAAAAACTGCCATCTCTCAACGTGCAATTTTTAAAATTCGCGGCGAAGTCCCGGTGTCGATGACGTCATGGGTATCGGTGCTCAAAGTAGGGCATGTGCATTGTATAAGGTCACGCGTTATGAACTCGCCTCCCAAAATAGGGTGGTGCCGTTACATTTTTTAGCTTTATGCTGTCATTTTCCTCAAAAAAATGTAAAACCACAAAAGCTATCTCAACAAATTTGGTATCATTTTAAAGCCCTTATAACAAGCTATCTGCCTGCCAAATGGCATTGGTATAGCTAATAGAGAAAGGGAGATACAGCTGTTTGATGTTTGGGGACCAGGGGTGGTGCTGGAAGGGGTGCCGCTGGAAGGGGTGCCGCCTGTACAAACTCAATGGGGATAATCCCATGCTTTGTTCTTTTTACAATAACTAGTCATCCCCTAATGTTAAAAACACAATTTTGGTCCCATTTCAAAGGATATTTAGTAGTCTTTATATATGTGGTTCAACAGACTTGTCAACTATTATTAACAACTAATTAATTATGGATAAGACAATGATCATCAGCTTTCTTCCTATTCGCTACACAGTCAACATGAATAATCAGCCTCAATTTACCGGATTTATAAAAATGACTATAACAGAAAAAGTTTTCAACCTATGATAGCAAAAGTATACATTTTTGGAAAGCTTGTAACTAGAGGAATTCAGAAATGCAATTTATATCAGGGAAGGGTTCATCCTTAAACCAATAATTCTGAAAATTCTAAAAATATATAAAATAAAAATTGGAGATATTCACTAGCCGGTATAATTACCATACCGACGTAGTAACTTTGACAAATATATATCATCTAATGGGTAATTTCATGAGGAATTCAAATATGTATAAAAAAAATGATAGGGGTAGGTATAAAAAATATATGGATCTCAAATTAAAAATTAAAAAACTCTGATATTTTCCGAACATTTCCGATCATACCATTTTAGTTCTTGGTCGTACTATAATTTTAATGGCATATTTGGTTTCCTCATGCAATTTCCTTTCAGAAAATGTATACTTTTACTACCTCAGGGGGGTATACAAGCAAATATAAATGCGTAAAGTTAAAATCATGTCGCGAAAGCCAAAATCCGTGTGTAACGCGAAAGGAGGCGAGCTTAAAACACATGACCATAACCATTATTTCGCAGCGAAACCGATAGTATCTATAAAACAATGCCGATGTCGTCGTGATTGGTTCATTGAGGTTCTCTAATGATGTCCAAACAATAACCGATCAACCAATGTTAATGAACCGACTATTAGTGTACAAATTGACGATTTTTAGCCGCCAAATCCATACAGAGTTCGACCTTGTCTCTTGAGCGCATATACCACGTCCATTTCTGTAAAAAGCGTCTAAAATAACAGGAATAACGAAACATTCTCTAAGCGCTATAAAGAGCAAAACAAAAATGAGAGAGCATAAAACAAGTTTTGCTCACTGTAATCAACTGTGATAAAAAAAAAAGTATATAATAAAAAAACAGTGGTAATATACACAGGTTAAGAGCATACAATTTACAGGCCCGCTGTTCAAAAACACAAGCAAGGTTGCACAAGGTAAGTTTATATACAAAAAGTACAAACAATTAGTCAATATATCTGAAGGTTAGTCTTGTCTTTAAACATGTTTTAAAGGAGGGTCCCGAGCACAATATTGAGCATTATCTGTTAGAAAAATAATTATCGAGCCGAAATTGCGTAATTATATAGAACAAAACATCATGCTAGTCACAAAAACGAATAAAAACTGCCATCTCTCAACGTGCAATAGTTTAAAATTCGCGGCGAAGTCCCGGTGTCGATGACGTCATGGGTATCGGTGCTCAAAGTAGGGCATGTGCATTGTATAACCATTATTTCGCAGCGAAACCGATAGTATCTATAAAACAATGCCGATGTCGTCGTGATTGGTTCATTGAGGTTCTCTAATGATGTCCAAACAATAACCGATCAACCAATGTTAATGAACCGACTATTAGTGTACAAATTGACGATTTTTAGCCGCCAAATCCATACAGAGTTCGACCTTGTCTCTTGAGCGCATATACCACGTCCATTTCTGTAACTGTCTTTCTTTTTGCATGTTCACAATACACTACACTGTCCCGCAATACGTTCGTCAGAAATTCTTTGAGTACCACGTTTATTTCAGGGTAGATACCTCTGGATATCCTTTTCACGCCTCCTCTTCTAGCTAATCTTCGTACCTCATTTTTCGTTATTCTGCTACCATTGTATACGCGTCTCCGTCTAACAGGAGGCTGGTTTGGCATTTGTTTACCACGGCTGTAGCCAAGCCGGTTGTTCTGGATCTGCAATGAGCAAGAACAAGACGTTCACTTCGTGTGTTAATTAAAAAACATCTCACTATAGATTAACACATGCACAGTTACTGAAAGCAAATGATATAGAGGTATGCAGATCAATACTTTAATAGAGCGAGGAGACCTTTCACGTGGAGATACTGCACGGGCAAAATCTATGAGGCGGGATCATAACTCGAAAGTCGTAAGGACATAGCTCGTGCTCGGTAACGCCGTAACCAAGGGCGTAAAGCCGAAGTGGGGAGTATATCAAGCGCGTAAGGTCAAAGCTAGTCCTCGTAAAGTTGTAATCAAGAGCGTAAGGTCAAAGCTAGTCCTCGGTAAAGTCGTAATCAATTGTGTAGGTCGTAGCTCGCAAGGTCGTACCGTAAGGTCGTAGCTCGTATGGACGTAGCTCGTAAGGCGTAGCTAGTAAGATCGTAGCTCGTCCTCTGTTAAATCGGAACCATGGGCGTAAGGTCGTAGCTCGTCCTCGGTAATGTCGGAATCAAGGGTATAAGTTCGTAGCTCGTAATCAAGGACATAACCTCGTAGCTCGTCCTCGGTAATGTCGGAATCAAGGCCGGGCATAAGGTCGTAGCCCGTCCTTGGTAATAGGGAGCTTTCGATTTGGACATAGATGACACCTCGAGTCATGTGCGCATGCGTCGACTTAGCAATCCGTCGGTCGTCCAATTTCTAGGACCTGTCTTCGGCTGATTATTAGAGAGCTTTCGATTTGCACGACGGATGAATCTAGGACGGTTGAATGACACTATGAGTCATGTACGAATGCGTCAATTTTGTCATCCGTGGTCCTCTAAATGCTACAACGCGTAAAGGGACTAACAACCGACGTGGGGACGACGGAAACGTTTTGTGTTTTACCGTCGTATAAGCGTCCGTCGTCCAAATCGAAAGCTCCCTAATGTCGGAATCAAGGGCACAACCGTCGTCGTATAGTAGCTTGCTTGATAAAGTAACATCCAAGCCGAGCGAACATCCTATGCTCTGACTGATCCCGTGACTGATAGGGTGTCCGAGCGTACATCCTATATGCTCTGATTGATTCGATATAATGATTAGCCTCCAACCTTCATAATATTGATTCATTGAATGATTAAATGAATATTAATCTCTTACACCTACACCTATATACTACATGTGTCTGGGAATGCTGGAAAGATCGAATGGAAACTTCGCCCAAATGCGCCCAATCGATCAGTGAATAGTGATCATTCTGGTTGGTACATCTGTTCGGATATTAGCTGATATTGATGAATCAATCAGAGAATCAATCAGGGAATCAATCACAGGATAATTCAGCGACCTTAAGGGCGACGAGCTCAGGACCCGGCTACGACCTTAGGAGCTATATACGACCTTATGAGCTACGACCTAACGCCTTTGATTACGACTTAACCGAGGACGAGCTTCGACATTACGCTATTGATTACGTCTTTAACGAGGACGAGCTATGAGCCTTACAATTCAAGTAGTGATCCTAATCCCGCCTCATGAAAAATAATTAATTATGTTCAAAAACAGTAACGTGACGATTGGCAATTTCTTACTGTAAAAAATGCTTGAGAATCGTTAATACTTCGATAAAGCTAACACAATGATCAATCACATAAACATAATAAACATCACACTCCTTTACCTTGCCATCAATCTGTTGAGCAGCGGCTGTTTGACAGTTGTTCTTATCATTTAAACTTCCACGGCGGCTGTTCTCATTATTTCTTCTCCCATGACGGTTCTCTTCATTTCCTCTCCCGTGATGGTGGTTCTCTTCATTTCTTTTCCCACGTCGGGGGCTATCATCATTACTTCTCCCACGACGGGGGCTATCATCATTTCTTCTCCCACGACGGGGGCTATCATCATTTCTACTCCCACGACGGGGGCTATCATCATATCTTCTCCCACGAAGGGGGCTATCATCACTTCTTCTCCCACGACGGGGGCTATCATCACTTCTTCTCCCACGACGGGGGCTATCATCATTTCTTCTCCCACGACGGGGGCTATCATCATTTCTTCTCCCACGACGGGGGCTATCATCATTTCTTCTCCCACGGCGGGGGTTCTCATCATTTCTTCTCCCGTGGCGGCGGTTCGACATCACGGACGTTATATAGTCTTCAAATTGGACAGGATCCATGGACAACACGCGCTCTCGTTCACGAATAACTTCCTTACGCGACGGCCGCGTCAATTCCGCATGCGTGTTCTCATCAGATGAACTCGTGCCAGGACGGGTAGAAGCAGGTGTAATAGCATTTACAAGAATGGTATAATCCTCGGAATTGTCGTCATTAGGGCTCTCAGCAACTTCTTCAGAGGACATACCCGGCCGTGATCTTTCATAGTTATCATTATCCTGTTCATCATCTGATGATATAACCATTATTTCATCTTCAATAACAGCTTCTGCACTGCTACTCGATCTGAACTTATGGCCCATACGCCTAGCGGTATCTTCACCAAACGATGATTCAGATTGTCTTTCATCGGTTAGTGCATCATCTTCTAGCATAGGTGCTATCTCTTCGTCCATCGGTAGATCTCTCCTCCTGCTTAAAGGCCGCGGCGTGCGACGTCCCTTATGTTGACGCCTGCGTGATAAGTGAGGTCGTGGACTCCTGCCCTGAAAAGCGTAAACAAATAAAAACATTCCAAATCAAATAATATTATGTTAACGATTTTGTCTCATAAGACTGCGGTAGGCCTACTTCAAATAATAACAGGACTTCTATCTCTGCAGCAGAGCCCATCCCCATTCTTATTTAGTGAATCTATGAAATGAGTATCAAGTTCTAAAAACGTAATAAGAAATGAAATGGCAAATCATGTATATTTACCACACGGGGGGGGGGGGGGGGGGGGGGGCACCTTACAATATATATTGTAAGAGTGTATATTGCATCACATTCACCAAATAGTATGTTCTAAACTGCTAAGCTATTGCTTTTAGATATTTTAGATATAAGACAATTTTGATTCTGTATCACTTTCTAAAATGGCTGCCAGAATGGTTAAGTTGATGTTAAATGACCTAGAAAAAATTGTATTGTAAATTACCACTTTTACTTTTTCTGAAAATATCATTTTAGGGAAATGTGAATGTTTTGGAAAAAGTAAACATGCTATTGAAAACAAAAAACTTGCAATAGGTAGCCAAGCGTTTTTGCTTTTGATAAACGTTTCAATTTTTCAAAAGGTACATTTGTGTGTGGAGTTATGCAAACAAACGTGATCAAATTTTAGGGGGGACTTACTTTTTTTTACCCCTTTACCATACCCCCAAATCTAATGGGACAGCATTCACTATATTTCTATGATAAAGCCTAGTGGCTGTAGATCTAGTTTGAGTATTTTAAAATATCCAAGATGGCTGCAAAAGGTTAAAATAACTGAAAAGCGTATTAGTTTATTGTTAGTGTTTCATTAGATATGACCACATTATTCTATCGAGCTTTTAATCCACCCAGTAAACGTATTTGTATGTGACAAGGTATGATGTAATGGTATAGACTCCATTTTTTCCCATTCTGGCCATATTTGATCAATTGGTGGCCACCTGTGCTAATTGTTTTGACCATTTGGAGGTAATTTTATTGACCATTTGGAGGTAATTTTAATGAAATTGTCATTATCTTGTCACATACAAATACGTTTACTGGATGGATTAAAAGCTGTAGATATAAAATATTGGTCATATATAATGTAACACTAACATTAAACTAAGGGACCGTTCATTATTTATTCAGTATGGCCGCACAAAACATGGGGGGTGTCATAACTTTTTTTAAGAAATCAAAAGGGCCATCTTCTTTTCTTCATGCCCAATAAAAGAATTCTCAATCACAAGAGGCAAAAAGAGGCAAAAAGAATGACAAATTGAGAAGAATCAGGGCACACATGCACAAAGAATGACAAATTGAGAAGAATCAGGGCACACATTTGGAAGTGCATGTAGAATACGATCAAAGCTGCAGGGGTGAGTATGTCAGCGAAGTTGAAGACGCAAGGAGTTTTACAAGACATTTATTATACAAGTATAGTGATGCAGATCATGAAAGTGAAAACTTATAGTAATGCAAGAAGTGATATAGTTGGGATAGCGGCACAAACTCGTACACGTTTCAGGAAGAATATCAAACAGGAGAGAACTAGAGGACTGTTGTATATTTTTATAGTTTTCTCGAAAATTCATAATTGAAGGGGTGGATGCTGATTAGTTTAAGTGCTAAGTTATTGCACCCACCCCTAGTATGGTCATTTGCATATTTGGTAAATGTGATGCAATATACAATATCTATTTTGGATTATTATACACTCATGTGTTTACATTTACAACGACCATTTTGGCGGCCATCTTGGATTTAAAGTATGTTATTACAATGCAAATATATTGGATATGAGTTACTAGTGGTCTAATACATACATCCCATTGTTAAAACTATACTTTCATCATACATTTTGGTTGATATTAAACCATTTTATGAAATTTGACAATTACAAATACGTTTGGATTAATGTAACACTAACAATAAACTAAGGGACCGTTCATTATTTCTACCATAGGGCGGCCAGCACGAAACATGGGGGTGGGGGCGTCATAACTTTTTTAAGAAATCAAAAGGGGGTTATAACTTTTTTTAGGAAATTAAAGGTGGGTCATAACTTTTTTGTACCAATATTTCAAGACAAAATTTGACAATTTTAGCATAAAATGGCAAAAATAATGTGCGCTTCGCGCGCATTTTCTTACAAAATTAGGTTCAATTACAACAAATTTGACAATTTTAGCGTAAAACAGCTACATTTGGCGCGCAATCGCGCATTTTAATACTAAATTAGTTAGAATTAGACCAAAAATTACGCGCTTGATGCCCATCTTCTTTTCTTCATGCCCCCACTAAAAAGAATTCTCAATCACAATTTATCTACAAGAGGCAAAAAGAATGACAAATTGAGAAGAATCAGGGCACACATTTGGAAGTGCATGTAGGATACGATCAAAGCAGTAGTGAGTCTGTCAGCGAAGTTGAAGACGCAAGGAGTTTTACAAGACAATTATTACACAAGTATAGTGAAAGATCATGAAAGTGAAAACTTATAGTAATGCAAGAAGTGATATACGGTAGTTGGGATAGCGGCACAAACTCGTACACGTTTCAGGAAGAATATCAAACAGGAGAGAACTAGAGGACTGTTGTATATTTTTATAGTTTTCTCGAAAATTCATAATTGAAGGGGTGGATGTGCTGATTAGTTAAAGTGCTAAGTTATTGCACCCACCCCTAGTACAGGCTGTCCCAAAATGATTAGTACCCATCGATGCCCAAAGTTAAAGGTAGAGGACCCGATTTTCAACTTGATGTTTTCTATTTTACATGAAAGGTCATCCTCACAATTGTTGCATTCCAAAGTTTGAGTTGCATAACTCCAATGGTTCTCCAATGGTTCTAATTTTAGAAGCGCAAGGTCAAAAGACATGTGCCATTGAGTAGTACACAGACTGGCTGGTGGTTAACCACCTTTGGCCAGTTGGCAGTAATTCACCACATTTTAACCTATAATTTCCAAATGAAACATTTCTGGCCCCTAATATTTTACAGACATAATGAGAAAAATATGGGGATTCTTCTGATACGTGAAAAAAATATCATAGCCCCAAAAAAGTGATCGGATCATATACCTTTAATTATATATTTTATCATCAAAATCAATGGGATCAGGTCCGTTTTATTTTTCATCATCTTTGACATACTGTACCCTTTCGTTAGAAATGTTCATCATCTTTGACATACTGTACCCTTTCATTAGAAATGTTCATCATCTTTGACATACTGTACCCTTTCATTAGAAATGTTCATCATCTTTGACATACTGTACCCTTTCATTAGAAATGTTCATCATCTTTGACATACTGTACCCTTTCATTAGAAATGTTCATCATCTTTGGCATACTGTACCCTTTCATTAGAAATGTTCATCATCTTTGACATACTGTACCCTTTCATTAGAAATGTTCATCATCTTTGACATACTGTACCCTTTCATTAGAAATGTTCATCATCTTTGACATACTGTACCCTTTCATTAGAAATGTTCATCATCTTTGACATACTGTACCCTTTCATTAGAAATGTTCATCATCTTTGACATACTGTACCCTTTCATTAGAAATGTTCATCATCTTTGACATACTGTACCCTTTCATTAGAAATGTTCATCATCTTTGACATACTGTACCCTTTCATTAGAAATGTTCATCATCTTTGACATACTGTACCCTTTCATTAGAAATGTTCATCATCTTTGGCATACTGTACCCTTTCATTAGAAATGTTCATCATCTTTGACATACTGTACCCTTTCATTAGAAATGTTCATCATCTTTGACATACTGTACCCTTTCATTAGAAATGTTCATCATCTTTGACATACTGTACCCTTTCATTAGAAATGTTCATCATCTTTGACATACTGTACCCTTTCATTAGAAATGTTCATCATCTTTGACATACTGTACCCTTTCATTAGAAATGTTCATCATCTTTGACATACTGTACCCTTTCATTAGAAATGTTCATCATCTTTGACATACTGTACCCTTTCATTAGAAATGTTCATCATCTTTGACATACTGTACCCTTTCATTAGAAATGTTCATCATCTTTGGCATACTGTACCCTTTCATTAGAAATGTTCATCATCTTTGACATACTGTACCCTTTCATTAGAAATGTTCATCATCTTTGACATACTGTACCCTTTCATTAGAAATGTTCATCATCTTTGGCATACTGTACCCTTTCATTAGAAATGTTCATCATCTTTGACATACTGTACCCTTTCATTAGAAATGTTCATCATCTTTGGCATACTGTACCCTTTCATTAGAAATGTTCATCATCTTTGGCATACTGTACCCTTTCATTAGAAATGTTCATCATCTTTGGCATACTGTACCCTTTCATTAGAAATGTTCATCATCTTTGGCATACTGTACCCTTTCATTAGAAATGTTCATCATCTTTGGCATACTGTACCCTTTCATTAGAAATGTTCATCATCTTTGGCATACTGTACCCTTTCATTAGAAATGTTCATCATCTTTGACATACTGTACCCTTTCATTAGAAATGTTCATCATCTTTGGCATACTGTACCCTTTCATTAGAAATGTTCATCATCTTTGGCATACTGTACCCTTTCATTAGAAATGTTCATCATCTTTGGCATACTGTACCCTTTCATTAGAAATGTTCATCATCTTTGGCATACTGTACCCTTTCATTAGAAATGTTCATCATCTTTGGCATACTGTACCCTTTCATTAGAAATGTTCATCATCTTTGGCATACTGTACCCTTTCATTAGAAATGTTCATCATCTTTGGCATACTGTACCCTTTCATTAGAAATGTTCATCATCTTTGGCATACTGTACCCTTTCATTAGAAATGTTCATCATCTTTGGCATACTGTACCCTTTCATTAGAAATGTTCATCATCTTTGACATACTGTACCCTTTCATTAGAAATGTTCATAATCTTTGGCATACTGTACCCTTTCATTAGAAATGTTCATCATCTTTGGCATACTGTACCCTTTCATTAGAAATGTTCATCATCTTTGTCATACTGTACCCTTTCATTAGAAATGTTCATCATCTTTGGCATACTGTACCCTTTCATTAGAAATGTTCATCATCTTTGGCATACTGTACCCTTTCATTAGAAATGTTCATCATCTTTGGCATACTGTACCCTTTCATTAGAAATGTTCATCATCTTTGGCATACTGTACCCTTTCATTAGAAATGTTCATCATCTTTGGCATACTGTACCCTTTCATTAGAAATGTTCATCATCTTTGGCATACTGTACCCTTTCATTAGAAATGTTCATCATCTTTGGCATACTGTACCCTTTCATTAGAAATGTTCATCATCTTTGGCATACTGTACCCTTTCATTAGAAATGTTCATCATCTTTGGCATACTGTACCCTTTCATTAGAAATGTTCATCATCTTTGGCATACTGTACCCTTTCATTAGAAATGTTCATCATCTTTGGCATACTGTACCCTTTCATTAGAAATGTTTATCATCTTTGTCATACTGTACCCTTTCATTAGAAATGTTTATCATCTTTGTCATACTGTACCCTTTCATTAGAAATGTTTATCATCTTTGTCATACTGTACCCTTTTATTAGAAATGTTCATCATCTTTGTCATACTGTACCCTCTCATTAGAAATGTTCATCATCTTTGGCATACTGTACCCTTTCATTAGAAATGTTTATCATCTTTGTCATACTGTACCCTTTCATTAGAAATGTTTATCATCTTTGTCATACTGTACCCTTTCATTAGAAATGTTTATCATCTTTGTCATACTGTACCCTTTCATTAGAAATGTTTATCATCTTTGTCATACTGTACCCTTTCATTAGAAATGTTCATCATCTTTGTCATACTGTACCCTTTCATTAGAAATGTTCATCATCTTTGTCATACTGTACCCTTTCATTAGAAATGTTCATCATCTTTGTCATACTGTACCCTTTCATTAGAAATGTTCATCATCTTTGTCATACTGTACCCTTTCATTAGAAATGTTCATCATCTTTGTCATACTGTACCCTTTCATTAGAAATTTAGATCATGAATATCGGATTTGTCAAACTCTCCATTATGTAAGACATTGTGATTTCACCTTTTCGACAAAGTGCAAAAAATGTGTGTGTTAAACAGCTTGTTTGAAAGAAACAAATAATATTCTCTTAATCTCTTGTCTACTAATATAATCTTTTGTTCCTTTCTATTTGAACTGTTATTGATTATGGTTGTTCAGATCATTAATAATTCTTCATTTTAATTTAATTTGAAGTGCACAAACATTTTGTCACACTTGAGTGACCCCATGCATTAATTGTTTTATTTGACAGGGACTTCTAAATAGGCCTAGCTAATGAAGTGGTATAGGGGGAATTAGCTGTGGCTCAGATTTAATTTTCCCATTGGAGAATGAATTTGGGGAGGTTAAAAAGTAAGTGACTATTTTCATTTTTACCAATATAAAAAAGAAGTTTAAGTCACTTTTTACCAATATGAAAAAGAAGTTTAAGTCACTGCTAATTTACCCATGACCACGTCTTTACCTATTTTAATGTCCCTCAAGTTTAGCCTCAAAACTAGCTCATTTAGAAGCCAAATCTTGTGATCACTCATGTGTGACGATCCGGTTTACTCTTCAAATTGAATCAAAATGAAGAATGTTAATGATTTGAACAACCATAACAAACAACAGTTTAATATAGCAGTTAAATTGCAGTTTATAATAGCAGACAAAAGATTGAGAGATTATTTTTGTTTCTTTCAAAAAAGTTTAACACACACACATTTTTTGCACTTTGCCAAAAATATGAAATCACCATGTCTTACACAATCGAGTGCGACCTCAGTTAAATAAGTCCGATAAGCGTGATCTAAAATGTTAATGAAAGGGTACAGTATGTCAAAGATGATGAAAAAACAACGGAACTGAATCTCATTGAAAAGAACTTAGGGCATTGATGGGTACTAATCATTTTGGGACAGCCTGTATGGTCATTTACAATACAAAACAATTTTTTAGGTCATTTAACATCAACTTATTCCTTAACTATTCTGGATTAGGGTTATCAAATTTCCTTTCTATAAATGTATACTTGGTTGTATGCACTTGTATTCAATATTCTCAAACTTAGAAGCAAAAGTTGATCATCAAAATAATAGGGTTGACACTTCCCTTAAGGTTTTTTAAGGATTCGTTCTGATTCCTCCCCCCCCCCCCCCCCCCCCCCCCCCCCCCCCCCCCCCCCCCCCCCCCCCTTTAGCTATGTCACTGCGGCCGCTTGTATTTGTTTTGATGAAGATACACCAAGAAAACGTTCAGGTATATCAGGTAAATAATTTACAGAATCAAGTGGTAAATGGTAAGGGCTCTTTTCAAAATGACTGCCAAAATCAAATTCGTTACATATCACGGAAATCGCAAATTTGAAAATTAAGATACACTCCATTGTGTAAAAGATGGTGATTTAACCCTTTCGGAAAAACAAATGTGTATGTTCCTGTTAAACTTGTTTAATTGCTAATCTAATATTTTGTACCTTTCTCTATTTAACTTGTATTAGTTATAAATCATATAGGCCTAAAGACTCGGACTAACTGACGCGAATGAAATTAACAAAGACATTAAAAATATACGGTCTCAAACCCAGTCCCTCTCGCTTTCACGGTCAATTTTTGACAACCCCCCCCCCCCCACCCCGCTTCCCTTGAATAAAGATGTTCCCTATACTACATACAATATTTACCTCATCATCATTACATGTAGCAGCTGCAGCATCATCAAATGAAATTTCCGGAGAGCTCTCTCCCCTTATAATGCTGATTCTATCAGATTCACTGCTAGTGCCCTCCATATCCATGCCTAAATCTTCCGAGAGAACTGATGCAAGAATTTATCAAGTATATTATTGCTGCTATAGGAGTGAAGCGTTGGGAGTAATTCTGTTATATGCCAAGCGTTGTGATTTGACATAAGGCCTAGATTGTTTAAATCAAATCAAAATGGAAACCCACGCCAAATACAGACGCCGATCTCTATGAATGACGCCTACGTACATGATCAAAGTTCAAACAAAGCATTTGGGTCACATGTCACCCGGAAATGTCATCAAAATACTGAGTATTGCATGATATTGGGATACTGAGTATTGCATTGTATTAAAGGCGGGGGACACGAATGGACGTACATCTTGAATCTCCGTTGGTTTCAATGTAAAAATGGATTTTGATTTATATGACCCCAGAAAATTCATCACACGTCAGAACTAAATTAATTCATTCTAAACCCGCTGGAACAGTCACATCAGTGCGAAGTGTTTTGTGGACGACTTGCCTACAAAATTATAATCAAAATCAGAATACAAAAATTTGTCGGGGTGAGCAAGGGTAACAGCCAAAATTCATACATATTTGGTGTAAGACATAAGTTAGCCTGGTGTCAAGACCCCATTACGGAATAAAGCTGTATAATCCTTTAATCCTTCAATAGAAGATTTTATGCTAGAGTAATTGTGTACTGCCTTACACCAAGGATAAACCCAAAATTCAGAAAACACGTAGATTCGAACAAGGCCCGGATTAAATCTTGGGTCATACTTTGATACGGGAGCAGAGCTGTTACTGTTATTTCAAATAATTACATACTGTATTTTGATTTGTGTTAAATGCACGTTTTATACTTTATTCCACCGACCTCGACCCCTTCCAGGGTCAGAGATACAATATTATTAAAAAGTAAAAACAATGAGGGCGCAATGGTAAAACGATAAATTACCAGACGACGCTGGACATAGGCGTATTCACGAGTATTCAGGTTAAAATATGCGAACGAGGTTACGTGATCAAGTGAATGGGACGACCGCTTAACAACGGTTTTAAATTCAAAAAATAGCATTTACAATTGGGATGAAAAGCCATCCCGAACGGTTTTGGATTGGAAAAATTTTCTTCTAACCTATGATGAATTTTATGGGGTCATATAATCAAAATCCATTGTTACATTGAAACCAACGGAAATTCAAAATTAACGGCCGTTCGTAGCCACCGTCGTCTGTAAATTACATGATGAACAAAATGAAGAAATAATAAGCACACAATAACAAAAATCAAACACTTTATAAACATTTGCTAAAGGCTGGCTCACATAGTAGCGGCAGATAACCCGCGAAAGGCGACGGACTTGAAAATCACAAAATGTTGGCGGCAAAACGACGATAGGTTGTCCACAAAACCGGCCAAAAAAACCGCATGGTCAAATACGCAAATCTACCGACGGAGGCTCGAATTTACCGACGGGCTTATTCCAGGGGGGGCCTTCTGCAGTCTGCGGTCGCTATCGTCAGCGACAATTGAAGGCAACACACGAAGATTGGCGGGAAATCCACAATTGCAATTCGCAGCTTAAGGTTGGTGTCAACCCTGTTTGGCGCCAAATTTATCAAGCACTGTAACTTTTAAATTATAAATGTGATGTACATACAAGTGTGCATTTTTTGTAATGAAATGAGTCAGAGAATCCATTTTTGGTATCAAATTTTACTAAAAATTAGTGATTTTTACATTTTTGCCAAAAAATCACCTTTTTGGCGCCAAAATTTTTCAGACAACCTAACAATATCAGTTTTTGATTAAAAATTCAAAAATTTCAGCAAAATCATCTAAAGTCAATTATCTAGGAGCGATTTTTTTTTTTGGCTTAAAATTTGTTTGTTTTGAAAATATTGACCAAAAAGTGCAAAAAAAATGTTTTTTTATCTCAAAAATCTCATTTTTGGCACTTTTTGGTCAATATTTTCGAAACAAACAAATTTTAAGCCAAAAAAAAAAATCGCTCCTAGATAATTGACTTTAGATGATTTTAGTGAAAATTTGGAATTTTTAATCAAAAACTGATATTGTTAGGTTGTCTGAAAATTATTGGTGCCAAAAAGGTGATTTTTGGGCAAAAATGTAAAAATCACTAATTTTAGTAAAATTTGATACCAAAAATGGATTCTCTGACTCATTTCATTACAAAAAATGTATACTTTTATGTACATCACATTTATAATTTAAAAGTTACAGAGCTTGATAAATTTGGCCCAAACAGGGTTGACACCAACCTTAACGTAGCTTGCCGTACCCCCTATTCGTCATAGTGTGAGCCAGCCTTATTAACAGCAATTAATGCCAAGTCAAGTAAATAAGAATTAGGGATTAAATCATATTTTAGCGTATGTGTATGTGTATCACCAATCTACAACGGTGTTCGCGTCGTCTGCGTGGTTTATTCCACGAGAGCAACGCCCACGTGAAATCAAAAGCGCAGACGCGCAGAAGAACGCAAGTTATAGATTGGTGATGCACATACGCTGAAACATGATTTAATCCCTTTCAACAACGACTAAATATTTGAACACCATTTCATAAATAGACAATGCAAATAAGACAAATTTAAATGCACTTCATTTTAAACAATTTCATTCAAACTATTTTCAAAAACCTTAACATTAGTCATGTTCCTTTTATAGTTTGATCAGTTCCAAATTGGCGAACCTCCTTTCAGCAGCGAATGAATACAGAAGAACGCGAGCGCACCAGAAGGCAACAATCGCACTGTGCATAATATGCGTCACGCGCGCGTGCGTGCTACCAACACCACGCGAATGTCAGCCATTATTGCGTTCGTACTTTTGCGGGCGGAGATAAAAACCGAACATTTCTCGCCAATTTGGAGTTGATCAACTATAGTTTCATAAGTCGATGTAAACAGCGCGGCAAGATCATTCCGAAACAACACACACTGCGGCTGCGATCGCGTAATGCGTGTAAGAGCGAGTTCTTACATTAAGAATGAAAAGTCTTTAACACAATATAGTAGCTTTACTTCACCATTATAGGTCGTTTATTCAAATGATACGTTGCTCCAAATAATAGAAGTTTACAAATGAAAATGATGAGACGAATAACACGACACGTCTGTCGTGGTTAAAATACAAGACGGAAGAGGAAGAGTATTTGGCGACGCTGGCCGCAAGTCAACCAGCGCTCAGCTGTGATTGGATAATGGTTATTCGCCATCTGAGCGCTGATTGGCTTAAGTCCCACATTATCTTTCTTTGAAGGTGTCCTCACCGTTACCTATCAAAAATTATATTTATCTATTTATATAACAAATAATTGTTGTATACAATAATCTTTACCAAAATAATCATCCGATTCAACATAAACAGTTATCAGATGAGAATATTCTATAAATTCACTCTCATCGAACAAATGTTCAATCCTAAATCGAATAATTTATCAAATTACATTTTTAAACACACACACCCCCACACACACAAAATGATCATCTTAAATTATATAATCAACTTATACAATGTTTACCACATCTTAAATAAATAATACATTATAATAAACATATCATTTGTCAACATTGACCACTCAAAACTTGAGGTGAATATCATTTGTAGGAAACACTGACATCCATCAAGATTGTTACTTGAACTATGATGCTTCAAGACTATATCAACAATGACAGCTTAAAAACATCGCATCATAATTATTTGTGACTACCCACAAATTTTATTTATGGAAGAAATATCAATGGAAAATTGACATATATTATGACCATGTTATACTAGTTGTTCTTTGCAATGCATCACATGGGTAATCTTAATTTCTTTTGGTCCAAAATATTCCACTTCAACACTACATGTAAGTGTTAAGAAATCAATTAGGAAAATACAGCAAATATCTCAAGTTGGAAATTTTCACCACCATTGTATATATATTCATCAACAAACCGTGAACGTATTGTATTTAGCACAATAAGAATATTTGTAGGAACTGCCTCATTTTCTGCAATGCATAGTAAATACATTATACAAATCATGACATACAGAGTTACAATTGTAATATACCTCATTCTACCACGTAGCACTGGGAAGATTCATATATATACTATTCACAAAGTTTTATTGTGAATCACTATCAATATAATAGAAACATCAAGGAAGCGCTAGTCTTACACAACTTCATATCACATACAAAATTTGACTCTACCATGTCAATTTATATTTATTTCAAAAGATCATGCAAATATCCAAGTTACATATAAGACCAAAGGATCAAGAATTCTGTGTCAACCTATGAACTTCTGCAATACAATACAGAATAAAATTTCATTTATAAGTCTCCTGGAAGGTCTCACCTCCCTACCAGAACGAGTCCGCACATTATCTCCAAAATTTGCTGCAGCACGCAAAGCAGCTCTCCTATCTGGAGCAATTTGAGGTGACTCGGGGGTTGAAGGAATTCTTAACCCTTACAGCCCCGTATCCCAAAGGCCCATGAAATCCCATTTCACCCTTTCTGTCGGTTCCACCTGGCGCTGAGGTTTTTGGGTGAAAATAACGGCCCCGGGCTATATAGCTGGGCGAATACACTCGCCCAGCACAGCTTCCCCCGTGGCGCAATTGGTAGAGCGTTCGCCCGTCAACCGAGAGGTCGTGGGTTCAAACCCCGGGGCGTGGCACCTCTTGTTGTGTGTGATTTTTTCGCTTGAAAAGAAATTCGTTGGAAAATCCACCGGGAGTGTTAGGGTTAAGGAACGATATTTTGTGTGTGCTTTTTTCGCTTGAAAAAAAATTTCGTTGGAAAATCCACCGGGAGTGTTAGGGTTAATCTAGGTTGTTGATGTACAGGGTCTTGGACACGCATAGGTTTGAGCCTAAGTCTTCGGAGATGAGAATAAGTAACTTGTTCTCTGTCTTCTTCATGTTCATTCATATGAATGTTGGGAATATTCTCCTCAACTGAGCTAGGGACATTCTCTTTACTTTGCGAATATATTTCATAAGCTGGTTTCATTCTATTATAATGCAAAACTTTAGGCTTTGCAGTAGTAGATTTTGCATCAATTATTTGGTAAGTTATTCCATCATTGAATACCTGCATGACTCTGAATGGACCTATCCATTTTGGTTGCAATTTATTTCGTGCTCGCTTGTCATACTGCCGCTTTTGGTTTTTCTGCGCTCTCGCAGAATTTTGTCTAACAAGTTGGGATGCCAGCTTAAAACGCTTTTCTATTTGAGCAGCAAAGGTGAAGGTATTTTCTGGTTTATCCAGATTTTTATAACATGCACCAAACATCACATTTGCTGGAAATCTAGGTTCACGCACATGTACCATATAGAAAGGACTAAAACCTGTTGTCGAATGGACAGTGGTATTATAAGCAAATTCCAATTGTGGAATGATTTCATCCCATTCACCTGGGTAAGATTGCAAGCACCTTACTATTTGGGCACGCAACGTTCTGTTCATCTTTTCACACTGACCATTGGAAGAGGGATAACCTGGAGTTGTACGTACTTTGTTAATTCCAAGCTTTTTGCATAGTTTCTGTGTCACATCAGCTTCAAATTGAGTACCTTGGTCACTGTGTAATTTCACAGATACCGAATGTTGTCTGATATATTTAACAAATAAACAGTCTGTAACAGCCTCAGCTGTCTGACGTTGAAGAGGATACAAATTTACATACTTAGTAAAATAGTCAGTCACAACCAACAAATATCTATTTCCACGTGCAGTTGTCCCTAATTCAGCCAAATCTGCTGCTATCATTTCAAAACGATCAATACATGGTATAGATTTCAAAGGGGCACGGTATGCGGGAACAGGGTTTCTTTGTCTTTGACAATCTATGCATTCTCTGCATTTCTTGTCTATATCTTGGCGCATATAAGGCCAATAGAAAAGATGTGCATGCTGAATAGCAATACCTCTTCCAGGAATCTTTTGACGTTTCCACAAAATGTCATTTTCTAGCACCAAATTTGTATAACGCCTTCTATACATTCTAATATTGCGAGAGTTACGCAATTGATTTATTGACGGAGGTCTACCATTTCGCATCCAATCAATGATTTTACTCACATGAGGATCTTCCGACTGAAGTTTTCTCAAGCGATCATGATCATTTTCAAGAGTGAAGACTCTTTGATGATCATCATGAGAAGGTTCATTCTGTTGCATATTCACAAAATTTTCTACATTCTGCACAGCATCAACCTGTATTCTATCCTCTCGATTAGGATTTTCTTCCGTCTTCGATCAAAACGTTCAGGTTGAAACTTTGTGTCTGGTTCGTCCAAACTGGGCCTACGTGACAACGTGTCTGCATTTGAATTGCTAGAACCTTCGCGATAAGAAATTGTCCAAACCAACGCATCTATCTCCAATGCCCAACGTGCACGTCTACCAGAAGAATCATTATCAATAGGTATTTTGCGTAGACCTACAAGTGGTTTATGGTCAGTATTGATCAAGAAAGGACATTCACTCAAATAGTGCTTAAAGTGTCTAATTGCCCATACTATCGCCCATAATTCTCTATCATAAGTAGACCAATTTTGTTCTGCTTTGGTCAAAGTATGACTAGCATAAGCTACAACTCTTTCTTTGCCATCCTTCGATTTTTGTGACAAAACAGAACCTATGGCATAGGCCGAGGCATCTACACTAAGAATAAAACTAGTATTAAAATTTGGATAAGTCAAAATGGGTGGTGTGATCAAAGCTTGTCGCAATTTCATGAATGCTTCTTCACATTCTTCTGTCCACTGAAATTCTACATCTTTGCGTGTGAGTTTCAATAATGGACTGGATATTTTTGCATAATTCTGTATGTATCTCCTATAAAATCCTGTCAAACCAAGAAAACCTCTCAGAGAAGAAATACCTGATGGTCTTGGCCATTTTGCTACCTTGTCTATAATAGACGTGTCTGGTTTTACTCCCTGTTCTGATACAATATGTCCCAAAAATGTGACTTGTTTACGGAATAATTGGCATTTTTCAGGTCGCAGTTTGAGATTTGCTTGTCTCAGGCGTTCAAAAACCTCTCTGAGATTGATTAGTTTGTCCTCAAAAGAGCTACCAAAGACCACTATATCATCAATATACAAACACACTCTAGACCAGTGCATGCCGTTAAAGACTAATTCAACAAGACGTTGAAAGGTAGAACTTGAGTTCTTGAGTCCCATAGGCATGACTTTCCATTGATATAGACCGTCACCTGTTGAAAAGGCAGTCTTTTCTCGATCTTCTGGCTTCATACTAATTTGATAAAAAACCACTAGACATGTCCAAAGTACTAAAGAAACAACTATCTCTAAGGGCATCAATTGAATCATCAATACGCGGAAGCGGATGGGGATTATCGAATGATCAATCGATAATCAATAACCATTCTCCATTGTCCTGGTTTCTTTTTTTAACGAGCAACGCAGGGGCTGAATAGCTTGATGTATATAGAAGGTTCAATTAAATCATCCTCAAGCATTTCATCTATTTGTCTTCTAAGTTCAATATGCTTTTGAGGAGAGGTTGTATAAGCTCTCTGTTTACGTGGAGTAGAACCATCTGTTTCTATTTCGTGTTGAATTAAATCTGTACAGGGTGACCCAATAAAAAGTTTACCCAAAATGAAAGTGATATTTTTCCACTTCCTGTAATTTGATATCTGTGTTTTTTATTTTATTATAAAGAATGGGTAATGGAGCAACTACCCTGTTGGTTCCAAACCTGGTTTGTGAAGCTACGTGGACAAGTCTGTTTTGCTGAAGTAATGTTTAATGGACCATATCTTGAAAACCACGGAACCAAAATAAATATTTTTTTCAGGGTAGATGCTCCATTACCCATTCCTTATAATAAAATAAAAAACACAGATATCAAATTACAGGAAGTGGAAACATATCACTTTCATTTTGGGTAAACTTTTTATTGGGTCACCCTGTATGACCATAGTCATGGGAATGTTGACTGAATACATCACCGAATTCAGATAACAGTGATTGTACTTGTTCTTTCTGATTCTTAGTTAGATTCGAATCGTCAAGTTCAACTTTTGGAATGTGATTTGATTCAGGAATTTGATTTTCAGCTTGAAAACTATTTATGTCATACTCAAGAGGTGTGTCATAAATTTCACCCTTTCTGTCAGTTGTAGAATGAAATTGACCAAGAGGAGTGTCTTTATACAAAAGCATATCATCTGCTGATATATTCATGACTAAGACGGGTATTAGTCCATTCTGGACTGATGTCAAAGTTGCTGCTGGCAATATGTCAATTGTGGACATTGGTTCAAAAATTCCTAAATAATCATGAGGTATAGTTGAGTGATTATCTGATATCACACGTAACTGAATATTCATTTCTGAATTGGCAGGAATGTTGACAGATTCAGCTATAACAGCATTACAACTAATTGGAATGAATTGACTTGTTCTCATCAAATTTACATATTTATCCTCTATCCAAAATTTAGAGTTACTCAGATCAATAGCAACTGTATTGGCAATAAGAAAGTCCCACCCCAATACTACTGAATGTCTAATTCCTCGCGTAACAATAAATTTGTGTAATATTTGAGTTTCGCCTATCAACATGGAAACATCCAGTGAGCCTAAGATCTCTAGTGTCTCTCCTACTATAGAACAATATGTTTTATCAATTATTGGAGTCAATTTTCTATCTTTCAACTTCAATGTGTCCCTAAAGAAATTGTCACTGATCAAAGAAGCTCCAGCTCCTGTATCTACAAAAACATTGGCTGAGCAACCTTCTACAATAGCTTGAATAAAAGGTAAAGAATTGTTTTGTTGGGAAGGATCTTGTTTAGAGTTCAAATGATATAATTTGCCACCAGTTTATTTCGATGAGTATCCCACCGCTGCCACCAATTGTAAGAGCGAGTTCTTACATTAAGAATGAAAAGTCTTTAACACAATATAGTAGCTTTACTTCACCATTATAGGTCGTTTATTCAAATGATACGTTGCTCCAAATAATAGAAGTTTACAAATGAAAATGATGAGACGAATAACACGACACGTCTGTCGTGGTTAAAATACAAGACGGAAGAGGAAGAGTATTTTTGGCGACGCTGGCCGCAAGTCAACCAGCGCTCAGCTGTGATTGGCTAATGGTTATTCGCCATCTGAGCGCTGATTGGCTTAAGTCAATATTAATAATACATATTCAAACAATATTCAAACAATCGACATGCATTGTTCCATTACCAATGTAGGGGTGTTTTACATCCCACATGCGTAAACATTATCCGCGTGGTGCTCGATCAGCGTGCTGGTTTCCCATAGCAACATGGTTTATTTCAAATCAACAACGTTTTGCTACTGTAGGCTACTTATTACTGAGGTATAGACCATTTCAAGTTCAAATTGAGATCGGAAATCTTCGGAAAAACAGGTCACGTGGAGCCTAGGTGCGTAGTGCGTTCTTCGCAACAATTGATCGCATTCATAGCATTGGTTGTCCGCCTAATGATTTACTATGTTTACATACACGTGTGCACCACTGAGAAGTTTACTATGTTTACATACACGCGTGCATCCATGAGAAGTAAAACGTGGAAAGAGACTATTTTGTTTGTTATCAACAATGGCGTCGACCGGCAACTTCCAAATGTATCGAGCAGAACGGTAAAAAAGTGAAAATATTACCCAAAATCTCTTTTATCACCGGTTTGTTACTGAAACGCCGCTACATACAACTTTGTGAGGGAGACAATCTATCACCAACACAAGCGCAATCTACCACACGGGCAGACGGGTAAAACCACGTTTGTTTTTCTCCGGCACGACTTGTGAGCTGACAAGTCAAGTAACCGAGCGTCAAAACACTCGGCTAATCGGAAACGTTCGGAACCGATCGTATATTTTCGGATTTGAAATGGTCTATGGGGGAGTTTTTATAATATAAAATAAACAATTTAAAAAGAAAGACAATAATATCGTATTGATATAAATGTGGACAAGATCCTGAGTTGAATACAATTAGATGGGATAGCTTTTGCTTTGCGAAGGTTTGTTAGCACCAGAATATTGTTTGTATGAAACAATTCGCACATTTTTTGTATGTTTGGATTCTCTAAAATATACTTAAATACTTTGCATATAATACAAGAATGGAATAATGGAATCTAAGTTGATCAGATCATTTTCAAAATCAAGATTTTCTTTGTTATGAACATCCATTAACCAGTTTTGCATGATCATCATGCAGTCTACGATCTACATGTACAGCATGTTTCAGCCATTTAGAAGTGTGGTTTTCCAGAGCATGCCAAATATAGCTTAAAGGTCAAGAATATGACGTAAAATTCGTCATAGGAGCGAATAAATCGTGAAGCGACCGTAGTATGTTTTCAGCATTTTAGGCTTCTCCGGGGCTAGCGCGCGAATCCCTCAAAATCCATACAAAGTTCGACCTTGTCTCTTGACCTCGTCTCTTTCTTTTGGCATGTTCGCAATTCCTTGAGGTACTTGTTTAAAGGATGTATACACCTTTGGATATCCTTGAGACGCTAGGCTCTTCTTGCCAATCTTCGATATCATTATTCGATATGTTGCTACCCGCATTGTATACGCGTCTGCTAGTGCATGATACTTTAATACTGACTTCAACGCTTTGAAGACCATCGCAGCGAAACCAATAGTATCTATAAAAATAATGCCGATATCGTTGTGATTGGTTCATTGAGGTTCTCTAACGATAACTGGAATATGTCCAAACAATAACCGATCGTCCAATGTTAATGAATCGACTATAGTGTACAAATTGAAGATTTTTAATCGCCAAATCCATACAGAGTTCGACCTTGTATCTTGAGCGCATATACCACGTCCATTTCTGTAACTGTCTTTCTTTTTGCATGTTCACAATACACTACACTATCCCGCAATACGTTCGTCAGAAATTCCTTGAGTACCCCGTTTATTTCAGGGTAGACATCTCTGGATATCCTTGTCACGCCTCCTCTTCTAGCCAATCTTCGTACCTCATTTTTCGTTATTCTGCTACATGCATTGTATACGCGTCTCCGTCTAACAGGAGGCTGGTTTGGCATTTGTTTACCACGGCTGTAGCCAAGCCGGTTGTTCTGGGTCTGCAATGAGCAAGAACAATACGTTTTCGTGTGTTAATTTAAAAAAATCTCACTTTAGATTAACACTGACATGCACACTGTTACTAAAAGCATTCAATAATAGAGGTATTTATATGCAGATCAATACTTAGAGCGAGGAGACCTTTCACGTGCAGATACTGCACGGGCAAAATCTATGAGGCGGGATTAGGATCATAACTCGAAAGTCGTAAGGACGTAGCTCGTGCTTGGTAAAGCCGCAATCAAGGGCGTAAAGCCTCGAATGAAGTCGTATCAAGAGCGTAATGTCGTAGCTCGTAAGGTCGTAGCTCGTGTCGTAGCTCGTAAGGTAGTAGCTCGTCGTAAGCGATCGTAGCTTGTAAGGTAGTCAGCTCGCCGTATTGTCGTAGCTCGTCCTCGATAATGTCGGAATTAAGGGCCTAAGGTCGTAGCTCGTAGTCAAGGTCATAATGTCGTAGCTGGTCCTCGGTTATGTCGGAATCACGGCCGGGCATAAGGTCGTAGCTCGTCTTTGGTAGTCGGAATCAAGGGCACACATGTCGTAGCTCGTAGACATGCCCTGATTGATAAAATAGAGGCCGAGCGAACATCCATGCTCTGATTGATCCCGTGATCTGTACGGTAAGGGTGTCCGAACGTATACATGTACATACTATGCTCTGATTGATTCGCTGTATGATTAGCTTCCAATTCGTCATATTGATTCGTTGAATGATAACGAATAGTATTATATTAATCTCTTACCCATACACGTATACATGTGTCTGAGAATGCTGAAAAGATCGGAACGCCCAAATGCGCCCAATCGATCAGTGATTATTCTGAGAATAAATCACAGAATAAATCAATCAGAGCATAGCCTGCATATAATGTTGTACGCTCGGACACCCTATTAGTATTATCAGTCAGGGGATCATTAAAAAATAGGTAACAATTTGATCGGCCGCGAGCTTGCAAGCTACACCCGACCGTTCAAGACCCGAGCGTACAAGCTACAAACTTACGAGTACGACCTTACGAGGTACAATCTTACGAGTACGACCTTACGAGGTACAATCTTACGACTTTACGAGCTACGAGCTTACGAGCTTACGAGCTATGACCTTACCAGATACATGTACGACCTCACGAGCTTTCGAGTTATGATCTTAATCCCGCCTCATAAACAAAAACAAATTATGTCCACAAACAGTAACGTGACAATTGGCAACCTCTTACTGTAGTCTATTGTTTAAAGGTTTGTACTTCGATAAAGCTAACACAATGATATCCAATCACATAAACATAATAAACAAACATTTATCATCTCACTCCTTTACCTTGCCATCAATCTGTTGAGCAGCGGCTGTTCGACAGTTGTTCTTATCATTTAAGCTTCCACGACGGCCATTCTCGTTATTTCTTCTCCCGTGACGGTTGTTCTCGTCATTTCCTCTCCCGTGATGGTGGTTCTCATCATTTCTGCTCCCACCGCTGTGGTTCTCATCATTTCTTCTCCCGTGGCGGTTCGACATCATATCGTCTTCAAATTGGACAGGATTCAAGGACAACACGCGCTCACGTTCACGAAAAATGTCCTTACGCGACCGCCGCGATAATTCCGCATGCGTGTTTTCATCAGATGAACTCGTGCCAGGACGGGTAGAAGTTGTAATAGCGTTGACAAGGATGGTATAATCCTCGGAACTGTCGTCATCGGGGATTTCAGCAACTTCTTCAGATGACATACCGAGTCATCTCTCATAGTCATCATTACCCTGTTCATCATCCGATGATATATCGATTATATCATCTTCAACATCCGATGATATAACGATTATATCATCTTCAACCGCTTTTATATTGCAACTGGATCTGGACTTATGACCCATATGCCTAGCGGTATCTTCACCAAACGATGATTCAGATTGTCTTTCATCGGTTAGTGCATCATCTTCTAGCATAGGTGCTATCTCTTCATCCATCGGTCGATCTCTCCTGCTGCTTACAGGCCGCGGCGTACGACGTCCCTTAAGTTGACGCCTGCGTGATACGTGAGGTCGTGGAATCCTGCCCTGAAAAGCGCACACAAATAAAAACATTCCAAATCAAATATTTAAATATTTCAATATATTATTATGTTTAACGATTTTGTCTCATTATTATAAGACTGCTATGCTGCAGAGCCCATTCCCCATTCTTATTTAATGAAAAACGTAACAAGAATGGGCTACCCACCTGAGCTGATGGCTCCCCACACCACCCCAACTGAAATGGCAAATCATGTATATAATATACATGATTTGGGTAAATATTATTTACCAAACATTGAGTATGTCGTTCCTGATCACAGGCTTACACCCCTCATTGAAGACCATATAGTTACGCCACTGCCGGTGCCATCGTGTACTTACCACATCTCTTAAATTTCGCCGACCGCTTCCTCTTGGTGGAAACTTGGATCCGACCTTGCTGCGTACGTCGTCATCAAGTGATGTCTGTTATTCGAAAAAAAAGTATATATAACACAACCAACATGACCAATGGATTTGAATCAAAAATTAGAACGCCTGTGTTTTTGTGTGTGTTTGTTCGTTCGTTGGAGTGGGTTTCTTTGTGTTGTTGTGGGGTGGGTTATTTTTGGAGGCGGTAGGCCGTTTGTTGGGGTGTTTATTTTGTTTGATTGTTTGCTGTTGTTGTGGGGTTTTGTGGGGGGCTGGGGTTGAATATCTATGTGCGCAGAGATCGTAGACTATGGGCTACGTCAACCCCTATGCCCCCCCCCCCCCCCCCCCACCCCCTGGGATAGGGACAACCATTTTGATAACCTTACCCATGTAGAGGTTTCGGCGTATCTGCAAAATTCCTGGTGGTGGGTGAACGCATGGGGCGCTATTTGTCAAAATGGCTGCCAAAATCCAATAAAGCCATATATAGAAACGTAAAGTAACTTTTAGATGATTTTTATTTAATCTTTGTTGTTTATTACTATCAGTTATATTTATACATGTTCACATAATTTTCACATTTCACATAGTTTCATCGTGTTTAAATTGCATATTATCATTACATTTATAACACATTTTCTTATGCTTTTCAGCATATTTACATTCATCATTACATGGTATATCATTAATTACACAAGTGCATACTTATATATTTGCATTGCATATTGTATAGCATAATACACAATTTCATCATGTTTACATTGATAATACAATGTTTAAACAATTCGTTCATATCTAAAGTAGTACAGTGGCATTTTAAAATATTGAGACCCAAATATGTTTCGCTCAATAAATGAAGTGGAATAATTTTCCATGTATCTTTTTTAACCAAGAAATTACATTTTTAACGAATCTAAAAAATGTTTAAAGTTCAGCATTTGTAGACCGCCATTCCTTTTTCTGAGCCTCCCCCATACAAATTTGAAAAATAAACTATTTATTCGGTTTATAAACACATGAGGTAAGTCTATTATTGAACCTATATACGAAAATATTTATGCCAAAAGACTATTTACTATATATTGTATTTTACCGACCATTGAACCGATTTCTCATCGTCCAAGACCTGATTGCCTTTTCTATAGTCCATTTTATATTCCCAATTTACAGACATCTCTTCCAGTAGCGTAGCCAGGGGTGCAAGGGGGGGGGGGGGGGGGGGGGGGGGGGGGGGGGGGGGGGCAGAGTGCCCAACCCCCTGAAGAAGAAAAAAATTGACCGAGAAAATTCGGAAGACAGGGGAAAATCGGGAAGGCAAAGAAAGGAGAAGAGGATACAAAAAGTGAAGGAAAGGGAAAAGGAAAGGGACAGAAAGGAGAAAGGAAGACAGGCAAATTAGTTGGATACTAGTGCAGTTTTTCACGCCGGTATGGGGACGCAACGCCTCTACCTTTAAGGGGGCTGTGCACCTTCAGGTACAGCCTCCCTAAAACTGCCGTAACTTCTTTATTATTTATTAAATCTATATAAAAGTATACATTTGTTTGCATAAAAGGGTTCAATGAATCCAAACATGATCATAAAATTGACCATTTTGGGAGAAAATGATAAAAAAAACGTTTTTTTACCCATTTTAGGTTCTGCAAAGATAACTCAAAATATATTTTGTTAAATTTTATCATACTAGTTTTATTATATTCCTCATGCAATTCCCTAGGAATCGTTTTGTGTTTTTTTTATTTTACTTTATTATTTTTTGAATTATCGACCAAAAAGTGCCAAAACATATGATTTTTAGCACTTTTTGGTCTATAATTCAAAAAATAATAAAGTAAAGATTTAAAAAAAAAACCGATTCCTAGGGAATTGCATGAGGAATATAATAAAACTAGTATGACACAATTTGGCAAAATATATTTTGAGTTATCTTTGCAGAACCTAAAATGGGTCAAAAAACATGTTTTTTATAATTTTCTCCAAAATGGTCAATTTCATGATCATAGTTGGATTCATTGAACCCTTTCCTGCAAAAAAATGTATACTTTTATTAAGATTAAATGAATAATGAAGAAGTTACGACAGTTTTACGGAGGCTACCGTATGCGAAGGTGCACATCCCCCTTAAGTTTGTATTTGTTTTGATGAAGTTACACCAACAAGACTAAGTTCATGTATCAGGTGATTAATTTAAAGGAACAAGTGGTAAAGGGTAAGGGCTCTTTTCAAAATGACTGCCAAAATCAAATTCGTTACATATCACGGAAATAGGAAATATGAATAATGAAGATACACTCCATTGTGTAAAAGATGGTGATTTAACACTTTCGGAAAAACAAATGTGTATGTTTTTGTAAAACTGGTTTAAAAGAAATAAAAAATATTCTCTCGTCTGCTTAACTAATCTTTTGTTCCTTTCTCTATTTAACTTTTATTAGTAATAAAACATTTAAGGCCATGTGTTTTGAACTGACCACCCAAAAAGAGTGGCGGCGTTGCATTTTTGGTGACGAATCATCCATCTCTCTCTATTAACTCAACAACTAAATGTGGTAGAGCTATGGTTTAGGTGTCATTTGAAAGCCTATTTATCTAGCTACATTGTGCGAATAAATCAGGAATTTCCATAACTGTTTGGCTGAGATGAGATATGATTGATTATATTTCGAAAGTCAGTGGTGGCGGCGGTGGTGGTGGCGGTGGCACTGTGTACAATCTCTATGGGGAATATAGAAAATGTTCCCAATTCTACGTTCAATTTACAATAACTCCTCATTTCTGTATGGTCCAAACATGATTTTGCTCTCATTTATAGATTGTTTTATATTCTATAAGTTTCTGTTTCAACAAACGTGTCAACTATTACGTAACAATTGTAATCACGAATCGATTGCATTGTCCTTGGCTTTTTCCCTATTCGCTACACAGTGAATTTGCCCTAATTCATCGGTTTTACATACATAACCACAGATGGTGGAAACAAAAAAAAGTATACAACCGATGATAGCAAAATTATAAATTTTTGAAAGCTCTCAAATAGGGGAATTCAAAAATGCCGTTTAAATCAGGATAGGGTGAATAGCCAACAAAATATATGTGTAAACTCTAATAAATATGAAATGTAAACGTTTGTGCTCATTAACTTCCCGATATAGTATACCGTATTACAACAAGTTACCCTTGACAACCATTATGTTCTGATGGGTAAATTGCATGAGGAACTAATATGCACAGTAAAATGATGATTGGGATAGGAATAAAAGTATATTGAGCTTTAATCAAAATATGAAGATATTCTTTGAACATTCTTAATCACAACATGTTACCATTAGGTCCTATGCAAATTCCAATAGCATATTTGGATTCCTTGCGAGATAACCGTTCAGAAAATATTTTTTTTTTATGGGGTAGAACAAGTAGTTATTGCGATATGCTAATTCGAATCTCAGATGGTGTAAAATGTAAAAATCTGGACATGCAACGGGAAGGGTGGCGAGTTCAAAACACATGGCCTTAAAGACTCGGACTTACTAGCGTGGATGAAATTAACAAAGACCGTTATAAATACACGGTCTCGAACTCGGTTCCTATCGCTTTCGCGACCAATTTTACGCATTACGGTCGGTATTATGTTTTGAGGTGTCCAACTCACTGCATGTGTTTAAAAATTGGATGGATCAATATATTTAAAACTCATAGCGAGATGGGCTAATACATGTACTACAGTCATCAAAAAAAGTAACTATACAGGTAATAAATGTACTTTTAACTCTAAAAATATAAATCCTACCTAGAAATATTAAATCATAAAGTTGTTGAGAAATTTATCTTCTTTAATATGAGATATTGCACGCTAGGATCGGTTGAATATTTAAGAAGCGACAATCCAACATGTAAGGTAAAGTCACAATTTCATTTTCACATTTTACATTTCAACACGGGGGAGAGAATGACAGGTAGCGTGTGTGTGGTGTATTGATCCATCGGAACAATGCGGCCGACTGTCCAACCTTCGCATGCATCCCCAATTGCACTACCGGTAATCGATAAGGTACCCGTAGATTGGTCCGCGTGTAGAAAATAAAAATGTGAAAATGAAAATTGGACTTCTCCTTACATTTTTGAGTGCCACTTCCTTAATAATCACCCGATCCTAACGTGCAATATCTCATATTAAAGAAGACAAATTTTTCAACAACTGTATAACTTAATATTTTAGGTAGGATATATATTTTAAGAGTTAGAAGCCCATTCATTACCTGTATAGTTACTTTTTTTTATGACTGTATACATATAATATTTACCTCTTCAGCTACATCATCAAATGACATTTCCAGAGAGCTCTCCACCTCTATAATGCTGATCCTATCAGATTCACTGCTAGTATCCTTCATGCCCATGCTTAAATCTTCCGAGAGAGCTGCTGCAAGAATTTGTTATCCACGCTCTGAAAATTCTATTATTGCTGCTATACCTTTATACCATGTATACCCTGACTCTACTGCTGTGACTACGCGTTGGTGCGATATATATATATTAATATTATATAAGGCATCACTCAACCATGTCAACACAAACTGGGAAAACCCATGACGAATATAATATATACAATACGCCAACGCACGTAGGTTCATCCGAAGTTCAAACCAGGTTTGTTGGTCAAATGTCATCAAAATTCTGAGATTATTGCGAGATAAAACTGTGAATAATATTGTGATGGGAACGAGAAATACGTCTCGCCGGGTACGATACCCTTTGACCGGTCTGGAATAGTGAGGGCGCTATACGACGAGACCGTTATATTGAAACAAAACTGTACTTGATTGACAGGTCCCGTTTTTCCTGTATCTTCTGATTATACCAACAAAGGTAAAGATACAAGGTTTGAAATGGGAAAACTTTCACTTATTTTATCGGTTTTATCATTATCAAATTTCAATCAAAGTACAAACCGAGTCTGAAGTAAATGTTTGTGATCATATGTGGATAGGTTATATTCAGGGATGCATTCATAAAAGTGAGATTTAGTGAGATTTTCAGATGCATAATTTCCGCTAATTTTACTATGTGACTCACGTGTGTACAACTTTAAAATGTTGTTATTTGGTTATTGCGTGATCATTTCAATCACATTCTACACTCGCTTGTCATTATATATGGTCGTAAAAATACGTTGGTTTAATCAGGTACATAAATAATTGTTGTTATCCAGAAAATTGGCAGGTTTGGATAAATCGTGTTTTACAGAGTGTTTCAATAAAAATACGTCATGTTGTGTAAACGTGAGATCCCCCAATATTACAGGCAGTAAGTGTCAGTCAAAGGTTGCCTGGATGTTTTAACCATTTTACAAATTATTACCTTGGTGTGCTAGCTCGTGATTTCTTGATTATTTATGTTCATGATTATGCGAATGTCACCTTCTACCAAATTACTCATATTATAGTGTGTTCATTTCAAAATTGACATGTGAGAAATTAGATGTACTTTGTGCTTGATGGACACTTATTTTGGTTTATATTCCAAGATTTATGTACCCATTATTTGTTGCCAGATCTACATTACTTATATTTTATAATTATTATTGATGGTGACGGCTACGGCCATGGTTAGCATACCAGAGTGTTATCAGAGTCATGCTTTTTGTAAAGGTCATGATTATTTGATACCAGAGTGTTATATATTAAGAGTCATGCTTTTTGTAAAAGTCATGATTATTTGATATAAAAATGATCCTATAGTGTATTTTGTGAAACTTGCAGTCAACAAAAATAACTGCAAACTCATGTCATATTTGGATGCGTTGTATTGTGAAGCGATTGGTACAGTGTTCAATTAGTGCGTGAATTTAACGTTTGTCGTGTGTACGCATTTAACGCAAGATTTTCCAGTGCGCTGACATTTTATCGCGTGATAATTAATGTGTTTCATTTTTGCTATTTTGATTGTAATATTTTGTCATTTTGCATCTGCCAAAATATGCGCAGAAAGAATGCGAAGTGCGCTCATTGTTTTGGTGCGGTTATATTTATACGCCAAATTTATGAGTTTTATTGTACGGTAAGAACTCGTTTGACCTAAATTTGTTATTGTGCGCACGAAGCGAGTGAATAGTCGATCTTTGAGATTATTCAATAACAGTGTTATATTTTTGGTCACAACTTCTGGCACCCACTCAGTACTGATCATCTGTGTCCGTGTGAGTTATTTCAATGTGAACAGGTACTGCGCATAAAGCGGAGTAGCCACTTGCCATTTATTATTACGTAACATGTTTAAGCTGTAATGTAATGTACTCATAAGTCTAGATATTTAAGTATTTGGGTATGGTCAGGAGTGTATTTGGAGATTGGGTTCAAGTCCCACCAGTAAGCGACATAATTCTACGCAAGTTGGGATCGGATCAGCCGACGATATTTAGTACGGTTAAAGTCCGGGGTTCGAGTCCCGCGCGGTGATTGACAAGTTACGTGGATTGGATCAGAACGACTAAGTTTAGGTTAAAGTCCTAGTCCAGAGATCTACACGTGGTGGTTCAAAGTCATTGGTGCGACGACAAGGTTAAGATGTGGGTTCGAGTCCCTGTCTGTTGACGCATCGGTATCAACGTTCACGCGTCAGTATCAACGTATCACTCTTGACCTACTCAACAATTATATTGTGTATCTTTAAATGCTCATAATGTTTACATACATAATATAAAAGGTGTGATTTATTATGTTTGAATTATTTGACCCAAATGTTTTGTTATGATTTATATTCCAAATTATCAGTACACTTTAAGTAACATATTTTGTATTTCTTTATTTTCATGTCATCTTCTGATTATATCATCAAAGAGGGAAGATCAGTCAGGGAGGATCAATCAGGGAGTCAAGTCGGGTGTAAAATTCAAGTTAATTGCTACAGCACTAAAATCAGGGCAGAGCAATCATGGGTGATGTGGATGGGAAAGTGATGTATTGTCGATGTGAATGATGGAGATAAATGTAGCTGTAAATAAATTGTGTTGAGAAAGTAAATTCGTCGTCAGTCTGTATTTCGCCTCGCAAACGTATAATTATATTTATACAACGAGCCCTGGTGCAACATTGCCAACTTCCAGTGCACGCTACCAACCTACCTGGTAGTTGGTGACTGAGGCCGTCCCGATCCCGTTACAAGTGGTGGCAGCGGCGGGATTGCATATTTTTGTGAATGTACAGACTGACAGATGGCGGAAGGTGTCAATTGGAGAGACAAGTGGAGGATGGCTTGTGACAACGCCTATGGAGATCACAGACAATCAAGTTGTAGCAGTGAAGATTGGTCTACGGACGCGAGTGAGTCAGACGTTAAAGTCGTTGACTCCGAGTTGAACGTTAAAGTCGTTGGCTCGTACAACGGTGATAGTTCTGGACGCAATTGGGACTCATCAGAAGATCAATGGAGCTCTGATGAAGATCGGTCAGTAGACGATGAAAGTGAGTTTAACGTTAAAGTCGTTGAATCACAAAACAGTGATGGTTCTGGACGCCATTGGTACTCTTCGGGAAGTCAATTAAGCTCAAGTGAAGATCGGTCATCGGACGACGATAATGAGTTGGACGTTAAAGTCGTTGACTCTCACCAGAGTAATGGTACCAGACATTCTTCAGTACGGTCATCGGACGACGATAATGAGTTGGACGTTAAAGTCGTTGACTCTCACCAGAGTGATGGTACCAGACATTCTTCAGTAAGTCACTCTAGTGATGATTTTACTCTGGACGAAAGTATCCCTGCAGCTGAAGTCAACAGTAACGGTACCGATCAACCATGTGATTCCACTGGGAGTGTATGGGGCATTAGCGGCGCAGAACAGAAATTGAATGGAAGGGTGAAGGTTGGACGGAAGTTTAAGGCTACATACAGTTCAATGTCGGAGGATGAAAGGTCAGCTTGTAAAGAAGCGGGAAGGAAGATTTTCATGAAGAAGAGACGAAAACTAAGGATAAAGTCTAGAACGCAAAATGATAGTGATAGAAGTACAGAGTCTATACAGGAAGCGTTGATGGCGGCTGCTTGGCAAAAGATTGCAGAACGTGAAAGTCAATTGTCAGCATTGAGGAAAGATCTGCAGGAGTTGAAGGTGAAGAACAACAACTTGGAGAAAGAAAAGTTGAGATCAAAGAACCTTCGTAAAGAATTGGTTAAGAAGAAACACATGGCCAAGGGAGAAAAACAAGTTATGGATGTACCAAAGCGTGACATGGATTCACACAAACTGGACAGGAAGGGTCAAACGGTTGCCAAAGTCAGACGAGTTAGCAACGCACCGAAACTTGAAGTGGTTTGCCCGGAACCCTTGGTATCTGGAAATAGTAGACGTCAATGTACAACGAAGTTGGCAACGGAACAACAAGTATTGAAAGCCCAGAACAACAAGTTGGAAAGGAAGACCAAGAGTGAACGTGAAAGGCTAGTCAGGAGAAAACGAGTGGAGGATGAGAAACACGCTAGTAGCATACACAGACGTGACAGTGGTTCATGTAAGCCTTCAGTCCTGAGAAGCATTGAGAAACGTAACTCCATTGACCGGACGCATCGGAAGGAACGTTGTAGTAAGGAAAGAGGAACAAGTGATCGGCATGGTCATGGACATGGTTCTGAAAAAGAAAAGAGATCCGAGACTCGACTAGATCGTAAAAGGCCTACATCGAAACGTGACTCGAGAAGAGTGCGGAATGAAAGTGAATATAAGGATGAATCCAGCCCAAGGAGACGTGAGGTGGAACCACCAAAGTTTACTGCGAAGGGTCCTTGGAAAGATTTTATCTTACAGTTTGAAGCTTGTCGGAGATTCAACAGATGGTCGGAGAGTGAAGCAGCCATACGATTATATACAAGCTGCCAAGGTGATGCGCTGTCGGTGCTGAGTGTTAATGACGTTTCACCCGGAGAATTGACATATGATGAGATGGTGGCAATGATGATGAAAGAATTCGGACCAAGACAGTGTTTGGAGAATTATTTTATGGAATTGAATAATCGGGAACAGATGCCTGGAGAAAATCTTCATGACTTGGGGAAAGACATTAAGCGATTAGTTGCGTTGGCACATCCACGGACGGATAAAGTGGAGAGAGATAGAATCGCAAGAGAACATTACAAGAGAGCAATAGCAGATCCCGAGTTGCGGAAAGAGCTGTTCCGTGCCGCCCCTGAGACCTTGGATGCTGCAATTATGAAGGCCGAGATTGTAGAGTCATTTTCTAAGTCTGAACTTTCTAGGAGGCGATCAAAGACCATAGCATATAATAGGGCAGTGGAAGCAAGGGACAGGCCAGTGAAGAATGACTTTAAAGACATTGAGGCTCGAATGACAGCTACTGTTGGCGATTTGGAGAGGAAGTTGCGCCTTGAGATTATGAATGCACGGTCTGTAGAACAAGTCTCCACCCCAACGAGGAGTAAAGACGCCATATCTCCGTTGTCTGTGTCTAATGGTGGCGTAGCGGCTCACGTGATCCAGTTCGTTGTTATTCATGTGGAGAAATTGGTCACATTGCAAGGGAGTGTCAGTATAAGTCGGCGAGTGTTCAACATGGTGGACAAGTAATCAATGCCGGAGTTGGACAGAATGGATTCGCAGCTAGGCCGCCCGTTGTCTGTTATTCATGTAATACGCCGGGACACATTGCTCGTAATTGTGATAGACGGAGACCGCCGAGATGTTATAATGGTGGTGTGGAAGGTCATATCAGTCCGCAGTGTCCAAATAGACAGCCGGGAAACGATATTGGGCCACCCCCGAGGCCCGGGGGAAGGCCGGCAGAAGTGATGAAGGGCCAAAACGAGAGTCGTCAGAAGGTGGCACCGAGCACGTCATCGACTTACGGACAGTAGGAATAGGTGATGAGGAGGAGAATGTAAATAATAATAAGTCTATTAAAGAATTGTATGTACCGGCTGTAGTTCATGGTGAGACGGTGATGCTTCTGATTGATACAGGTGCATCGAACACTATTTTGAAACCGGAGCAGTACCATCTCATCCCAGAAGAACGACGACCTAAGTTGGAACCTTGTAATGTAAAGTTGATACAAGCAGATGGCAAAGAAGTAGAGGCGTTAGGAAAAGCATCGGTAGAAGTGCAAGTTGGGAACAGTTGCCATGTCCTGAGTGTGATAGTAGCCAAGGTCGGATACGGAATCTTGGGAATAGACTTTCTTGTGGAGACTGGTGCAATGTTAGATTGTAAGCAACTGCTGTTGAAAGTTGGTGATACGGCAGTGCATTGTAGGACCGCGAGGAACAAGGCTTTCTTTGCTAGAGTTGTTGTTGCGTCAGATCTGCGGGTGCCAGCTGAGCACGAAATGGTGGTATCAGCATGCATTGTTGGTGATGTTGGTGATGGCTGCGTAGGCCTAATTGAGCCGGTGGATAAGGGCCCATTAATTGAGAATGGCATGCTGCTTGCTAGGTCGGTGGTGAAGACTAATATCGGTACCGTACCAGTAAGAATCATGAATCCGACGCCAGAAGAGAAGGTCGTGAAACAAGGGACTATGTTGGCGAAGTTGATCTTGGTGGAAGAGAAAGACATAGAGATGGCTAGGACCGTGTCAACGAAGGAGGATCTACCCAATGGTGCATGCCCCGAGAAGGTTCCCGAACACTTGCAAGATTTGCTGAAAAGGTGCGTTGGTGAGTTAGATGATGGTGAAAGGAATATGGTCGCGGAAATGATGATTAAGTATGCCGACGTATTTTCTACAGGAGAGTTTGACATCGGAAAGACGAAGCTGGTTAAGCATACGATAGATACCGGTAATGCACGGCCGATTCGACAGCCATTGAGACGGTCATCGCCTGCACAGAGAGCAGAAGTTCAAAGACAAGTTGATGAGTTACTAGAGAAGAGTTTGATACAACCTTCCGATAGTCCTTGGGCGAGTCCAGTGGTTCTTGTCAATAAGAAGGATGGATCAAAGCGTCTCTGTCTTGACTATCGCAAGCTGAATGATGTTACCGTTAAAGACGCCTATCCATTGCCGAGGATCGACGATTCTCTAGATGCGCTTGGTGGTGCGAAATTCTATTCGACTTTGGACATGGCTGCTGGGTACTGGCAGGTTGAAATGGGAAACGAAGCACGCGACAAGTCGGCTTTTGTGACTACAAGTGGATTGTATGCATGGAACGTGTTACCATTTGGTCTATGCAACGCTCCATCTACTTTTGAGCGCTTGATGGACAACGTTCTCTCCGGGTTACGTTGGGAGACGCTGTTAGTATATCTGGACGACGTCATTGTTTTTGGACCAACGATAGCAAAGTCAATAGAGCGATTGACCACCGTGTTAGACAGATTTCGAGGTGCTGGTCTGAAGTTGAAGCCCTCGAAGTGCCATCTTTTTCAGAAGGAGGTGGCATACCTCGGCCATGTTGTTTCCAGAGAAGGCATTCATACTGACCCCGCGAAGATTGAGGCCGTGAAAGATTGGCCAGTACCAGTGACGCAGACGCAAGTACGCAGTTTCCTTGGACTGGCGTCGTATTATAGGAGATTCATTAAAGGGTTTGCAAATGTTGCTGCGCCGCTGAATAAGTTGACAGAGAAGAGCGCCAAGTTTGTGTGGACGGGAGAATGTACAAAGGCATTTGAAGAACTGAAGGAAACGCTGATTAGTGCCCCAATATTGGCTTACCCTCGAGCCGAAGGACAGTTCGTGTTGGATACTGATGCTAGCAACTTTGCTATTGGGTGTGTGTTATCACAAGTGCAAGATGGCGAGGAAAGGGTTGTGGCATATGGTAGCAAGTCACTTTCAAAGGCGGAACGCAATTATTGTGTAACACGGAGAGAATTGCTGGCGATCGTAGTATTCCTGAAGAAGTACAATCATTACGTTGGTGGTAGTAGGGTTAAAGTTCGGACTGACCACGGATCCCTACGGTGGCTATTTAGTTTTAAGAACCCTGAGGGTCAGCTTGCGAGGTGGCTAGAAGTGTTGTCAAGTTTCGATCTAGATATAGAGTACCGGCCCGGCAAGAAACATCAGAACGCTGATGGGTTGTCTAGACGTCCATGTCGACAGTGCGGTCGTTGGGAAGGCTTGATAGCAAAGGAGAATGAAGAACAACAAAGACATAAGACTGAACTTGTAGAATCAGTACAGCGAGAGACACCTGTTACAAGTGATGTCGGAAGCCAAACGGAACATGCCGATAGTGACCGTGACCACATTGTATGTGAAGATGAGGATGTAGAGCATGTGGTGACCATTTCAACTAAGACACAACAAAGTTCGCAGACTGAGGAAGAAGTAGACGATAGTACATCAATTGGTTTTGAACCAACGCTCGATTCTACATGGATGGATAATTGTGAGTGTGATGCAATTCATGTTCGTAATATCGGTAGTGCCCCAGAGATCACCTTTGACATGATAAGGGCTGGACAGTTAGCAGATGAGACTATTTCACCCATCGTAGGTTGGAAGGAAGCTGGAGGGGAAAGACCACCTTGGAAAGAAGTGTCAAGCAAGTCGAGTGCGTTGAAATGTTACTGGAGCCAGTGGGACTTGTTATCCGTGAAAGAAGGTGTTCTAGTAAAACGTTGGGAGAGTGACGATGGAAAAGTTGTGAAATGGCTGACGGTACTACCGAGAGAACTTCGTGAAAGAGTATTAGACCAGTTACATGCGTCGAAGACAGCTGCCCACTTAGGACGTGAGAAGACCCTGCCGAAAGTCCGTGAAAGATTCTACTGGGTTGGAATGAGTGCAGATGTGGCGACTTATGTTCGTAAGTGTGTGTCGTGTGCCAGGAAGAAGAACCCGCCGAAGAAACGACGTGCCCCACTTCAACAATACAGGGTTGGAGCGCCTATGGAACGAATTGCAATCGATGTCTTGGGTCCGATGACCGAAACACATGAGGGGAATGTGTATGTTCTGGTCGTCGGCGACTATTTTACAAAGTGGATGGAGACGTATCCAATTAAGGATCAGCAGGCAGAAACAGTAGCTGAAAAGTTAGTTGCAGAGTTTGTATGCAGATTTGGTGTGCCGGTAGAATTACACAGCGATCAAGGCCGAAATTTCGAGTCTCATGTTTTTCGCGAGATGTGTAAGATATTGGGTATTAATAAGACCAGAACCACTCCATATAATCCGAAGTCAGATGGCCTCGTGGAGCGATATAATCGTACAATAGTGAATGCAGTCTCTCTAATGATACAACCCCATCAACATCAGAAGGACTGGGATGAATATCTACCATATGTGGGAATGGCGTACCGAAGTAGTGTGCAAGCGTCGACAGGTCAGACTCCGAACGCAATGATGTTGGGACGCGAGACGATCATGCCAGTGGATTTAGTTTTTGGAGCAGTGCCGCATGAGCAGGAATGTAATACTGAGTATGCAGATGAGCTGCGAGACAAGATACGTGACATACATGAGCGTGCAAGGCATGCACTGGAATTGAGTCAGCGACGACAGAAGCGGAAGTACGACCGTTCGGCAAGCAAGTCGGTATTTAAGCAGGGGAAGTTCGTGTGGTTACACAATATGCAGAGAAGACCAAATCTATCGAAGAAGTTGATGCTTCCGTGGGAAGGCCCATACCTGATCGTTACTGAGTTGTCAGACGTGACATGTAGAATCCAGAAGACTGCTAGGAGCAAGCCCAGAGTTATTCACGTGGATAGGTTAAAGTTGTATGAAGGTCCGGAGCTGAAAGGTTGGAAGTACGAGGTAGTTGTAGAGAAGGAAGTTGGCGTGAGTTTAAATGAAGCTGAGGAAGTTGTAGAGGAGGGTACTGGTAGTAGGAATGTACAGTTGGATAATGGAAATGGAGAACAGGATGACGAAGGTGCTAGTGGTTTGACTGAACAGAGTGCAGACAAGGTTGAAGTGAATCAGCAGTTTGGTGATGCAGCAGAACAACCGGGAGAAACAGTCACGAAAAGTGTGGATGATCTACCAACGAAGGCGAGAGAAACTCAGCAGGAGCAAGACGACGATGCTAACAATGTAGTTGTCAATTATACCGCAGGTGTACGCCGAAACCCTATGAGAATTCGGAAAATCCCGGCGAGATATATGTAGTTGTCACTGTCAGTCTGACGTCAACTAATGTGGTGTTTTTGTTTTGTTTTTGTCATTTCTGCAGAGTCATGGCAGATGATAAAAAACACAACAAGGATTGGCAGGACGCAGATGAGAAATGGAGGAGGATGGACAGAAAGGAACGACGGACAAGGTCTAGAGAAAGGAATGACGAAGTTACAAGATGTTATAGATGTAAACAATATGGCCATATGCAACGGGAGTGTACGTTGCCGCGGCCAACTGAAATATCGTCAACACCAAGACCCCCATGGCACTCTCAACAAGCCCAAAGTTTAACTAGAATGGAACAGGACATTGCAGAAAGGGAGAGAAGGTTGGAGGAGAGTAGGAGAAAACGGATTGAGGAGGAGGAAATGACGGTGTTGATGGACAGGAAGAGGAGATTGGAGCAGCAAGAGGAAAAGGAACGATTGATGGAGATGGAGAGAAGACAGAGTGTAGGTCAGGAGACGGTATTGAGATTAATGACAGGACTGAAGATGCGGGTGCAGAAGGTTGAGAAAGGGCAGATGGTACAAGAAGAGGGATTTTTATTAAGCTTTAGCAACTAGTGTTTGCGAGTCCGTGAGTTTGTGTGCCGGGGACGGCTCACACTGAGGAGGGGGCTGTGTGATGGGAACGAGAAATACGTCTCGCCGGGTACGATACCCTTTGACCGGTCTGGAATAGTGAGGGCGCTATACGACGAGACCGTTATATTGAAACAAAACTGTACTTGATTGACAGGTCCCGTTTTTCCTGTATCTTCTGATTATACCAACAAAGGTAAAGATACAAGGTTTGAAATGGGAAAACTTTCACTTATTTTATCGGTTTTATCATTATCAAATTTCAATCAAAGTACAAACCGAGTCTGAAGTAAATGTTTGTGATCATATGTGGATAGGTTATATTCAGGGATGCATTCATAAAAGTGAGATTTAGTGAGATTTTCAGATGCATAATTTCCGCTAATTTTACTATGTGACTCACGTGTGTACAACTTTAAAATGTTGTTATTTGGTTATTGCGTGATCATTTCAATCACATTCTACACTCGCTTGTCATTATATATGGTCGTAAAAATACGTTGGTTTAATCAGGTACATAAATAATTGTTGTTATCCAGAAAATTGGCAGGTTTGGATAAATCGTGTTTTACAGAGTGTTTCAATAAAAATACGTCATGTTGTGTAAACGTGAGATCCCCCAATATTACAGGCAGTAAGTGTCAGTCAAAGGTTGCCTGGATGTTTTAACCATTTTACAAATTATTACCTTGGTGTGCTAGCTCGTGATTTCTTGATTATTTATGTTCATGATTATGCGAATGTCACCTTCTACCAAATTACTCATATTATAGTGTGTTCATTTCAAAATTGACATGTGAGAAATTAGATGTACTTTGTGCTTGATGGACACTTATTTTGGTTTATATTCCAAGATTTATGTACCCATTATTTGTTGCCAGATCTACATTACTTATATTTTATAATTATTATTGATGGTGACGGCTACGGCCATGGTTAGCATACCAGAGTGTTATCAGAGTCATGCTTTTTGTAAAGGTCATGATTATTTGATACCAGAGTGTTATATATTAAGAGTCATGCTTTTTGTAAAAGTCATGATTATTTGATATAAAAATGATCCTATAGTGTATTTTGTGAAACTTGCAGTCAACAAAAATAACTGCAAACTCATGTCATATTTGGATGCGTTGTATTGTGAAGCGATTGGTACAGTGTTCAATTAGTGCGTGAATTTAACGTTTGTCGTGTGTACGCATTTAACGCAAGATTTTCCAGTGCGCTGACATTTTATCGCGTGATAATTAATGTGTTTCATTTTTGCTATTTTGATTGTAATATTTTGTCATTTTGCATCTGCCAAAATATGCGCAGAAAGAATGCGAAGTGCGCTCATTGTTTTGGTGCGGTTATATTTATACGCCAAATTTATGAGTTTTATTGTACGGTAAGAACTCGTTTGACCTAAATTTGTTATTGTGCGCACGAAGCGAGTGAATAGTCGATCTTTGAGATTATTCAATAACAGTGTTATATTTTTGGTCACAACTTCTGGCACCCACTCAGTACTGATCATCTGTGTCCGTGTGAGTTATTTCAATGTGAACAGGTACTGCGCATAAAGCGGAGTAGCCACTTGCCATTTATTATTACGTAACATGTTTAAGCTGTAATGTAATGTACTCATAAGTCTAGATATTTAAGTATTTGGGTATGGTCAGGAGTGTATTTGGAGATTGGGTTCAAGTCCCACCAGTAAGCGACATAATTCTACGCAAGTTGGGATCGGATCAGCCGACGATATTTAGTACGGTTAAAGTCCGGGGTTCGAGTCCCGCGCGGTGATTGACAAGTTACGTGGATTGGATCAGAACGACTAAGTTTAGGTTAAAGTCCTAGTCCAGAGATCTACACGTGGTGGTTCAAAGTCATTGGTGCGACGACAAGGTTAAGATGTGGGTTCGAGTCCCTGTCTGTTGACGCATCGGTATCAACGTTCACGCGTCAGTATCAACGTATCACTCTTGACCTACTCAACAATTATATTGTGTATCTTTAAATGCTCATAATGTTTACATACATAATATAAAAGGTGTGATTTATTATGTTTGAATTATTTGACCCAAATGTTTTGTTATGATTTATATTCCAAATTATCAGTACACTTTAAGTAACATATTTTGTATTTCTTTATTTTCATGTCATCTTCTGATTATATCATCAAAGAGGGAAGATCAGTCAGGGAGGATCAATCAGGGAGTCAAGTCGGGTGTAAAATTCAAGTTAATTGCTACAGCACTAAAATCAGGGCAGAGCAATCATGGGTGATGTGGATGGGAAAGTGATGTATTGTCGATGTGAATGATGGAGATAAATGTAGCTGTAAATAAATTGTGTTGAGAAAGTAAATTCGTCGTCAGTCTGTATTTCGCCTCGCAAACGTATAATTATATTTATACAACGAGCCCTGGTGCAACATTGCCAACTTCCAGTGCACGCTACCAACCTACCTGGTAGTTGGTGACTGAGGCCGTCCCGATCCCGTTACAATATGGTTTATGGCAAACATCTTGCAATATTCACAGAAAATGTATTTTATCAGAGCGAAGTGTGTTGTGGGCGACTTGCGGATAAGGAATTTTTCAACATATTATTTATTTCGATTTTCATCATAAAGTATTCCGTAGGCGTGTTCATTTGTATACAGTTGCGATTAGGTCACCCCCGCCCCCCCCCCCCCCCCCCCAAGTTGCGATCGTAAGTACGCAACCGGAAACACTCTAAGTAAACGGTGTTAACCCCAAATTCTATTTACGACTTCACTAAAACATCATTCAGAAAACTGTCTGATTTTGAAGTAATTATGAAACGTCTTGCTCTGTAACATAATGTATATTTTAGTTTCATGGTTATAAATGTAATACAAACATGCATTTCTTTGAAATAATCACAGTAAGAGAGCGTCCCATGATACGGATCGCATGCGGTGGATAGCATCTAATCCATCCCATCACGCTCGGATATCTCCTCACATTACCTCACACCACATCACATCACGTCACATCTCATCACATATTCCATCCCATACAAGTCACTTTATGTCACGTCTCCTCTCATCACATCAGATCACATCTCATCACATCGCAACGCAACACATCACGTCTTGTCACGTCTTGTCACGTCTTGTCACGTCTTGTCACGATCACATCAAATCACATTTTATCACATCAAATACATGTCACGTCACGTCTCCTCTCGTCACGACACGTCTCCGCTCGTCACATCACATTATATCACGTATCATTACATCGTAACACATCACACCGCAACACATCAAATCGCTTCACGTCTTGTCACGATCACATCACATCACGTCACGTCTTGTCACGTCTTGTCACGATCACATCAAATCACATTTTATCACATCAAATACATGTCACGTAACGTCTCCTCTCGTCACGACACGTCTCCGTTCGTCACATAACATCAGATCACATCATTACATCGTAACACATCACACCGCAACACATCACATCGCTTCACGTCTTGTCACGATCACATCACGTCTTGTCACGATCACATCAAATCACATGTTATCACATCAAATATTTGTCACGTCACGTCTCCTCTCGTCACGACACGTCTCCGCTCGTCACTTCACATCAGATCACATATCATTGCATCGTATCACATCGCAACACAGTCACATCGCTTCACGTCTTGGAATAGTCACATCAGAGCGAAGTGTTTTGTTTTATAAAAATTATAATCATGATAATAGATTTTGAAATGTTTTGGGGACATTTTAGTGTCGTTTTGGTATCAAATTCCATAAAGCTTTTTTCACATCTACTATCAAATCGGTAAAAAGCATCGCACATTTCCGGATGGAAGTTACAGTCCTTTACATAGGTGGCGGAAGGGGGGGGGGGGCGTTCCCCCTAAAATTCCATGGGGGGAAGTCCCCTTAAACAATTCAGGTGACATGTTTTAACGTCATACTGAACCATTTTAGTTTTAATTGCCATTGTTTAAACTTGATAAGTTCAATTTGTCACACAAGACGACTTCAGGAACGTTTTCTGGACCATTTTATTTAAAAAATGAAACTTTTAGAGTGCTTCACTAGGCCTACATGTTTCAACATTTTTGAGCTCGTCCCCTTAATTTGTTTGCTTACTGGTCCTATACCCGGGTCCTATACCGTAATATATAGGCGCAGGCCAACACATCATGCCACGGTGGTGGGCTTTGAAAAAGTTTTTTCGACGCCAAATATGATATAGACTTCCATAATAACGCAATGGGATAGATTGGGAAACTGCGAGCTACCATCACATCACATCAAGTCACGTCACGTCACGTCACGTCACGTCACGTCACGTCACATCGCATCATGTCACGTCACGTCACGTCACGTCACGTCACGTCACGTCACGTCACATCACATCACATCCGATCTCATCCCATATCTAGAAAACTTCTAGGTAAGACGTGTAGATGTAGAATTATTTTACATCGTACTGACAGTCATAACATCACAAGTCCTTAAAAATACACCCGGTCCCTCTCGCTATCGCGGCGAAAGATTACCCGCAGGGCCATAGAGACTGCGTTCACTGCACCTCTGATTTGCGCTGCTGACCCTGATTTGATGACAGTCACAGAAGGGTTGGGCACTCATTGCTCATGTTGGTGCGGTTGTCGCGGGGCGCGGAGCGAAAGCGCAATTAACAAGTGTGCAGACCTCCGAAAGGTTTCTGACACCACCACATTTTGCGCGTGGCTGAGGGTTAAATTCGGAAACCTATGATAATATTACTGCAGGCCACGCGGGTTCGTCTGCATGGCAGAACCTGCGTTTTCTACTAAAGTGACAACTTAAAGGAGGCACTATCCAACTTTAATTTCAATGCATTTATTTATCACCACAAGTTTTATATTACAATTTTTATTCACGCCAATACTTATCAAAACACAACTTTACTAAACTTCAAAATTGGAACACACCCAAACCCACCAAAACTATCTACACTACGCTTTGCACCACCCAGTTTGTTTTAATATCGCCAGTCACCCAGTTTGTAATTTACAACACCTCGGAGCGTTAGCTCTGTAACAGATAAACAAATCAAATTTCGCTACACAGCCCCCCACCAAGCGTTTGACGTCCCGTCAATAAAAAGCGATAATAATAAAAACGCGGAATTGGACACTCCCTCCGGCCGGTAACGTAGCCAACGTGCACAATATATACCACACCAACCATCAGATATGAACACCCTAATACCCTACTACAATTGATCTTAGATTACAGTTAACTACTACAGGGTCTTAAACTACAAAAAAAACCACGCGAATCTTCTTCTCCCTCCGTCGTCCTCGGTCTTCGGTCCCCAGTCTTCAGTCCTCGGTCTTGTGTTGCTTGTAGGGCCCCTGTCCTGTTGCTTGTAGGGCCCCTGGCCAAACCTGATGTGACCCCTGGTTGGGTCCGATGTAACCCCTGGTCGGGTTCGTCGTACCCATGGTCGGGTTTGATGCGACATCCTCCCATCTGTGTGGAGCTCTGGTAGCGAGTCTCCCGCCACTCCCATATGAGTTGACATATTGGCAACTCTGACAATGACTTAGTCAAACTCTAACGGATTGGGTGTATTGTTGACCGGCTGGCCATCATGAATCTAGAAATTCTGTCACTCATCAATAAGGTCTGTCACCAGCTGCCTAATATCCTTTCTTCCCCCGGCTCTGCTTTGGAACTTCCGCCTTCGCCTCACCGCTTCATCCCACCTCTGCCTAGCTAACTTTTGTACTTCTTTCTCTTTTTCCAATCTCTGCTGCTGTGCTTCCACTCTGTCTCCCAACCGTCTAACTACGGTTAATTCTTCTAACGCTCGCTCGATCAAACTCATACTCTCATCCTCTCGCTCCTTGATGTCGCTAATAATGTCTCCTCTTCCTCACACAACTGTTCATGTTCCCGCTTCCCTCTCCAACTTCCCGCGCTAGCGTCTCAACCTGGTCCAATTCATTTCCGACCGGGTACTCCAAACCAACCGTACCACCACTCCTACCCGATTTACAACTCCTCCATTCGCTCCTCCGCACCCCTCTCCCGCTCTCCGCCTCTCTATCGGAACTACTCTTGTCGCCCACCGCCTTCATCCACTCCCTCCTCAGCCGCTCCGACTCGATCTCGCCTCCCATTTCCATAGGTCTGACGACTGTTCCACCATGCTCTATCTATATACGGTATAAGCTAGTCCCATCAGTCGGTCACCAAAACGTCGAAGTCAACTCAACACTCCTCACATATAGCCTCTGGTATCATCTACTATGTTTTAACGCAACAAAAAAACTCCACCAAACTTCAACGAGAACTCCTATTTCTTCAATGATACTAGTACTCATACAGCCCGTCTAATATCCTAGCGTGCCAAGACCTACGCTCACACCATCATCTGGTCGCCCCCGCTGGTCGCCTCGCTATCTGTTTGGTAATCCTTTCAATCACTCCCAACCAATGTTCATTCTTCTTCCTAATCAGATTGTTTACGCCCTGGAAGTTATGCACCGACGTATCTGCTGCAAAACTCATCCACTTTTTCTTCTGCTCAGCTAGCCCTTCATCTTTGAATTTCGCCACAACCTCATCCTGATTACTTTGATCCTCCACTCTCGGTCCAAACGGTTTAGCCGGTGCAGCCCTAATACTGCCACCCGTAATAACCTTTGCCGGCTGTGTACGCGTACCCTCCGCAGAAGTCTGGATAGACACATTCTGTCGACTTCGCCTTGGCTCCCCCTACAGGCTCAGTCTTTGCACCCGGGTTCAATTTGCCTCCATTCATTTTCTTCTCCTGCTTCTCTTTGGCCAGCTTCTCTTCGTTGTTCCGCTGCTCCTCCTCCAGCCGCAACTTCAGCTCTTTCCTGCAACGAGCCTCCTCTCTCTTTCGGCGCCACTTTCCTCACTTATTCGTTTCTTACGCTCTTCATTTTGCCTCAACTTCTCCTTCTGCTCACGTTCTTGATCCTCTCTCACCTGCCTCTCTTCCTCCCAACGCTCGTTATCCACTCTAATCCCCTCGTCTTTCTTCCGACGCTCCTCCTCCTCTCGCATCTTAATTCTTTCCTCCTTCCGACTCTCCTCCACCCTAACCTTCTCCCTCTCGAGACGCTCCTTTTCCACTCTAACTCTTTCGACGTCTTTCTTACGTTCCTCCAACACCCTAACCCTCTCCTGTTCCAGGCGCTCCTTTTCCACCTTAATCTTCTCTCGTTCCAGAAGCTCCTTCTCCCTTCCAATGCGCTCCTTTTCCACCCTAATCTTCTCTCGTTCCAGACGCTCCTTCTCCACCCTAACCTTCTCCCTTTCAAGGCGCTCCTTTTCCACCCTAATCTTCTCTCGTCCCAGAAGCTCCTTCTCCACTCTAACCTTCTCCCTTTCAAGGCGCTCCTTTTCCACCCTAATCTTATCTCGTCCCAGACGCTCCTTCTCTACTCTAACTCTTTCCTCTTCCTTCCTACGTGCCTGTTCCATCCTAACTTCCTAATTCTCCCGGTTTCGACACTCGTCATCCGCCCGAAGCTCCTGATCTCTATTCTGGTGCTCCTTTTCTACCCTAGCTTTCCCTCCTCCTTACGACGCCCCTCGTCATTTTGACGCTCCTTACGGTTTCACACCACTAAATAACGTCTGGCCCTACCCCCTTTGAGTCCAAGACCGGCCCGTTTCTATGCCGAAACGGGAGACCTATTGTAAATTACAGTTTAAAATTAGGGTATTTACTACATGTTATGGCGAAATTAATATAGTGTGAATTTTGACAGACACATCAGCGTTCTTTAGGTCCAAAAAAATTGATGCAATGATGATTTTTAATATTTTAACAGAGACATTTGTGTTCAGGTCATTTCCGGTATCTGACGCCATCATCTAAATCAACAATTGCGTGTGACCAGGAAAACTCAACTCGTACTTTTTGAAAAGGCTCTAGCTCAAAAAAATGCCGGTTACCCCCCATATATGAGTTGTTGAGTTAGTAGTCATGGCTTTCATCTTCAAGTTGAAACCAAATTTCAAGATACCAGTTTCTTATAACGTCGAGAAATATCCATTTTAAAATTGTGCATTTCACGTATAAGCCTATGGGAGATGTATTTGGTGGTGTGCAACCTTACGCTTCACTTTATCCTCTCTCCTCTGCCGCTCTTCCCTCTCTCTCCTCTGGCGATCCTCTTCCCATCTCGACCTTACTCTCACTTCCTCTTTACGACGCTCCTCGTCTCTTCGACACTCCTCACGCCTCACTTTATCCCCTCTCCTCTGTCGCTCTTACTGCTCTCTCTGCTGGCGATCCTCTTCTCATCTCGACCTTACTCTCACTTTCACTCTCACGCCATTTTGACCGCTACTTATTTCTGACCTCCTAACCCACGCCGCTCTCGTAGCGACCCACATCTCCTGTTTAACTTGTAAAACCGGGCATTCTCGTTTCCAATACCCCGACTCCTTACAATAACGGCAACAATTATCATCTGGCTGCCAACCACTCAACGGCTGACAACCCTCCATACCATTCTGACTGTAACCTCCTCCAGTACTACCATATCCTCCCCACCAGGACACTGCTTATCCGTGCCGTAGGTCCTTCCTTCACCACCTGTGACCACGTAACCCCTTTCCCCATACTACTACCATATTGGCCAGCAATTACCGCAGGACCCTTAACCTCCACCTTCTGCTTCCGGACTTCATCTACCCGGCGAAGTTTTGCATCCTTGGCTGTCCAGCCCCTCATCTGCTCTATCCGCTTGTACGCGTCACTACGTTCCGCATAACGCAACATCTCGCACAACGTACCAGATGCCCTGTCGTAAAGCTCTCTCCGATGTATCGAATCAGCAACAGCATCTACAAATTGAGTCTGTGCCATCATGTCCCTACTCGCCTCATCCTCCCGCGGCATCGCCCGAAGTATCAATCGACTAATAACCTGGGCTAGGTCATAATAACTCTCCCCTAACTTCTGCTTTCTTGCTCTCAACTCCAGGAAACACTCATCAGGTTCCTCCCGTGGCCCAAACAATCGCGTCATCACACGGACTAACTCGCTATACATAGTTTATCTCCCGTGGATCCACCTCAACAGCCAGTGCATTCAATGCACAATCCTGACAACATGTATATAACTGTAGGGCAGCCTCCTCATCCGTCCACTGGTTGTACAACCGACACGCCTCAAAGTGTTTATGAAACGCATCCCAGCTAACATTTCCGTCAAATTTGAGCGGCTTCATATCTCGCCTCTCCACTCGCGGACATTCCACCAAGGCCGACTTCCGTCCTTCAACCTCATTTCCACAACTCTCCATAACCTCTGACTCTCTAACCGTGGCTACCTCATTTCTTCCAACTACCTCACGAGCCTTTTACTCCCGCAACTATTCGGTCCTCGTTTTCATCTCACTCTTCGTAACACGCATAGCTTCCGTCACCTGACCAAGTGACTCCATGGTTTTCCTCCCGAGTCGAAGCCAAAGTCAATCTCGTACCCACTTCATCACACAACTTCTCGTACTTTTGTTTCTGCTCACTCTCTACCTCTAAAAGTCGAGCCCTATCATCGAAATCAGACAGTTCAGACGATCAGACAATTCTTTTAGTTTACTCTGCTGCTTCTTCTCCTCTAATCTTCTCACCATCAGTGCTCCATTTTCCCGACCAACCAACAACTGTGTCCGTTGCTCCAACTCGAGCTCACGCTCCTTCACCCCCGACTCTCTTCGACCCAACTCTTCACACCACTCCTGCTCCTCGGCTGCCAACCGACCCTGAAGCATCTTCACCGCTTCCTTTTCAGCCCTGCTTTTCAGCTACAACTTTCTCTTTCCTCCGTGGATCGCAACCTTTCAGCCTCCAATGTTATTTGGAGCATCAACTTGTCCTGCAAAACAGTTCCGTCTCAAAGGGCGTGTACTCACTCTGCGAATGTGGACTCATACCTACTACCTAGGTGCGAGTCTACATGCATAACAGTGATGTTGCGTTCTCTTTTGATTATGCATGCTCTTCCTGGTATTCAGCCATTTCTCAGAAATTCACAAATCGTTTTCAAACCATGCAGAACAAAAATTGTCCGTTTTATTTTGGGTGTGGGACCGCGTACCCATATTGGTCAAAAAGACATGGTAGGGATGTTATCAAGCCGGGATAGGGTTGTGCAACTTAAACTTAACCATGTTTTTAAGATTTTTCAAGATTTGTCTCCTGATTATATGAAATTGTATTTTACTAGAGTGTCATCTTTGCATAAATATAGTACCAGGGGTAGCCCATTCAACTTTGTTGTTCCTTCTTCAAAGGGTCAAGCTAGATTTACTTTTTATAATACTGCTATTCATCACTGGAACTCATTGCCGAGTGAGATCAAGAACACCAATAATTTTAGTTTATTCAAAAAATTAGTTAAAAGACACTTGGCGAGTTATGATTCAATTGATATTTGAGCTGGTCTCACCTTGTACTAGTGCCATGTTTTTATTTGTTTTGTCCTTGTTTTCGTTTGGCTTTTGTGCTTCTTTCGTGCCTTTCATTTGTTTTTGTTTTGTTTTCCTGGTTTTTTCTGCCTTTCATATGCTTGTTAAGGACCCCAATGGAAATAAGCTTTGTGCTCAAAGCTTTTAGGGCTATCCTTGGTACTTTTGCTCATATTTTATTATGTCTACATGTTTTTGAATAAGTTTGTTTGTATTTTTTAGATGTTTCTCTATATGATGTATTGAGTACCTAATAAAATCAAATCAAAACAAATCATTGTACGATAAAATACCCTGAAAATACATCAAAATACCGATGTGGTATCGAGTCCACTTACCCGGATGTTACTTGTTTACAAGTTTAAGCGAATGCGCCGTGCGTACTTACTGCGTAAATACCACGCGTGCATGACATTTGGCCGCGCGAAATTGCATTTTGAAGCGCGAATATCTATTGAATATCTACCAGCACTACCAGCCTCCTCAAAGCTACCCCTCTTATCACTACCTCTACCGTTAGCGACCACAACATCATCACCATGATCAACTCCGTGTCGACCTCCACTTCTGCCACCATCACATACATGTCGACCTCCACCAACATCACTTCTATGTCCACCAACAGTACCACCAAGTAGACATCCACCTCCGCCATCATCACCTTTTCCACCAACACCGCCTCTATCTCCACCTTCACTTCCATCTGTGTAGCTCCATCTTCCACCTCTACCTCCACTTTCTCCATCTCTACCTCCACTCCCTCCACCTCTACCTCCACTTCCCCTATTTCTCCCGATTTATTAAAACTGACACTGTCTATGATGCGAGCATAGCGAGCAGGACATTTTGCATATTTCAACGTTTCTTTTAGGTTTTTCTAAGCCTTTTTAGAGCGAAATATTAAAATGGTTCCCCAAAAAGCTATATTTATGACCCCTTCATGACCCCATGGAAAAAAAACAAAAAGACCGCTAAACGCTGGCCTATAGGCATTAACAATATGCGATCATTTTTTGAGTAACCTGGCCTTGTTCGAATGTACGGGTTCTCTGAATTGTGGGTTTATCCTTGGTGTAAGACAGCACATAATCAACCTATAGCATAAAATCGTCTATTGAAGGATTAAAGGATTATCCAGCTTTATTCCGTAATGGGGTGGGGGTCTTGACACTAGACTACTCTTATGTCTTACACCGAGGATATAAAACCGAATTTTGGCTTCTGGTACCGGGTTACTGCATTTCGTTCGTCGGTGAGACGTAAAAAGTGGATATGCCAACTAAATTTAGTTTTATAAAGGTCAAAACTCAATTTAAATAGAGGCTCCGCACGACCTACGCTTCGCCCCCAAAAGGAGAATTTCAAATTAAAACTTGGGTTATACTTTGATACGGGAGCAGAGCTGTTATTGTGATTTCAACCAAAATTTCATGTATTTTGGTTTGTGTTAAAGGCATATTATGTGATCTTTTCCAAGTAGTACCCTCTATCATTAATTTTTACTATGAAAGCAGATTTTCTTGAAGATTTGCATTTTTGATCATAAATCGTTAAAGATCCTATAAGTTACAGATCGATAAGATTCCTAATTACTTATGAATGAGGGCGCAATGGTACAACGATTACATCAGGGATTATACATACATAATGAACGAAATGAACAAAATGAACAAAATGAAATAATAAGCACTAGTATTTATTAAAGCACACAATAACAACAAACAACAATCAAACACAAGTAAATAAGATTTAGGGATTCAATCATGTTTCAGCGTACATGTGTATCACCAATCTACAACGGTGTTCGCGTCGTGCGCGTGGTTTATTTCACGAGGGGAATGCCCGAGTGAAATAAACACGCAGCACGCGCAGAACGAAAGTTGTAGATTGGTGATGCACATACGCTGAAATATGATTTAATCCCTTTCATAAACGACCAAAGATTTGAATACAATTTCATAAATAGACAATGCAAATAAGAATAATTTAAATGTACTTCATTTTTAAACAATTTCATTCAAACTATTTTCAGAAACCTTAACAATTAGTCAAGTTCCTTTTAGTTTCGTAAGTTGATAAACAGCGTTTGCACGATCATTCCAAAACAACTGCGGCTGCGATCGCATAGTGCGTAATTATTATCCGCGTGGTGCGGTTCGATCGGCGTGCTGGTTTCCCATAGCAACGTGGTTTATCTCAAATCAACAACGCTTTGTTATTGCTACTGTAGGAGTTGTTGAATATACTAAATAAACAATATAAAAAGAAAGACAATAATATCGTATTGATATAAATGTGGACAAGATCCTGAGTTGAATACAATTAGATAGAATAGCTTTTGCTTTGCGAAGGTTTGTTAGCACCAGAATATTGTTTGTATGAAACAATTCGCACATTTTTTTGTATGTTTGGATTCTCTAAAATATATTTAAATACTTTGCATATATACAAGAATGGAATGTTGGAATCTATTAGTTGATAAGATATTTCAGATCAAGATTGTTTTTGTTATTCACCAGTTTTTCATGACCATCATGCAGTCTACGATCTACAGAATTTTTCAGCCATTTAGAAATGTGGTTTTTCCTGAGCAAGCCAAATATAGCTTTTAATATCATGAGTTGGGTTTTTTTTCTGGGTTTTATTTTGCATATCCATGTTGGTAAAAATTTAATGTGCATAGATTTACAAAGACTATATAACCTGAAAGAATATTTAGATTATTTGCCAGTAACTTGTTTGCTCTAAAAAATAGCCATCATCTTAGCAATTAAACTATGAAGCTTTGTTTACCTACTTCACCATAAATAATACAGTAAACAGTTAATGTGTTAACCATGAAGAGCATTCTTAGAAAGTTTCTATACAATTCATAACATTTTGATCCTGTTTAGACTTAGAGTCTTTTATTTGGAGTGGTTATACATGTATCTATTCAACTCTCTGACGACCCAAATCCAGTGTCCAGTGAGGGGTCCATGCAGTAAGGCCAAAATGTTAAGAAGCTTATTAATTAGGCTCAACGTACATGCTCAGATGAGTACCCCCATTGTACCATTCATAGTACGACTGACATCCATCAGATTTATCAGAAGGAATAGATCTTGGGAGTGGTTAGCACTCTCGACTCGGAGTGCCTCCGCAATAGCCCGAAACGCGGAGCGACCCTCTGATACATCGTATAAGCTTTCGTAGCAGAGATCCGGCCCTGCCCTTAGTGGTCGCTCCATTCATTCCCATCTCGCTACGCTCACAGTTTTCTCCATTACTATGGGTTAGCGAATCCGTCAAATCCATACAAAGTTCGACCTTGTCTCTTGAGCGCATACACAACGTCCATTTCTGAAAGTGTCTTTCTTTTGGCGTGTTCGCAATACACTACAGCATCTCGCATTACTGTTGTCAGAAATTCCTTGAGGCACTTGTTTGTATAAGGATATACACCTTTGGAAATCCTTGAGACGCCTCCTCTTCTTGCCAATCTTCGGATATCATTATTCGATATTTTGTTACCATTGTATGTGCGTCTCTGTCTAACAGGAGGCTGGGTGGGCATTGCTTTACCTCGGCTAAGACGGTTCTTCCGGATCTGCGATGAGCAAACAAGACGGGTTTGTGTCAGACATGGGAAGAAACAGTTACTATAACATTCAATGATTATGAGGTAAGCAGAGCATAACGACCGGGACCGGAAAACACGTAGAATGGACCCATGCCCTCCAACTGCAGTGTGAAATTCTTGTCTTAGCTCACGACCATAATATTTGAATTGACGTTTTGTTGATCAAAGAGGGCTGATTTTTCTGAATCCTTACAAGAGTAAGTTCATGCATGTAATACAATTGTAAGTAAAAATGTACAAATCCCAGTATTTATCCAAATTGAAGGCGCAGCCTGAAACATCACTGCATGTCCCTTTAACATGTTAAATAACCAACTCCACTTCTTAGTGTTTTTATCTATACGTTGCTAACCTTCAATATACATGTATACTATGTTTTGTGTTTTTTATTCAAATATGATACATATTTTATAAGCGTGTACACACATTTCTCATTCTAACACCCTGATGCCAGACTGAAAAGTGGCCACACCATTATTGTACAGGGGTGGAACGCAAAGAAGGGTGACCCCCCACCCCCTCCCCGATAATAAGGTTCAGCCCTGTTACCCCAAATGAAATGGCAAATCATGTAATTTTAACAAAAATAGTTGGTTATGCCGCTGGCCCGATCACAGGCCCAGGCCTGCACCACCAGCCCCCCCCCCCCTCCCGTAACCCCAATTGAAAACCCTATGCCACTGTCATCGTCTTACTTACCCCATTTCTTGAATGTCCCCGATCTTTTGGTGGAATCTTGGAGATATGTCCGGTCTTACTGCGTACGTCGTCATTAAGAGATGATGCCTGTAAAAACACAACCAATAGTTTTGAATCAACATGATCAATGAGTTAGTCAAACGCACAAAAAGGTTTTGGGTGTTTTTGATGTTGTTGGTGTGTTCTAGGGTGGGGTCCCGTTGATGTCTGTGCGCGCAAAGAACGTAGGGCTATATCAACCCCTTGCACCAATGGCACCCAACTAATCCATCGGACTAAAATTTCACTCTATTAGATTGAACATTTTCAATTTTTTAAGATCTTTCCCTCAGCACAATCTTTAAGATTGACTTTTCAATCTTTTGAGAGTATCCCTCCCAACGAAGCGGTTCTCGAATCTCGAATCTCGGGTTGATAGCGGTTCTTGAATTGGAAGCCGTTTCTGGGCTCAATAAGGCCAGGTACATACAGTAATAGTCTTACTTATGATAGGACTAGAAAGGCTATTACATCTGTAACAAATATCTAATCTTCAATACCAACTCTCTAAATGTCCAACACCGTCCAACTTTCCTTCAATCGGTAATGCTATAATATTATCAAAACATTTTGAGATCATATATTGGTATAATAATGTAATGCCAATTTCAAGGGGTCAGTCGGTCGGAGGAAACGAATCCAAATAAGTATAAAGATGGCAGATTTTTGCACGCTACACTCGCATTTCAGAAGCCCATTTAGAACCAAAAATGTACCTTAAATGGCCAGATTCGGGTACTGAATCCACAGCTTTCCGTAAGAACTTCAACCGTCACACACAGACTACCTTTTAGGCTCATTTTGAACCCTCAAATATATCAAATGCTCAGAGCTTCAAGGGGCTTTGCCCCCTTGACCGCCACCTTTGCCGTCACTGGCAAGGAATACCGAGAAAAGAAGACAAGGACAAATATCTGAAGTAATTTCATTTGGATTTGATCATACTATACAATCATGCTCTTGGTTTGGATGTTGTTTAAGTTAGAATTTGAAATGTGAGGAGGAGGAGGAAGAAGAAAAATAAAATAATAATTGGGAAATAACAGAAAGAAATTTGTTTTGCTTGACCTAGTCTTCAAACTTTCCTTAAAATATGACACAAAATTTAAGAAAAATGTATGAGAAGAAAATGTGATAATTTAAATAAATATGTCCCAGGAGAGCCCTCCCAGAGCCTTCAAAACACTAAAAAAAACTATAGCTCTAAGGGGGCGCTCCGGCGCTTCCCCCTTAACCCGGGGCTTTGCTCCTGGAGGCTGGACCCACCGGTGCCAGGCTCGCACGCGTTGCGCACTTCGACAAAATACTTCAGTCGGCAATTTCATCATTATTCAGTTGGCAAATTGGGCCAATACACCACCCCCCACCCCCCCCCCCCCCCCCCCACTCACGTTCAAAATGCTCTAGCAACGCCCCTAACTAACTGTGCTGTCAATCATAGGATAAACTAAAGTAGGCCTAGGCAATGAGGGTAGGGTAAACGTCTACTTTAAGCAATATGCAATATTTCCCCTTTGTGACAAAATATGTCCTCTATATATTTCTAGTACATGTACTACAATATTTACCTCTTCAGCATCATCAAATGAATTGTCCAGAGAGCTCTCTACATTTATAATGCTGATCCTATCAGATTCACTGCTAGTGCTATCCTTCATACCCATGCTTAAATCTTCCGCGAGTGATGCTGCAAGTATTTGTAATAATTATATCCACGCTCTAGTCTATTATTGCTGCTATACCTTACTCCTGACTGATGTGACTACGCGTTGGTGCGATATATATATATGGCATCAACATTCAACACAAACTGGAAAAACCCATGACGAATATCTATAGACGCTGAACTCTATCAATGACGCCAACGCACAGGTTGATCAAAGTTCAAATAAGGCTTGTGTGTGCTGACTGTAATCAAAATACTGAGAATATTGCGTGATAAAACAGTGAGTGATTTACCATGGTTACTCACTGTTGTTATGGCAAACATGCAATATTTACAGAAAATGTATTTCATCAGATCAAGATGTGTTGTGGGCGACTTTATAATAATGAATAACATTCCATCCCCACACGTCACGTCAAGTCACATCTCTGGGGATTAGATGTGATGTGACGTGATGTGACATGACGTGACGATAGGTAATGTGACGAGACGTGTATGGGATGTGATGTTTGGATAAACATGGCTGAAATATCACATCATATTGCATTCCATACACGTCACGTCACGTCACGTCTTCTATTGTCACGGAACGTCACATCACATTCCACCCCATATCCCAACATCACATTCCATTCCATACACATCACGTCCGTTACGTCACGTCATCAAGTCATATAACATCATATCGCTTTCCATACATGTCACGTCACGTCTTCTCTCGTCACGGGACATCACGTCACATCACATTCCACCCAATATCCCAACATCACATCCCATACACGTCACGTCTCGACGTTCCGTAACGAGAGAAGACGTGACATATATGGAATGCAATATGATGTGATGCGATTTGATGTGACATCACATCAAAATACATTTCACGTCACTCGCGTCTCCTCTCGTCACGACACGTCACGTCACGTCACGTCACGTAAAATATGCAAAAGTAGTGTATTACGTCCCTTTTCAGTAGGTTTGAAGAGTAAAATTTGAGGAGTAAGAAATATGACTCATCCTGGGATTTACCAAAATTGGGTAATAATTGATTGCACAAGCAATGGAAAGAGTACTACTAATTGTATTAGGGAGCGATCATTTAATATGGCAGGGGGGAATAGGCATTTTCAAATGTTTGTATCCATTTTTCTCTGTTAAAATGTTCGGGTTCCCTCCTAATGAAGAAAACAATTCGGGTTCCCCCCCCCCCCTTGACTTTTTAGGGAACTATTTTCACAATATAGGTTTACATGTATTACATGTACAGCGCCTACATGTATTTAGGCCCTACACTGTAAAAAGAAGCGTTTATATTTCTGATTACACTTTTAATAAACACTTCAACACGTTTATTTTTATGTTTTACGTGTAAAGGTATAGGAGGCATTGCATACGATCGGATAAACGTTTGCATAAACACTACAACACGTTTATAGAGGTATTTGTTGTATAATTATTAACAGCCCAACATGTTTCTTATTGCTGATATAAACATGTTGGTGTGTTAATAAATATTACAAAATTACCTCTATAAACGTGTTGTAGTGTTTATGCAAACGTTTATCGTATGCAATGCCTCCTATACATTTACACATAAAACACAAAAATAAATGTGTTGAAGTGTTTATTAAAAGAAGCGTTTATATTTCTGATAACACTTAAAAGTGTTATCAGAAATATAAACGCTTCTTTTTGCAGTGTAATGAACATTCTCAACAGGCCGTACATGTACATTGTGTTAAAAAGACAACATCATCCATGGGTAATATTGGTCGTGTTATCTTAAATTTAGTGCATGTATTTAAATATTTCCACATAGGCCTACTGAGTACAAGACAAAAGAACACTTTTATTATTTAATTTACAGTTATATCACACCATGTACCCAGTAGCGTAGCGAGTGGGGGCGGGGGGCAGACCGGACGGGGGAAAATTGGCAAAATGGGGACGAAAAAGGCGGAAAATCATTTTAAATCAGCCGTTTTTTGACCTGGTTTCTTTGAAATAAGGACCGTTATGGGGAGATCTTGCCCAGAAAAAAATCCTAGCTACGCGCCTGCCATGTACTTTCTCATCTGCAAACTTGACATGGTTATTACAACTAGACAAAGATTTCACAATCTGTTGGGGTTTTTCTAAATGATTGGACATGTTCTCTGTCAAAAAACAAAGACGTATAATTATCATAAAACAGGTGTATCAGGTGGCAAAATGTGGGATTTCAGAAGGGACAAAAATGTTACAAAATTGCGCCAAATGCATATATCTTTGAATAAAATATGTAATATTTCCTTTGTAAACAAATCATGTATAATTTCAACAACCATCTCAGAATCTTGTTAATGCATTTTTCCAGCTCCCAGCTCTTCTACCACCTCTAGTTACAACAATCTGCATTTGGTCTTCACCTTCTGTATCTGATCCAAACATGGCCACAATTTCATCTTTACCTTCGCTGCTATCATTGTCGGCATCATTGTTTTGAATGTTTTCATCATTTTTTAAATTCGCTTTCACTGTTTTCGCTTATTTCTTCCTCATTTTCACTGTTCCTGATATCCTCATCCATTACGTCAGAGGCAGTATCTTCATTTTCATTGTCAACTCCCTCAGGATCGCCACTTGCTACGTCCTCATCTGCTTCTACTTCTGCATTGTCATTTCCAAAAAGCTCTCCTTGCAGTCTGTCTTCTGATTGCTATTACTTTTTCACTTTTTGTGTGTGTTTCATCTGTTGCATATTGTGTTTATCTATATATTTGTTTAGCTCTGGAACCTGAAGAGAGCTAAGTTTGCTTTGCTCGAGAAGCTCATTCCATTTGTAGTCCTCATAGACTTGTTGATCTCTTTAGCCACGATTTACTGTCCGCTGATTCTTCCTCATGCTATCCTTCCATTTAAGCTCTTGCATGTGGTGCATATAATTGTTGCACAAACTTTGGTTTGACCGCAAACTCCTTTGCAAAGTCACTTATATGGCAGCAGCATCATCAATTTTAAGTTCCCCAGCACGAAACCTGATTTTGATCTGTGCCCTTGGAAGAAAGTCATCTGCTGGACGAGGCTTTCCTTCACTGTCAACTGTGGGCGTGTCTAAAACTGACATGAAGTGTCCTTGGTTATTCAGATCTGGCATTGGTTGTGGAATACGCATTGCTGCTGGACCCAGCCATGAATGTTTTTGACAATATGAACACAGGTTTCCCGTCTGCAGGTTTCCATCAAGTTTTTCTTTACAGCTACCCTTCAGGTACTCCATGAAGAGCTCTCATATTTTGTAATGCAAGCTTATGAATTCAGCAATCTTTCGCTGATGATAAAAACCAGGCTCGTCTTGTGTAGGAGATATTGTTGGTGTAAGGATAGCTGTCAGTGTCATGAACATGATGAGGGCCCGGATGAGAGCTGATCAGTGTCACAATGGCCGTCTTTTGATTATGTTATGCGATCCTTTACACCACATTATTAGCTCCCTCACATGTAAAATTTAGAGAGGATATTATTATGTAGGCCTATAGAATTTGCCAAATCTATTTCTGCAGCAAATGTAATAATGTGAAATGGAGCCTACAAAAATGGTGCATCACAACAATGCCAGTATTAATCACAAAGCACGTCTCACCCGATGTGGGTAAGGGAAAGACACTTTTTGATCAGCCCGGCCCGCCCCCAAATAGATTATAAAACAATGTAGGGGAGAACGGGGTAAGATGAACCATTTTTCACATTTTGCCCTATTGTGCAGATATTAAAAGACAGACCTTCAAACTTAGTGTTGCAAGTAAAACTTTAGAGTGTTGACTTACTTAGTATAACATAATAATTGAACCAATTGCTATTGTTTATTCATGGGAGATGCTTGAAAAAATTTGGTAAAGTGGCACAACTTACCCCGGACCATGGGTAAGTTGAGCCACCAGTGTGGGTAAGTTGAGCCACCACAATAATCAATGGGACATTTGAAATCAGAAAATAAGTTTCAGAAATTTTGGTTTATTCATGGTAAAAGTGAAATATACTCATAATTGTTAATACTTTGATCCAAACTGGAATTTTAAAACACTTCCCCACAATTTTCGTACTAAATTTTGACAAATTTTATTTTATCATGGCTATTTCCTATGCTCAACTTACCCCGTGGAAAATGGCTCATCTTACCCCGCGACGGTCAACTTATGAAAAAATACCCCCCCTTCCCTACTGAAGCTTAATGACATTTTCAACATGTTACTAAATTTAAGTGCACATGTCACCCTTTTAGCACACAAAGTTGCACTAATACAATCTATGCACTTCTAAGAAAAAAACCACGTAAACCATTTTTTCAAAAATTTACTCAGATGTGTCCAAAATCAACTTTCTAGCTCAATTTTCTTACCATGTATGCACACAATGCAAGGTTGTCACCAGAGACGTTTGAGTGATGTCATCTAACAATAGAGGGCAGTGTAAAATTAGGAATGTCAATAGTTTCCCTAATACAGGGGGTGGCTCAACTTACCCACTGGCTCAACTTACCCCGTTCTCCCCTACGATCTTGTTTATGATATACTTATCAACCAACAATAAGCCATTCAATTTTGCTTTTGAGTATACTATTATTACACCAAGTTTGTTAATAATGGTGGCTGGAAATATATTTAGTAGTAAGTAAAATAGATACCCAATTCGTTATTCCACATCAACATGATCATTATTTGATCACTTAAAAATAACTTGGAAAAATTGCAAAATAATGCTTAAAATATTGTAGGCATAACACATATTGGCATTCACATCAACTGCATGGACTAGCATAGATAGTGAGTGCAAAATAGCACATTTTAAAGAAACATTGTAAACATCATTATTTTTATACTTATACAATTTTAGTGTTCTGCATAAAAACCTGATGTGAAAAATAACAATGTATTTTATAAATGAATAGTTTACTACGGGTACATGTTCTAAATTTGGTTTGCTTAAGGTTGATATCGTGAAAGAGTCAAAATCATATTTTAGGAGGGTCAAAGCTGTTTTCATGAATTATGTGATTAATGTTTAATGTTTAAGAGTACTCAACATTTTGTGTATTGTTTGTTTGTTTGTTTGTTTGTTTGTTTACACGGTCGGTCCGTACAGACACACGCTTGGGTCCTGAAGGGACCAGACTCAAGCAAATTGCTCGGGCCAGGCTTGGTACATAAACTATGTCTAACAGTATACTAGTAGTAATTGGTCTACTAAATATATCAAACCTCATGCTTGTAGCTAAAAGCCGAGCATCAAGGTCAAGAAAAGCTCTCAGCTCAACAATGACAATTGTCAAACACCATCTGATCTGCCCAAGCCTGCTGATCATGACTTGCCAATCCAAGAAGATCATCCACCTACACACGAGGAGACTCTGAAAGCCATACGCCAGATGAAAAACAACAAGGCAGGTCTTGCCTGTGCGATCACCTCAGAAGCACTCCAGAGTGGCGGCGATGTAATGGCAGATGTAATCCATAATTTCTGTGCAGAAGTTTACACGACTCTCATACCACCTAGCCAATGGACCACCAGTGTTATTGTTCCTTTGCCCAAGAAAGTCAATGCTATATATAACTTAAGTGTGCTACACCGTAAAAAATCATTGTAGAATTTACATGTAAAACACTGTAACTTGACATTCTCAACATTAGCTACACACAAACAAAAAAATTGTCAATTTTGACCCAAGTCCTAAATTTCATCAATGTAAATTTTACAGGGGTTTGTTGGCAGATTGGCTGCCAGCCTTTTTACCGTTAATTTAACAACATTTTTTTAACAGTATACACAACAACTCTAGAAGCGCTGTAATGGTAGATGGAAACATTTCAGACCCATTTGATGTCTCCACAGGAGTTTTGCAGGGAGATGTGGCTCCTTTTCTATTTGTTATATTGGTCGACTACCTACTGAAGAAGGCCACATCAGAGCTACTGAGATTCGGGAGTCTTAACACATCCTTAAAGACTCATTTGTTCATAATGGCTTTTTAATTGTAGTCCATATCCATGTATTTGTTTGTTATTATGTTTTATGTTCAAGCGCTTAGGGATCTCGATGTTAGGCGCTATACAAATATGGTTATTATTATTATTATTATTATCCTCATCGCTCCAGTCGTCACCTGGCCAAGTTGCTAAATGACTTAGATTTCGCTGATGACATTGCTTTGTTGGAATCTTCAATTCCGCGGGCACAGGCCCAGCTAGCCAGAACAGCGGCGGCAGCAGCCGACATCGGCCTCGTCATTAGCACACCTAAGACAGAGTACATGACTATTAACTGCAACCCCCATCCAACACTTCAAGTCTATGGTGATCCCATCAACCATGTGTCAGATTTCAGATATCTTAGCTCTATGATGGCATCTGGTTCAAGCGACCTTAAAAGAAGAAAGTCACTGGCTTGGTGTGCATTTTGGAAGCTGGAACGCCTGTGGGAGAGTCCCAAAATACCCATCTCAACTAAAGTGAAGTTGTTTAACACCACCTGCATTACTATTTCTTGTTTGTTGATGCGTAAATATGTCTTTGTATGTTTGTTTGTTTTTCGCGGTCCCGCGTATAAGAAGCAAAAGCTAACAAATTAGAAGCCATACATTTATTGTTAATGCACCTTTAGGTGCTTTGGACGAAAACACTCCCTCTATCTTTTCTTAGGAATTAGTAACCCTTGGCCTCCATATTTATCGCCCAAAGATATAGTGTTTACTGACAGAGTAATTGGGCCGCTAATATACTATAGGCAGCATGATGCATGAAATACCCATGTGATTTGAATGGCTGTCTCTATCACAGAACTGCACAGGTTTTAGTAACACCTTATACTGCTATTAGTTTTACCATGTACCATCGGAAGTAAAACAGATTTTTCAAAAACTTTTCCTAACTGCCAAAGTTTATCTCAAGGGTTACTGAACTAATACTAGGCATATGTGTACTTATTTAAATGCATTTCCTATGGTGATTCCAAATTATGGTGTTCAAATTCAATATTAAGTGTGACATGACATCTTTGTAACATTTTGTGGAAGTGGAAAGTGTTTTAAAACATTGTTCAAATGTTTAAAATGTTTAAAAACATCTATTATAGTCGATCCATCTGAGACCGATCTTCCAATGACGTCACCCAGCCGTTCCATTGACAGGGAGAGGAGGCTATTTTCTGACGAAAATATCGATGGAATCTATGGAATCAGCTTGAATAGAAAAATAGCCATAATAGGAAATCATTATGTTAACTCATACACTTGTCATTGAAATCCAGGTTGTACCATGATATTATGTTTAATTTCTATATGATTATATACATACATATTAGTGATAACTTATCCAATACAAGTTCTCCATATTCGGAAATACCATTTTCCGAGTCTGTTCGGCGTATGACATGCTGCATAAATTATGTCCATTTATAATATCTTCAATTGGAACGGCATATGAAATGAACAGGGACCAACGACTGAGCCGTGTGGCATGCCGAAAGAAATGGTCATAAGGATCAGATTGTTCACCGTCAATAAGCACCGATTGCTGTCTATTGCACAGATAAGAGGCAAACCATCGATGAGCAGTTCCATTGACACAGTATCTGTCCAGGAGCAATAATGTATTATTGGGATCGACAGTATCGAATGCAGCTGACATGTCGTCGTCGTCGTTCTATGGATCATGGCTGATTCTTTGTGACCCTATTGATGATGGAGCGCCACCGTTGTCTATTTTGTGACATGCGATGCGCAGAGATAAGAGATAGACCAGTTGCTTCTTTAATGCCATCAGTCCAACGAAGCTTTGGTCTCGCCACGTTTACGTCTTCCTTCGATAGCTCCTTGTATTGTCACCTTTTCTAGATTGTCACACTCTCGTCTAGCAATATGTCCAAAGTATTGTAGCTTGTTGCGCATGATCTTTGTATACAGAGAAGTTTGGTTCCCAATCTGGCTTCTGACAAATTCATTTGTCATGCTCTTTCCATGATATTCCTAGCATCTTGCGCCAACACCACATTTCAAAAGCTGATATTTTCTTTGAATCTGCTATTCCGACTGACCATGTTTCAGCTAATGTTGCGACCGGAAAGATTAGTGCCTTCATAATACGTATTTTTGTGGCCTTTGTGATTCCTCTATCTTTCCAAATGGTTGATAGGACATTTGCTGATGTTTTAGCCATTGCCAGACGTCTTTTAATTTATCCGGAGCTCCCACCATCTTTAAGAATTAGTGATCCAAGAAAATTGAAGTTATCTAAACAATCAACTGTGTCATTATCGACCTTCACTTGTTGGTTGCTGTTTCCTCCACAAATCATGACTTTAGTCTTCTTAACATTTAGGAAGAGTCCAAACTTTTCACTGGCTGCTTTCACTTTGTGTATTAGAACTTGAAGTTCAGCTCCAGTTCTAGCTATCAGGGTGGTATCGTCGGCATATCGGAGATTGGTTATGGTGCGACCTCCTACTGAAACTTGGCCTTCCGCTCCATCAAAAGCTTGCCTCATGATGTACTCTGCATAAATGTTGAATAGGTAAGGTGACAGGATACACCCTTGACGAACGCCTTGTCCAATAGAGAACCACTCACAATTGCAATTATCTGTTCCTACTGTAGCATCTTGATCTTTGTAGAGGGATTTAATCAGCTCAATGATGTGAAGAGAGAAACCCATTCTTGCATTACCAACCATAGCTTCAAATGTTGAACGCAGTCAATGCCTTAGAGTATCAATGAAGCATAGATATAGGGGTTGTTGAAATTCCAAGCTCTTTTCCATCAGGTTTCTCAGGTTACCTATTTGGTTTCTTGTACCTCGTCCTTTCCTGAAACCTGCCTGTTCAGTGGTAACTCATTTTCCAGGTGTTGTCGGATCCTTTCTGCAATGATATGTAGTAGTAGAACCTTACGGAAATTAAGGCTATTGTGCGGTTGTTAGCACACTCTCTGGTGTCCCCTTTCTTTGGGAGAGGGAGGAAGACTGCTTTCTTCCAGTCCGTAGGCCATTTAGTTGAACTCCAGATCTTAGTCTGTGGATCACATCAATGCCTTCTTTATCACTTTCCTTACATGTTGAGTAAAGGTTAATACAGCCTCGCCGTGCTCATCAACAGCTTTAAGCAAGTCATTGTTAACGTTGACTAACGCCGTCTCAACACTGTGAAACATTCTATATGCCGATTGATTCTTTGTATACAACTTATTCTCCCTCATGTTCGCTTGAAGATGCGAAACAGCAGCACGTTCAATTATGTTTGCCCAGAAAAGGTAAGTTTGACACCGGGCGGAAAATTTTCATTAGGCTTCCACATCAAGTCCAGCTTTTTTTAGCAAAGGGGTGACAAGTGCCCATTTCAGTGAAGAATCAGGGAAAACCCCTGTCTAACACCCCCGCTAACATCCGTAGGTAATGGATCAACAGTGTTGACTGTTATACCGGGTACATGCTACATTAGGCCAAACAAAGAAGATTGTTTGTCTCAGAAGCCCACCCGCATTGGTATGTGAAATGAGCTACGGCGCGTAGGTATACGCGCTGAGTTGTGGTTTTTTTTGGATTTTTTACAATTTCTTTTTAAAAAAAAGGTCTCTGTAACCTTGGATTAGCAACAAAAAAAACCCGCATACCTCATAGCCTTTTTTCTAAAAAAATAAAAATCGCACAGCACTTAGCTTTTTTGCAAAATGTTTCTGAGACAAACCGTCTTCTTTGTTTGGCCTTATTATACTATATTATACTAGTATACGTATAACAGTCTCAGGATGAAATAAATCATGAAATAGTAAACATTTAAACCCTGCGGAATCAGTATAGAGATTCGTGGTTAAAAATTAACATATGGTTTGCCTAAATCAAGAATGTTGCTTGAGCTCAGCCCACCTGGACTGACCCAGACACTGACCAGGGAACAGTATAGCGCCCCCAAGAAAGCTGCATGCTGTTTCGTTTTGTTTGTACCGGGTTGAAAGTTAAGGTTAGGTCATAGTTTATCGCTCATCAAGGGGATCCTGCCGCAATCAATCAAAGCCTCCTCTTTTCCTCCACGCCATCGTACCAGGTAGGCTAAACACGTAATCCGGAGAGTGTGTGCAATAACATCTCTCTGGTGTGTGTGCTGAGACTAAAATACCTTAGTCTCAGGTGTGTGTATTTGAATAATGTTTTTTTGCAAGTTATATGTACATTAATTATTTGTTTGTGTGTGGGCGGTGTGTGACAAGCGTCTAGCGAACGACAGTGGTAGCACGCCAATCAAATGCTTCAGCTATTGTGTCTTCAACACAATAGATCCAGTGATCGATGCAATATCGACTTATTCCCAATCGACTTTTCCCCAATGGAAGATTGATGATGATTCACCAAACGCACCACACACACGGCCGGCCGGCCGTCCAAAGCTCTGAATCGATCACCGATTCTGTTGCGCAGGCGCATAATTAACACTAGGTCCCTGGCTGTTTTGTGTCGTCAAATATATAGGGCTACAAATAAATAAGATAACCAGCAAACATAACTTTTCGTAGTTTTTTGGCCTAGACTTAGATTTAAAAAATCTAAAATCTAAAAATGGACATCGGTAGACATTAATTACAAAACCTAGTAATAAGATTATTTTTGTTTTGTTTTGCTTTATCATGTTGATTCTGTCATTAATTTAACAGGACATTTACCAGTCAACTATTTAATAAATTATGTTTTCTGGGCACAGTGCTTGCATAGGCAATGAAGTTTGAACAAGACATTTTACTTATTTATTCTTTCACCCATCCATTACCTCCTTGGTCAATCTTGATACTAGTAATAAGATTCGTGTATTCTATTCCCTCTTTTAAAATTGGAATATCAAAAAGGGACATTTATAATGTTATTTATATATTGCACGGCTTTTACATGGTTTATTCATGGACTTATTAGGTTTATTACATGATGTCCATGATGGACATCAGAACTTGATCACCCTTTGCTACCTTGAAACTTTGGTTCGTTGTCCTGAAGGGTAGCAAATCTGTCATCTAAACTTTTAAAAACATTAACAAAAAGGATATGACTGCTGAAATACTAGAAAAAAAAGCAAAGACATGTGTGGCCCAAAAAGAAAAGGGTATTTATTTTTATTTTTAAAGTCATAGATGTTTTATTAAACTAAAATCGAAAAGAAAACACAAGTTCGTTTTATTATTTAAAACACAAGTTCGTTTTATTATTTAAAACACAAGTTCGTTTTATTATTTAATTAAGAAACAAACAATACAAACACTTTAATAATTTAACAATTTCCTTGCTCCAAACCTAAACCGATTTATGGGCCATGATATATCCACCCTGCCCTGAGCACTGAGAGTGGCAAAGTACGCCGCCAGTCGGGCCGCCAGTATATTGGAATTATCGATATTGCCGAGTGGATTGGTAAGTCGATATTTACAGCGATCTGGATCTATTGTGTTGAAACACACAATAGCTGAAGCATTTGATTGGCGTGCTACCACTGTCGTTCGCTAGACGCTTGTGGTGTGTGGGGTGGTGGTAGTGGTGGTGGTGGTGGGGGGGGGGGGGGGGGGGACGTGTGGAGGAGTGGTTGTCATACAAATAATCACCATAGACTGAGTAGGGGTGGGGGTCATAAAATAAATGACATTTTGGGGACCGCCCCCTACCGGAGAAAATGATCGTCCCATACAAAAGTGGGCTATATCTTGCCAGACGTCCCGTACGGAATAAACCGTGTACAACTACTACGCACTTTAATTGGTGTGAGCATGCGCTCATGAGTTACAGGACGTCTAGCAAGACATTGCCCAAAAGTGCATGACTCGAAAAAAATAATTGAGTGCACTAATTAGCCTCATTTTTTGATCACCTATAAAAGCTTCCTAAAAGTATAGACTCCCGCAGCACAGGAAATAAAAGCTAGTTCGTGTGATTATTGGCATTGTACAGTGTATAGGATACACTGACATAACCATAACAAATTGGGATATCCCGATTCTTTTACACCCATATGCGAAGTTTGAGGATCGAGCTCTAATTGCCATAATATTAGAAAACCCACCCCTATTACAGAGTGTTAGGAGTTGCTTGATCAGCCAGCACACTAATGACGGGAACGCGGTCGAGGGGCGGGCAGTGCACTAGTCATAATTTACTTAATAAATGAAGAACTCAAAGTTAAAGATTATTGATATACTTTATTTACATGGTGTTAGAAGCTGGTTTGTCTCCGAAGAGACTTCTCCTAAAGTTGTGGAGTAAAGTGATGTTGTGATAGTAATATAATTGTCGAAATGTTGAAAATGTAATGAACTAGACTGAAGAGCCTGGGTACATATGTAAGAGGTACGAATATGAATAAGGGGATTCACTATATTGATCATGTCACTATGTCCTATATACAATCCAAAGTCACTGTAACCAGTGACTTAGACACGTGATCAGTAAGTCCAGAGGCAGTTGCGTCCAAACGAGGCAGTATCTCCTTGACTCGTAACAGAGTACAGAGTTTTGGCATGAAGAAGTATGATTTTATACTAATCGTGGGTTGGAACCTGTGTAGGTTACCCTTTGCTAGGGAAGTTCATATCATTGACTAAAGAAGGCGACATTTTTTGAAAATTTGTCGCCAAAATATGTAGAAAACTCCATGTTTACCTCATTTAAATCCAGCGAAAAAGGAAGACACAAGCTGGGATGTATTCACTGATGTCTTACTAACCACACACAAGCAACTGGACATCATGATTTTAAAGCCCTAACAAGCTAAAATAGTTTTGCATGACTTGACCAGTTTTAGCGATATAAGGCAAACTACTTTTGGTTATAACTTTGTTATTATTCAGCCTGCTGACATGGTTGAACCACCAGTTTTTATTGTAAAGTATATACTTTGTTTCCATGTATTCCATTTTCAAAGAGATATTTTGATTTTCAAAATTTTATGAACATGCCTACCTTTGCCTATTTAATTATTAAAGACGAAGTATAGAGCAGAACTGTCTGATGAGTGTTTGCTCCGAGTCCTTGTTATAAAGAACCCTACCTTTAGTGTAACTCCGATATTCATGGGATGGTAGGCTATATGCTGTAGACAAGATACAGTACTATCCCCTAATATACGAGTTATTACACACTGGAGGAACAGGAAGTATTACAATAGTCACACGACTTGGATTACAAGATTCATAAAAATATGCAAATTACCTTAATGGAGAAACCTCCACCCAGTTTCTAAACAAGAAGTCATTGAACCCGTTAGATACATTAAATCATCCCTGTAATAAGAGATTATCTCTACAAAGTCATCAGTGATATCAATTGATAAACCGGAATGCACTTTGGTAGTAGTTAATAGCTGCACTAGGTGTTCGTCACAATGCTATAAAGGCTTTTTGTAGCCTGACCAAGCAATATGCATGAGTCTGGTCCCCTCGGGACCGAAGCGTGGTGTACGCACGGACCAAATATGTAACAAACATTGATATCATATCATGTATTTATAGTCGGGAATACTATGACCAAAATTTGCTCACTAACAATTTGAAAATTATTGATAAAAATATGATGTACAACCCATAGAAACATACATATTATTGGTATGTTATCACATTCTTTTCCCATCAAGCACATCTTACAATTTAAATCAGATTCAGGTACAATTCCATCCCACAGCTGCCACCAATGTAACGACTTGGCTCAATTTATTAAAAGGGCATTATAGAGATATGTATAGGAGGGTGCCCTCAATTCTCCTGCACCTAGGTAATACTTGGGCATACTTAACTACCATATGAAACCGTTTACCGTTATTTGCAGTCTATCATGTGACATTTTACAATTTGGTAATTTTGAAAAAGATCTGCGATTTTGCGATTCCCTTTTGGTTTCAAAAAGACTTTAAAAACTCATCTGTCATAAGATTGCTTATGGTAATATACTCATTGACTTCTAAGTGTAACTGTTTCATGATTTGATTGTTTGTTTATATTTTTTATGTTTGCGCCTCGGAATAGGTTTAATATCTAGATAGATGGCGCATTATAAATGCATTATTATTATTATTATATGATTGATGCATCCCTGAGACCTAAAAAGTGCATTTTATCCAAATAAATGTTGGACATCCGTCTTTATCCACACTGCCCACTTTTCTTGTTGTAGGTTCAGCAAGCAGCTGAGAAAGAATACAGTCTTGACTACTGTTATAATATAACAACTATACATCGGAGTGGTGAGAATATAATTGGTGATCCTCCTTCTCATCATGTCTGTGTTGTTGATATTAGCTACTGGTGCTGAGGAGATGGAGACAGTGATACCGGCAGATGTCTTGAGGCGGGCTGAGGTTAGTCTTCTAGAGTATACCATTTTGATCAATTGAACCATTGTCTTGTTTAAAATCATTGTAATTACTAGTATTATGATAATCCTCCAAACCAACTTGACAATGAGTGGATGAAGTAAGATGCTGAAAAGACAAGGTCACAGGGATGTGCTGCCAAATAGGGTCCCATTTTCACCCGTCTGGTAAATGTCGAATGACCCCTTTTCATAGTCATTGTTGGTAAATTTATGGGTCTAAAATCCTTAAATTTGCTGTTTTCACGGGGACTGGATCCAGTTAAGAGTCAGACATGTCACACATGCACAAGGCCTAGATTCCTGCAACTATGATTGGCAACAACATTGTCTGAAAGACTGTTCCATAAGACAATGGTGGTACCAGGTTAAAAGTTAGAAAGAAGGTGTTGTGCAATGTACAAGTGCATGTGCAGCACTCAAAGGCTTAGGTCCCTGCAACTGTGATTGGCAACAACATTTCCATGGGAAACTATTCCAAAGAGAATGCTGGTGTCAGGCCCAGAGGGGGGGGGGGGGTACTTGGATTGGACGGGGGTGTGCAGCTCCAGCCTCAAAACCCATACCCACTTCCAAGGGTAATTTTGCCGGAAAGGGTACCCATGTCTAAGGATTTTTCTTCAAATGTAGACCCATGTCTAAGGGTTTCTAACCCGAGATTTGAAACACAACATTTCACTTAAAAGAATCAAAATACACATTTGAAGTACCATGCTTGCCGTTTGCAAGATTAACATGGTTAAATGGGTTGAATTCCACGATTCCAGGGTTGAATCCGGGGGTTGAATTTATCGAATTGAATTCAGGTTGATATTGAAAAACGCCCGGAAAAAACATCGTCAACGTTGTGCTCAAATCGGACCCATTGCTAAGGGCTAGTGTCATTAACAGGACCCATGTCTAAGGATTTTTCAGTTGAAAAGCCTACCCATGGCTAAGGATTTCTCATGAAAAAATGACCCACTGGAGCGGCACGTCCCCGTATGCCGTACATACGTGAGTTTATGTCAGGTTATTAGTATAGAAAGAAGACATCCATGCATTCAGTATGTGAAGGCCTGGAGTCCTGTATCCTGTAATATTGTGAAATTGGCAACAACATTGTCTGAAAAAATATTCCATTCCATTAAGAAAACGACTGTATGAATTCTTGGGCATTGATACGCTCGTTATGGGTAGTTCAACTCCCATACCATACAGTGAGCTGCAATCAAAGATGATGGACTATCATTGCTTCGATTACTACAGATTGAATACTATTCAAAAAACATTGTTAATCCAATTTAGAAAGTGTATAACCACCGAGTTATAGGGTGCCATGACCTGTCAGGTGATTGAGTAATTGACCTGGAGCGATATTCAGAGTCAACCCCATTGATATTATACATGGCTCGAGTGTTGAGTGAACTCAATCTGACAATAAGGCCAATCGACTTGAATCAACCTGATTTTTTTGTTGACTTATCACATACGTTCTATCACCTTAAATTTGAAAGTAACAGCAGCCCTTAATCTAGGTATAGGTGCAGCACTTTCAGCTGGCATGACTGACGTTTTTCTTTGATTGTGCAGATGCGAATGCCATCAAATTGAACTATGTGCATGATAATATGAAGTGTTATATGTTATATATGCTGATTTCATCTCCCAACTAGAGTTAATGATGTTAGAATGACAATCTTGGCTGTCTGTGACAATATACATTACTTTTGACAAAATACAACCAATCTGTAGGTTTAATAACAAATATTTCATCTTCATTCTGTTATGTATGAACTTGATTGATGAGATTAATCTTAACTAGTTTAACGATAGTCCAAGGGTAAACCACTTAATTGTATGTGAATGTTTCAGAAACAAGCTGTTTCCTTTCTCAACACTGTGTGGAGTGATTACAATCTGCTGGTTAATGAGGTCAGTTGAATATATACGGTGCTTCTTGATGATTTGTCAGCAATCAGGTGTTCATCAAATATGTGACTTAGAATATATTGCCCCTCATCTCTATTATAATATTTTCTATTTAATATTTCATGTCTCTTCTCTATACAATGTAGCTCAACGTGACTGTAGCAGGTTTATCTGGAGCTGAGCCTGTTGTATGCAGCAGAAATGTCAAGCTTGTCCCTGATATGAGTCTTGATGATGCAATTAATAAAGTAAGTTGGCAACCTACTCAATGGGGGCAAGGGGGTAGATTCTCACTCTGGGGGATCAAACAACCATATATGGTGGCATCAGTGGGATTTGAACACACGCCATCGAAATGACTAACCAGAAACCACCATATCAGGCCAGAAAGAGAGACTTGACAACCTATGTAACTCTCATGTTGTACTTTATTAATGGCGGATCATGATAGTCTCATACCCAAGTGGGATGAGCAATAGATGTGCATATATTTCTCTCCAATTTGGAACTGATTGAACTATTATAGTACAGTCCAAAATCTGGGACCTAAAGTACACCTTTTCCACTATATTTACAACCTTCCCAAGAGTCACAGTGAGATGTAATCTTCCTTCCATGCTGGCAACAGGCCTGTAGTTTACCCGATTTCTTCTCGAATCATGTAGTTTGGTGAAGCTATGGATGCTTCATACTATACCTTATAATTGATTGATCATGTTCTATGTATTACATTTACAGGGTCCGTATGATGCAGTAGTACTACCAGGTGGAGGAGACGGGGCTAAAAATCTAGCATCGGTAAGTATGTCTGTGGATGGTCTAAACCAGATTTGTTTTGGGGGAAGAGAGCGGAAAGAGGTATAGACACGATTGGCCCAAATCTGCATTAGTATTGGTTTATCACATCAAATAATACCAAATATCCCATGTCATATTAGAAATATAAATGATTCCATCTTTATTACACTAGTTGGAGATGGAAAATTAACTCCAGTGTAAGAAATTTTTGTTCATGTTTTATTAATAGTTAATATTTTGTATTTTCACATTAGATTGCCAGGTTGAAAGAAATGGGAGAGAGTGTGTTATAACACCTAATTCATATTTATTAAGGAATACTCTTATTTGATTGGTTCATTTTTAACAAAGTTGGATAAGTAAAAAAGCCTGCCAAGTGCTTGTTTGTGTTTGTAGGTACTACCAAAGGTGCAGAGGTTTTGACTACTTTGACAATGGAATATGTATGAGGTGTAATAAAACATGGTTCATTTTGGGAAAGTAGTGCAAACTGGTCCCTAATTGGTGTTGGATGATTTGTGACTATCTCCTGACAAGAGTCCCAATCATCCAACACCACGGGACCAGTAGTTTGCACTATTTCACCTCAAACCATGTTGTATTTGTAAACTATATAGTTGCCATCATCATTGCCATCATTTTCGGCCTGTACAGTGTGTCATCAATCCCAACTTTTCTTTCTTAACCTTTCACACAGTCAGATAAAGTGAAGACGATATTGAAAGAGCAGGAAGGGGCAGGTCGTATTATAGCTGCAATTTGTGCAGGTGAGTTTTACTGCAATTTATTTTTGCAGGAGGGGGGACCTTTGATTGGAGCTTTATGAGCCACATGACATTATGACAACACATTTAACAGCACCACAATGCATTTCATTTGTACAAAACACCGTAAATCTGGTCCCCGATTCACCTCGGTTCCCATAGACACAAAATTATGTCTTCATAGCACCATCATTGTATGGGCTAAATTCATATTTACATCAATAAATAAATTAGTACTCTGTGTTCCTTTTTCTTATTTCTAAAACCAAGAGCTCGACTAGTAAACAACTTACTCACAGTTTTTGGAAAACCAAAATACAGGGTACCATCGATTTTCCAATACGTATCATGTGTGACAGAAAGCCACAATATCGATATTTGGAGTACAAAAGTCTGACTGATAGTATTGATAAGGGGAAATCCAAATTAATGCATTGTGGGAACAAATCTTGAGATGGCGCAATCACTGTGGCTGCGACATTAACATCTTCTTTGGCAAGAACGGTTAATTATATTATTAAGAAATATTAATCTAGTACAAAATGTTTTACTTAGTTCTCTGGGTTACTAGAATGATTCAATTATTAATATTTCCCCAGAGTAGGCATGTGCACATAACCATTGAAATAAATCCATGTGTTTCTGACTAGATCAAAACAGGTAACCTTGTGTTAGATCCATAACGCTCTTATAACCATTCAATGTGAAGAAGGTTGTAGATCTAACAAAAAGGTTGCCGGATCAAATCTGGTGAGAAGCACATTGGGGGGGGGGGGGGGGAGCGCAATGGGGATGTGCACTGGCATACGTGGGGTGGGGGAGATAAATGATTACACTATATAATCTAGTCTTACAACTAATCCTCATTGCTTTCAGGGCCCACTGCACTACTGAGTCATGGAATAGGGACAGGAAAGAAACTGACCTCACATCCAGGGGTCAAAGACAAGTTGGAGACAAGTGGTGAGTATATGTCATTGTCAGTGTCTGAACATTGGAGGAGTAGAGGCTAAAACTGTCTTCCTTTACGTGTTTTTTTTAATTGTGTATAGATTTCTCGGAACATTTGAGCCTTCCATTTGCATTTTTAGGTGAAAGGCTTCTTCAGTCTTCTATGCAAGGTCCTTAGAGTGCCTCTGCCTACAGAACACATTGAAATACTTTGATCAGTTAATGCGACAGTTGAAGTCACTGGCACTATACCTTTTGCAATATCTTCAACCTACTTGCGCTGCAACAATACTTAGGATGTTACTTTTTCTGTAATTACTCTGTAACTTATGGCGGTTGTGTTTTGTCAAGACAGTGTCTCCATGTTTGCCACAAAATTGACATTTACTTGAGAACCTATGATTATCATATATTTAAATGGGTTTAAAAATATATATATTTTAAGGCGACTAAGAAAAAACCTTGTTCTATAATAGGCCTGACTATATAACCTAGAATTGGCAAGATTGATATTTTCATCTTAAATATTGGGTTTTTTATAAATTTTATATAGCCTCTTTTTACTCACACTGTATACATAATTATCTCTGCACATACAGGTCAGTACACCTACCTAGAAGATAGAGTAGTTCGCGACGGTCAGCTGATTACCAGTCGTGGGCCCGGTACGGCGTTCGAGTTTGCACTGGCTATTGTAGAGGCCCTCAAGGGCAAAGAAACAGTGGATAAGATTGTGCCACCTATGTTGCTGAAACTTTGAGACACAGGCATGGGTTATATAAGTTGAGTCAATAACAGTGAAACGTGAGGGGGCAACAGAAGGGCTTGCGCTAGTTGTGCATTTATACACTATCAAGGAAGAGGTGTGTCCTACCCATCCAATTAGGTGCTCTGTAAGAGCATTTTTAAGCCATTTTATCAAGCAAAATATGTGTTTACAGGGCTCATTTTACTTTCTTTTTTTCACAGTTAATGTTTGAAAGTGTTTGAGGTTGTCAAAAGTGAGGGAGACTCAATGGCCCCCTACCCCTCCCCCCCCCCTACCCCTCATGGTTCCGCCACCAATGTTTTGATTCAAATTTAATTGTGCCACTTAGAAAAGCCAAAGAAACCTTCCCAAAATTAGTGGTAGCTAATAGCCTCAATCACAGCTAGGTATGTCATCTTATGGCTTTAGAAGGAGCCTTTAAATGTCACTGCTATGCAGACACAATTACTACAAAAGCTTCAAAGGCAAGCTACCACTCTGTGTTATATAGCCACATCCAGTTCTCTTGGGAATTTGACACAGTTACAATTCCTCCATGTTGTACAGTCTGCCGAACGATCATCAAGTGAACAGGTGTATGACCAGTTCGTCTATTGTGAACTACCATAGCGATACACCAGCTTCAAGTGTGCCCTCAGCGGATGCGCTCAACTTTTCTTTGGACAGGTATGTGGGTGCCGATTTTTTGTGAATGATGAACGATTGAACTGATTAGCACTGATTAGCACTGAAATGGGGGTCACTAGATGATGAAATGGTACCTGAAGACACAATATGGTATACTTTATTGACTCCATTAGGCAAATGGTCAGGTTCTTGGCGGGAGTGAGGTCCCATCTAGCAAGAGGTGTGATGTGTCAATCTATGGTGTACGCGCGCACATTCATAAAGTAGTGACAATATCACAACAAACTGATTTTTGGTGTTCAAATGGTGTCTTGTGCACTGATTGACAACACAAACACAAGCAGTACTTGCAAGCTGATTTAAAACAGGACAGCCCAAAATGCTGAATTCACTCAAATAAAAAAAATATTGTGAAAGTATAAGCCTATACCCTAGTAAGCGGCTGCCGCTTAGGCGACAAAATATACCAAAGGAAACTGAAATAGAGGCGGGATAGAGATTTTTCATCGCCGCACATCTCCCTATATGGACTTTCAATGTAAGTGCCCCCCATCGGGGGAGTGTGCCAAGCCATGGAAGTTGCAAGACTATGGTCCGTATGCACAAAAGAGTTAGACCGGGTCTAAAAGTTAGACCTGGTCTAAGTGAAATTTATTCATGCCTCAAAATCTGTTTTCCTCTGCATTTTCATGAGATATTTTGTGCTATATTTGAACATTGCATCCGAATCTTTACAATTTGTTAGCTTATTTGAGAAGGAAATGTAATTAAAGGTGTACTTTCACAAAAACTAAAATCCCCTTAGACCAGGTCTAACTTTAGACCCGGTCTAACTCTTTTGTGCATACGGACCCAAATGTCTAAAGATAATCTTGGATCCCAGTGTTGATCAATAATGTTCGTTGTTTGGGCTTGTTCCCCCACAGGGGGAGAGGGTACGCGTGACACTTTTTTCAAAGGCTGGTAAGACAATGTGTTGTTCATCACCATTACTATGAGCGTGTTTCTACAGAGAGTCATTAGCCGGTTGATCACGGGGGGGTAGACGTCTAACAGCTCTGTAGAAACAGGTCCTGACGCCGTTAGCCGGCTAATCTACCACGGGCAAATTATCCTAGAAAATCAAGGATAGCGGTGGTAGGTTAGCCTGCTAATTGCCCGCCAGAGCTCTGTAGAAACAGACCGCCGCCCGATTAGCCGTCTAACCGGAAATTGCTTTGTTTGTTTATTGCCAAGATGCTTGTTTGTTGTGTTGTTATATAATTAATCTGTGTCATTTCAAAATCAGCCGTTCCTCTATTAGCACACACCCCACAAAGTGATTAGTCGTCTTTTACGTCGTCTGTAGAAACAGCCCAGTACTTCTACCACCGCCTTTTTAGCAGGCTAAGTTACCACCGGCAAAAGGCGGAGGCTCTGTAGAAACACACTCTATTAGTCGATATGCACAAAACAACTTAGACTGGGTCTAACTTTAGATCTGGTCTAAATGAAGAACAGGTCTTTCTGGAAGGAACATTGTATTCTTTTACATCCATTGAATACATATATAACACTAATATGCTTGCCCTTGTAAGGTCCATTCTTAAACAGCTAAGAGGGTTCAAGCAATCCCATTGGTTCTCAGAGAAATCGGTGACATTTAGATGAGACAATTGAACACGGGAAGGTGGGGCTTATGGTTTTAACAGTGCGTCCGACATTCACAATGCGTAGTTTGCTCCATAACGTGCACTTCTGCAGTGCACAGGCATTGGCGCCTTTCCTGCGCTTATGCCGGTGCCGCAACGCTTACGCAGTGTACTCATCGCATGGGATTGGATGGAATGTTTGTGGGTTATTCGATCCTAGCAGGGGTAAAAGTTGTCAAATGTGGACAATAAAATGTACTAATTTCTTTGATAAATGTCTAAAGTATGATTGTCTAAGAATTAGAATAAAGGTATTGTTTTTAGACCGTACCCATGTTATATTATCTGACATAAATGCGTTCAGTAGTATTATTTTTTGCGTAGAACAACTCCGCCTGCGCTGTCGGTAAAATAATACTATCGTCCACATTTATGTCGGACAATATAACACAGGTACGGTCTAAAAACAATACCTTCATTCTCTAATTACTAATGATTAATGATGCAGAATGAGCTCCTAGCTCTAAGCATAAAAAGATCCCATTATGTTCCCACTCCCTTAACACTGTTGGACCGGTGATTTAACATTTCGCCGGTAATAAATCATCTAAGGATGTGTTTATTTCCCACTATGTGGTCCAATTAAAAGACTGCAAAGGACATAATTATGCCCCAGGGGCATAAACTAACCTTCATAACCCTGAAAATAGACCACATAGTCAGCGGTTGACAAAATCTAAGATGATTTATTACCGGCGAAATGTCAAATCACTGGTCCAAAAGTGTTAAGGGATGGGAACATAATGCCTTCTGGGAGGACTATTCTTCATTTCGACCAGGTCTAAAGTTAGACTATCAAAGTTGTTTTGTGCATATGGACCTGAAAAGAACCTTAAACGTGTATTTAATATTCCTTGCCATTCAAAGGAAGTACCATTTTTCTATGGATTGTTTATGAATAAAATATATATTATACTACGATGTTGCAACTTCTGTACCTTCTCTAAATATGTATATTTCTATGTGATCAGTCACAATAATAGGACATGTTGTTGCCAAACACAGTTTGGAGATAGAGACCAGTAAAGTTGGTGAAATATCAAGAACATTACCAGAATAATATGCTTTGTAAAATCATTTCCTGTTCAATTCCCTGGCCTTAAATATGTATAATTTTAACTGATACAGCTGGGATGGAGTCTTGCCCCAAATAAGATGTCCTTGTTGCTATGATGGATAATACCAAGGAGTTATCATAGTTAATATGTGACCCGTCACATAAAAATGGACATGTTGGAGGGCCGAGTCAAATCTGAGTTATTGGTATGACGTGAAAGAGCACATTTTAAGCTTTGAAATGATACCATGTTGAAGGTAATCGGACTTTGTAAACACAAGATATGATTTGAAGAAGCATATTTTTTTCTATTATTTTCTTTATATTTCACCAAATATATTGGCCTCTATTTCAAAAATGTGTTTGCCGACAACATGTCCTTTTTGACGCGACTGGTCACATATAATAACTCCTTGATAATAATACATAGCTATTTTCTTCTGCCCAGCAACATGGTTACACAGCTGCAAGTACCTGCATAGGTATTGTAATTATAGGTCAATAAATGCGTATGTCTTGTTTTGAGAGAAATGAGAAAAATCAATGCACACACGCTGGTGTTGATGTGAATAATGCCACGGGGAGTGGCATTGTGAGCAAATCAACACCAGCGCAAGTGCATTGATTTTTCTCATTTCTCGAGAAACAAAACATATGCATGTATTGACCTAATTCATACACGACACTATACGAATCAAAATTTACAATTTTAAGCATACTTTTGATCTATTTATTAACAAATAAAAACATGTTAACAAGTTTGCTAACACCCGCAGTGAAAATTGGCGAACCCTTGCTGCGAAAACAACGAATCAAAACAAAGCGAATGGTGCGTGAATTGTTCGGCGCGCACGCGGAGTGCCATTAGACACTTTCAATGCACTCCGCGTATTTTAGTTTCTTGCTTTCTGATTGGTTCGACACTACCAAAAGTGTATGAATGTATGTAGTCAACCGAGCCTCTTTCATATTATATGCTCTGTTTTATACCATTCTTGAAGAAAATGACTGAATGTTGATGTGGTTTCAGTCTGATGTTAGCTGATTTGTAATTCTCCAGGAGACTGGGTTAGTTTAGTACTTGTTTGGGAACTGTACAGTACTTGTGTGGTACAATCAAAGTTGCAGCACATAGTAGCAGAGTTACACTGATACTGTGCAGCTACTTTGATAGTACTTCACTGGTACTTTAACTATACCCATACAGCTAGTACTGGGCATACAGTTCCTATACAGGTACATGGCAGCAGAGTAACCATGATGTCAGGTAGAAGAAAATGGCTGTGTATATTTAAATACTGTTGTGACTCTGGATCTAGGAGTATACAAAAGTCAAGTAAGTAAATACTCACCTTTTTTCAAGTAACCTATTCAGAGCGTTTTCTTTTCAGTTATTATTATATTAATATCATAACTAAAATTGTTTAAATGAGGGGTCACAGAAGGCAAGGAAAGTGACAACTCCGGTCAATAACTAAATTTGACTTACTAGGACTTTAGTCACTATTTTTGATAACTTGATTTGATTCTAGTCACTGAGAGCAATGATTTGACTTGTGACTTGGTGTTGATTTCTTTCTCAAATGACTTGACTTGACTTGACTCGACTTGACTTGACTTGACTTGACTTGACTTGACTTGACTTGACTCGACTTGACTCGACGTGACCTGTGTCACTTTCTCAAAAGACTTGATTTGACTCAAGTAATTTGTTCAAAAGACTTGATTTGACTCCAGCCACTTGTTCAAAAGACTTGATTTGACTCAAGTTACTTTTTTAGAAGACTTGATATGACTTGACTTGAGTGTGATGCTAAAACTGGCCTGAGTAAGTTGAGTCTATAAACAGTTTTAATTTTCAAAATGAATGTTATATCATGCGTAAGCTACTTGTGACCTAAACAAGACTAAATAAGTGATGGATCAGTACATGAGGCGAATAGTTTCATGTTCAGTATAGACCATTTCAAATTGAGGTCAGAAATCTTCGGAAAAAAATGTCACGTGGAGTAGGTGCGTTGCTCGTTCTCGCAACAGTTAATCGCATTCACAGCATTGCCCTTGTTGGTTGTCCACCTAGTGATTTACTATGTTTACATACATGCGTGCACACATGAGAAGTAAAATGTGGAACGAGACTATTTTGTTTGTTTTTATCAACAATGGCGTTGAAGGGCAAATTCCAAATGTATCGAGCAGACGGTAAAAAGTGGAAACATTACCCAAAATCTCTTTCATCTCACCGTTTGTGTTACTGACATGCCCCAACATCAACTTTGTGAGGGATACAATCTATCACCAACACCAGCGCAATCTACCACACGGGCAGACGGGTAAAAAACACGTTGGTTTTTCTCCGGCACATGGACATGACGTGAGCTGACAGATCATGTAAACCGAGCGTCAAATCACTCGGCTAATCGGAAGCATTCGGAACAGATCGTATATTTTCGGATTTGAAATGGTCTATGACTTGGGGTTACTTGAACAAAATGAGAGGATTGACTTGACTATACTTCAACAAACTCTTAACTTGACTTGACTTGACCTATTGGATAGACTTGACATGATTTGCCTTGAATTCTTTTTTTTAGAAAGACTTGATTTATCACCTCTGTCAGTGACTTTACTTGAATTGTGACTCAAGGTTTATTGACTTGATCACAATCACAAGCCAGTCAGTCAAAAATACCTGCCTGGCAGAAATACCACCAGCCAGTGTAACTCGCTTACACTGTGAGTTTAAAAATGTTTTTGGTGTTAACTGCCAATTCCTATTTTCAAATACTATTTATTGTATTCCACTCATGTTGCCGTTAGCTGTTTTTTGCATCCGATTTCAATCTTTTCCTGACTAACTGTCAAATTGAAATAGCCCCCTCTTTTGGCCATTGATCATTTTACCAATTTATTTGAAACACTACTTGTAATATGAAATAGCGCCCTCTATTAGGGACCTTTTCATTTCAAAGTGTCAAAAAAGGTAATTGATTGTTGTGTTGTTTAATAGTAAAACCTTAAAAATATGTATAATCAAATCACTATTTAGCAAAACGTTTACTTTGCTGGATCCAGCAAGTTTGTGCCAATTGCGTAGTACAATGGTAATCTATACCTGATGGAAATAGGCTAGCACACCTACCACGCATTGCATAATAATAAATGTCGTACTAGATTCATAGCAAAGTCATTTCTCTGCAAAATTACTTGGATTAGGATCATCCTTCTTGAAGATAACTATATTAATGACATAAACAAAAAGAAGAACAATATTTTAAATGATGATACTTCTTGATATCACCAAATAAATACTATAAATATCCCTTGACTTAACACTTTCCACGCGGCTGCAAACGACATTCCAAATTTGCACAAAATGTTTCAAAAATGTCAAAATTATCTGATTTCATCACCATATTTGGAATCACCATGAGAAATGCTTTAAAATAAGTACAAATATGGTCCCAGTATTGGTTCAGTAACCCAACCCTAGAGATCCATTCCGACTTTGAAAGTTGGAAAAAGTTTCTGAAAAATCTGTTTTTTTGTATTGTAAAAATAATGACCGCTTGAAAGTAAAACATACACATATTCAAATAAACAAAAAGCAATCACACAGCCAGCCAAACAAACACACCAACCTAACAAAAAACTACTTTTATGCAAACAGGAAAATATTTTTAAAAAAATACATAATCTTCAGACAAATAGCAGTCGCTTTAAAAAAATTGCCAATATTGATGTTTTTGTCAACGTCCTGGGACGTTGACATTTGAATTCAGATTCAGGCTTTGTGGTAGAGTCTATGAATTGCTTTCATGTATCTTGAATCAGTATTTGTACCCAGATGTTTTTAAAATGTATATTAGATCTGGATATGAAAATATGAACACATAATTATGTTGTTACAATTGTGGGGAAATTGTTTAAATAATATAAAACAAATGATAGAGTTTTGCAAAATCTGCGACATTCGTCGTGTTTACTATATTCTGTTTGGTATATATATAAATAATTTTTCACTTTTAAATACTGTATGTACTGATGGCCGAGTGGTTAAGGCACTGGTTTGACGTCCTTTTTTGAAACATCGGGAGTTCGAGCCCGGTCCGGGGCGCGAGGGCCTGTACTTTTCTTGTTTTTCTATAAAATTTGTCATCAATTATATTATTCATTTAGTTTCACAATGGCGGTTAAAAGTGTACAAATCTTTTTTTTTCTGCGATTTAAATGATAATTAAAATAAAACCATGGACTTCTCACTTTAATCAACATCAAAACATTTTATAATGCGCATGCCTAGCACGTCTGCGATTATTATGGGATATTTATTGCGCAATATTTTGCTTTGTTATTTCGCTGGTGCTTAGTTTTAAAAAGAGAGTTATGTATTATTAAATGTAACTATATTTTTTTGTTAAAATACATCGTACACTGTCTAAATCTTCTTTTTCATATTTCCTTTGTCGTCTGTTAATTTCATTTTAGGACGTTGACCAGTTTTTTGTAAATACCTTGTTTTATATTATATGATTGTCCAAATGATCAGTTTGAAAACATTTCCGGAGAATACTGGTTACTCAATGAGAAATAGAAACTGCTATAAATTGAAAATGAAGTCATTCAGAGGAAATGACAACTTGTGGAGTTTGTGTAAGTTGGTTTTTTCTAATTTGGAGCCAGTATCAACCACCAACAAAATTGGAGGACACACCAAGAGTCAGGCTACCAAGCACAATCTGCATAGTAGTGATTTTTGTCACTGTGGCCTTCACATTGTTTTAAATTTCTTCACAATATATACCTATAAATAGAATTGTGGGTTTGAAAGCTGGTGCACAGTAGGGATATGGACATCACCTTGACCTGGCTTTAAGGTCGGGCAGGACATGCAACCAGCTATTATGTGTATTAAAACAAATCAGCACTGATATGGGACAAAAATCAAAATAGCTTGTAATTGTATTGATACCGATCAGCCAACGTGTGCAGCAAGATAAAGAAATATGTGTACGCAATTTCCATACTAAATGAGTATGATGAATAGCATATTTCCCATATTAGTAATATTTTAATATTAATAATATATTAAAATCCCTATTTTTTACCAAATATCACAAATGTTCATGTTTGTGTTAATTAAAAAAAAAAAAAAACCTTTTCATTCAAACTTCCTAATAAATCCTTAACCCCCCTTGACACCGGGGTTTTAACCGGAATCACAAATTTTGAAGAAATAAATAAATCAACAAAAAAAACAAATGAATGGCCACTCCCGACTGGGGATCGAACCGTGATGGGAACCCTTCGGGCCAAAAAACATGGCCCCCATATAGGCAAGCCACACGGCCACGGCTCTCAGCTACTCGTTCGCGCAGTATACTGCGCTCACCTTATACGCTCGGTTCATGATGTCATCGAAAAAACCGTCCGCACATCTGCTTGGAGAGGCTTGGAAGTAGTATTTTGAAGTATTTTCTTTTTAGGAGAGTTAGGGTTAATTGAACACACACAGTTGAAAAAACAAAACAAATTGCTACCATAACCATGAAAAATAAAAATAAAGAACACAAAATTATCACTTTTTCCCCAACTATTTTTCTCCTAAAACATGTGAAATAATAAATAAAAGCTCCTTTTTGCAAAAAACTTCAAGCCCTGGGGTATTTATTCACACCAATAGGCCAGTACATGAAAAATTGATAAATATGTTCTTAATTGAGATGGCAATAATACTTTGAAAATAATATTTAGATATGTTGGTTATTTTGAATGGGTCAGACTATACAATACTGGCCTATCCTTGTGCCCAAGTACACAAAGAGAATTTTGTCTATATTGAGATATGGGTCAAAATCCTAGTAATAATAGGCCTGTATAATAATATTATTGATCATTTCTTTTGTTCAAAATACTGATTTTCATCGTTAACTTTTTACATGCATATTGAATTGTAGGAATTATGTTTCTTATAGGGTCTCACCATAAACTATATTTACCTTTTATAGTGTTTCTTTATTTTCTTGAAGGCTTGATATTTTTTCTTTCAAGTTGTGTGCCAATTTTTTGTAAACTCTGCAAAATGCTCTTGTGCAAAATATTCAAAAGTAGCAAATAGTCAGTGCAGTGCATGATTGATCAACTCTCTAACCAATTAAAAAGTAGGGTGACGACCATATTATTAAACATCATATATCCTTTGCCCTTCCGTGGGGGGGGGGGGGGGGGGGGGTGGGTATGAGGTCACAGGGATGTGCCACTTGTATAGGGTCCAATTAATTGGTAAATGACAACAAATTTCCCTTTGATAGCTGTTTTTGTAAATCAATGGGTCTAAATTTCCTGAAATCTACCACATTTCTGAAATTACGGAACCCCCTGAAAACTTTGCTGGTATCACATCCCTGTACCCAAAAGATATCTGAGTACCCCCCCCCCCCCCCAACCCTCAACATTTTGACGATGGTGGATATGAAGGAAATGCATTTCATGCCAGCCTAGCAAATGTTGAACCAGCTTTTAGTCATGCCATAGGGAAAAGTGGTATAGGTGTTGTTGTTTGTTGACAGCACTGACAATCATAGACGTAATATACGCCCTCTGTCTCCCCTCCAGCCCAACACGTAGTATATCTGTGTATGAACCAAGCATATAATACTTACATCAAATGGCTCAACCATAGCTATTCTAATTAGCGCCATATCCCCGACTCTATTTACCGACCATCAAGCTGTTGCAATCCGCGGGCTACTCCTATCGGAGAGTGACTCTGATCGCGCTACCGCGCTCCATCGCGCCTTCGGCGCTACCTTGTCACTGTATAGGCCTATTACCTGTATGTAGCATGACACAGGGACATGTATCGCGCCTTCGGCGCTGCATGTCACTGTATAGGCCTATGACGTAGCACGTGAGCTCCATTTTAACTGGAATATCAGTAAATGAGAAAATCAGCGAGCCCGATACCAGTGCTATGACAATCAGTCAGCTGTAGAACGGAGCCCCGTTTCAATTGAGGGCGCTCTATTTAGTGACGCACTGCCGTCATTATTTACACGGCGATTCATAAAGTGACGGAAGTCCGTCGCCCGCCGGAATACAAACAAAAAACACTTTTCAATAGAGGGCGGGCTTGGGAACGGGACAGCGTTTCCAAGGAAACGGCCTCACGTCACAGTAACTTTGAAAATTCATAAAAAGCCGATTTTGCCGATTTTAAACGACGAAATAACTCTCTTATCACAGCGATAACCGTTACAAAGGCATCACTTCTGAACACTATGGGCTTATATTTAATGTAAAAAATATCACATTTACCCTAAAAATTCCTAAAATTGGTGTTATCTCGCGTAGAAAATGGTGGTGTCATCGCAGCAAACCGGTCAAAAAAGACATAATCTTAGCTTGTGTCGTGTGATGTTGGGGTCAAAGGTTAAATTAAATCATCGAACTGGATATCGCAAGGAGTTCTGGTACCTTATGCTGCATCAACTCGATGAATAGTTACTTTTTATGCAGATAATTGGGGTTAAAAGGCGAAAATTCAATAATTGCGCAAATTGACGGGTGTGCGTTACCTTGGTTACGTATACCCGTCGTTTTAGAGCGCCCTCAATTGAAACGGGGCCCCGTTCTACAGCTGACTGACAATTGTGGTATATAAAGAAGAAAGATGTGTATGAATTAGTGTGAGAAGATCAAAGGAGTAAGACAATACAAATATCAGTATATAATATAATGACATTTGTGTTCTCCCAATTTTGTTGAGGTATGCATTGATGGAAAGATGTCACCCAAAGGTTGCACATACTTTTTGTATAACATTGACCCTCCCAGACCCTTTTTGGAAAAAGAACAGGGTGTTTTTTAGTCGCCTAAATACCTTTTTGGGCAGGCCCGTCAGATGGGGGGGGGGGGGGGGGGGGGCGACGGTTGCGATCCCCCCCCCCCCCCCCCCCCCTTTGAAAATCTCTTCTTTTTTTTTTCTTCTTTTTTTTAAAGGTAAAAATTGCGTTTTTCTTAGTTTCAAATATCAATGATAGTAAAACTACTCATAAAACATTGACTACAGTGCTTTTTGGACTGCAAAATTTTGTGCCCGTGCGAAATTTTTTGATGTGCAAATTCTTTTTGACTTCACCCCCCCCCCCCCCCCCACACTTACGTGAAATTCACGAGGTGACTGACTTGGAAAAAATTTGGGGCAACCTTTTACGAAAAAAACAAAAACGCACCCCCCCCCCTTGGGCAAAAGTGTCTGACGGGGATGTTGGGGTTGGCAATTTGGCAAGACCCATATTTTTGCTCATCTAAATCTCTCACTGAGTACCACAATGAACGCATGTCATAGTAGGTTGACCTTGTGTAAAAGTATACCGATGCTCAAAATTCATACACTCTACGTGCCGAACCAATCAGAAAGCAAGAAAATAAAATACACGGAGTGCATTGACAGTGTCTAATGCACTCGGCGTGTGCGCCGTTCAATGCTCGCACCACACGCTTTGTTTTGATTCATTGTTCAGGAATCAAGGGTTCGCCGATTTTTACTGTGGGTGTTAGCAAACTTGTTTAAACATGATTGAATTCGTGTTTACATAGATCAAAATTATGCTCAAATTGTGAATTTTTATTTTGTATAGTGTCGTGTATGAATTAGGTCAATACATGTGTATGTTTTGTTTCTCGATAAATTAGAAAAATCAATGCACTTGCGCTAATGTTGATATGCTCACAATAGCACTCCCTCTATGGGGTCGTGCCATTATTCACACATCAACATCAGCGTGCGTGCATTAATTTGTATAATTTCTCTCGAAACGAAACATACGCATTTATAGACCTATAATCGTGAAACGGACATCAGTGGCGTGAAATACATAGCTCTACCTACCGGTCTGATTGACTATCCAGATTTGTTTTAGTTATTAAAGGGGTATTGAGAGATGTATCGATATACTAAATGGGCAAATAAGGTAAAGATAATCATCAACATAGCCCAAATCCAAAATATCATACAATTCCGACATCGCCTTCATGCCAAACTAAACAAATAACGGCACTTCCGGGTTGAGATTTGCCGCGAAAGTCCGTGAGTAAAACTTAGCATAACTTCCGAATTCAGCACCTAAGTTTCGATATGATCATATCGAAACTAAGAAAATCATGACATTTTATATGATCAACGGCGAATGTTGGTAAACTGTTTCAGATGGTAGTTAGTATATGCCTAAGTATTACTTTGATGCAAAAAAAACTGATTTCCAGGATAATTGAGGGCGCACTCCAATACGTATCTCTCAATGCCCCTTTAAACATGTGCAGTGAGCTGTATTTTATAGTAATTTGACCATTGTAATTTCATAATTCCATGATTCCCCTGTCAAATGAACCGACAGTGCCAATCTCAACCAACAGACTAAAAATATTAGTGGGGCGATCACCCCTTGCGCCCCTCCCCCCCCCTTCTGTCTACACCACAGATATACGGCATATAGCCTCCTGGCCACAGTCAGACACATCACGTGTGGGCACACTCCGGAGTTTTTCGCATGCACATGTACTCGCTATATGCGAGCATTTCTTTAGTGGATACAGTCTTGTCGGTTCACTTTTATTTCTTGCCCCTTATAAACAACTTATATGTACGCCACTTCCGTAATATGATATATCCATTGAAAGTTCAAACCTTACACCAGAATCCATTTCCCCTTGTCCCATTGCAAGATGCAAACAAGTTTCCATGGAAGGCTGTTTTCCACCCTAGTTGGTACACTTTTTTAACCCACCCTGTACATGTAGGTTAATGCCAGCTGGTGTTCTAACCTTTGTTTACATGATGTCATTGTCGAACATATTCATGCAAATTTGTGTATCACATGTTACATTTTTGCTTGTGTTATTTCATTGTTCACTTGTTGTTGTTGATTAAAAATAAAGTTGATGTGGGTATTTTTTGTCCTTGCATTATTACTGTAGTGTGGTCACTCATACCCATATAGTGCTTGGATTTGACCATGACTAAGGCTAAGGACTGTGACTTCACAAAACCAATGTTGTAACGCAGGGAGGGAAGTTTTCCTGGAAATGACTCAACTACATGTTTTTATGACTATTATTTTAGCCTCCCCCCCCCCCCCCCCCAAAAAAAAATAGAAGAAAATTACAGGTGACATGTATCATACTGTACCATTGTAGTATTAAAATTGCCAATTTGTGTGCTTTCGGCGCAAATTAGTTACAATTTTAAGCTCAATTTATCACATACGATGCTTCAGGAATGTTTTTTTTGGTTAAAAATTGAAATTACTTGCGCGATTTGTGAGCATTTCTTCAACATTTTTCAACATTGTCCTACCCCCTAAATGTGTGTGCTTGTGCCCCTACTGTTTGTGTGCACACATTGGCGGCACCAGCATCAAATGGAGGAAAGAAAAAATTGAGGGACAAGAAAAAAATTGGGAATTGGATATTTCAGACCAATTTTAAGCTAATTTTGACATTAAAAGACCACATTTTGGATTGTTTTTTGGGGGAAATGGGGTTGGGCTTGAGCTGAGAGGAGGGTTGGAAAGGTCATTACTGAGGAATCCCCTCCCCATGGTGCCACCAATGTGTGCACAAAACAGCAATGATTTGTTTGGGGTTATGATAGCGTTGCCCCACTATCATGACTATTTAAACTAGAATCATTTTTTCCCTCGAGCCTGGTCTGATCAGGACTTTTAAGCGTGTGTATGTGTCAGCAAGAAACAAGAAACAAACACTATCAAACACCCCAACAAACAAAAAAATAAAAACACAAAAACTAAAAAAAGGTAGTACTTGGGGGGGGGGGGTGCAAAATGTGCATTTCATTTATTTGTAAAAATTGCCTGAAATTAGCTTAATTTTTTCTGAATTAGACATTTCTAGACTCATTTTAACTTTGAAACTCAACCCCCCCCCCCCCATTAGTGCCATCACTGGTAGTCTTTTGTTTTATTTCCTACTGATGGGGGGGGGGGGGGGGTTGTACTGTAAGAGCTGGTTCACATACATTTTAATAAAACATCCCATTATTACAGTTACCGAATACAAGTTCATTATTTTCTTTATACAAAAAAAGAAAGATTTTTATACCTTCATGTCCATCTAAAAAGGGCCCACTCAAGAAAAACTGTGCTAAAAACTAAATTACACTTGAAAGAATTTATCATTTTGTCATAATTATTACCTCCCCCATTTTCTAGAATGAGCTTCTCTAAAGTGGGTGGATTGTCGTACATTACCTGTGGAGTTCCTGAGTTGACGTTACAGATAGGTTGTCATGACGTGAATGAAATGCCTACATGCCTACACATATAATTACATAACATCACATACTCAGAACACGGCATTACCATAAATACTGGCATTACACACATTTCTCAGAAGGAAGTTACATGATTTCACCTTGACAGAGTACAATACAAAAATTCTGTTCATCAAAATCAATACTCTATTAAATGAAGCACAAAAATGCATACAAAGAATAATACATTTTTAAAAAATTTAAAAATTAAAATTAAAAACATTTAGAAATAAATTATATGTTATATAACGTAATATACTGCTTTTTTTTAACAAGAATAATTAATGAAACTTCCAAAACTTTTTACATGGTTTTATTGGTCGTAAAGTAATGTAAATTGATGTTGTGACGACCGATGTACTTTTTTTGAAAATTTCCCACCTACTACCCCCCCCCCCCCCCCCCCTCTCAACGAAATTATTCCTGGTTACTGGCATGGGTCTTCTTCTGGGTAGTGGTTGACCCGGAGCGAAGCGATGCTAATTTCCAGTTGAGGTCAGACAAAACCATGCATGCATATCTAATTGGTCAACAAACAGTTGGGAAACATGGGGTAATCCGGTACGGGGGGTACCCCGAACGCAGTTGTTGTAGCTAACCAGAGAAAGGGGCCATATGATGCTACCCTGCGGTGAAAGCGACTATAAAGTCTTGAGCTGACTGAGTGGGGGAGGGGGGAAGGTCATTACTAATTACTGGGGGCATTTGTACTTACATAGTCTGCTGATAAATGGAATGCTGTCCCTGTTCGGTAAGGAATTATCATGCATTTTTCTTGTCTAATAGTCAAGTAATTTACACCAATTTTGTCTATAAACATAGTAGACCGTATTCACACATAAGCTACACACGTCTAACTTTGAGTGTATACACATCGTTTAACTAAACGCAAACTCGTTTGTTTAACTTAAACATGTGTCATACTCACTGAAAAGGGTCTAACTTTAAACATGGGTACACTGTAAATTGGGTGTTTAGATCCTAAACACAAAGCTAAACACTATCTTGAAGACACTTTCTAAACATGTTTAATTACTAAACATGTTTAGATGATTATCATCTAAACATGTTTACAACCTAAACACTAATGCTAAACACTAGTTTGACTACACTTTCTAAATATGTTTAAATGCTAAACATGTTTAGTGTCATCATAAATGTTTAGCACTGAAACATGTCCATCACTTCTAAGATGATCAAATGTTTAGATTCTAAAATGTTCCGTGGCAGTGCATGCAATCAGGCTTTGTCAGTGGTTGCTATGGCCGTCAACATAACATGTTAGGTTGTGGTCAAAAGTTATAAGAAGTTGATGTGATATTGTTGGTAAGATGGTTAGATCCTATACTTAAATTCATCAAACTATTCGCTCATCATAAATGTAGATCACGGCATATGCTGTATTGAAGTTAAGTAAGCTTAAACTTCTACACACACACAATGAGCATAACAATTGATACTACATGTATAGGCTCTCACCACCTTACCTCGTAACGTCTCACCAACTCACTGAACAACATTTGTGACCATAACATATTTGACGGCCTCCCACGTGACATCACAGTTCTATTTGGTTCAATTTGAGATGGAAAATCTGATTTTCCATCCCAATTTACTAAATACGATGCCCACTTAGTGAAATCCAAAATGGCGACAGTCGCTAACATGACCCAATACGTTCAACCAATAACATTCAATATTGTTCGTCACGTGTTCAACAGATGTTTAAATGCTAAACGCCTGATAACCTAAACATGTTTAGGAAGTATTTACTTCATATAACGTGTGTTTAATTACTAAACGTATATGGCCTAATGTGTTTAGCAAGTGTTTCGACTAGCAAACGTTTAGACTTTAAATATGTAATGCTAAAGAATTAAACATGTTTTGTTAAGTCGAGTATGTTTAATTGCTAAGCACCTATCAAGTGCTTAGCAATTGGACACAAGCGCTCAGAAAGTAAACATGTTTAGATGTTTAATTTTAAAACACTCAATTTGCAGTGTATGGGGGTAGTTTAACGCACGTTTAACTTAACTCGTACACCAATTGTACGTCTTGAATGATAACTCAACTGTGCCCGATAAGATAAACTCGCATTTCATTTAGACACAATTAGACACAAAAACGAGAATATGGCCCAAAGAGTTTGTATTAGAGTGTAGGTTAGGGTTAGGGTTTTATTTTCAATGTTATGTCTATATTTTGACATGAAAGACATTTTGTGATGTAATGTTTTCACGCATGACATTGTCTCCCATCTAATGATATAATGCTGTGCGTGCCATATATTAATAGTTTTGTGTGCTATAATTTTGCGCGACAATTTTGGCTTTCTACAGCTGGTGTTAGCATGAACTGCAAACTTGTACAATGAAACTAATGTTGGAAGTGCTTCTACTCAAGTAAATAGGAAATTGACTCTTATCACTTCAAGCTATTTGGGGTCAAAATTAATGACGCCAAAATGCTACTTATAACTAAATATAACAAGCATTTCCTAATAATCAACCTAGCGGATGGGGGGACACCGTGAAGTTAGAGGTGCATAGTAAAGGAAGTTCTATCAGTGTTTTCTAGTTGTCTAAAATACAGGTATTCAAAGTATAAACTAAATAGTTTAACAGAGTTAGCCAGTTTCTAATTTGTCTGACAGTGAGCCTTTTTAGTGTAAGTAAAGAGTTTTAAAACTCATTACATATACTGCAGATGACATAAACACATAAAGCCATTGTAGATATGCTTCTGTATATAATTCTGAAACTGTTTTCAAGAATCCTGGGAAAATGTTTTTAATTACGCGCATTTGATACCTAATATGAAAAATTATCAGTGTTCATTACTGTAAAACACTATAATTTCGCAAATACTTTATTTCACGAATTTAGAATTTCTGATTTTAGGGGGCATTTAATTTTGCGGATCTGGAAATGTTACTGTGTTTTTTTCAATGGAAAATTGTGAATTTCGCGGGTATTTAATTTGCGCGAATCCACATCCCTCACAAAATCTCCGAAATTAAATCCCTCGCCAAATTAAGTTGTTTTACAGTATTAACAACCCATCATTGTTCTGAAAGAAAGAAGGACACACATTTATAATTCACATTAGGGACCGTTCATTATTTACGGTGGAGGGGGGGTTGGGACAAATTCGAGATTCGTGTGTCAAAATTACCTAACCACCCCTACAGCTGAAACTGAAAATTACATGACCCCCCTACTAACCAGTAGCTTTTTACACAACCCCCCCCCCCAAAAAAAAAATCAACTTGTCACATACTTAATAAGGGCTGTCTTTTTCTTTTGTCCATGGATTCGTTGGTTAGTTCTGTTTGTGCCCTCTGATTCTCTGAACGGCCAATAATACCACATCTTTTGATCGTGGGAAATTATACTAACTACATTGCAAACTTAGCGAGGCGACAAATTTGTCATATATATACATTTTGGGTGGTTTTGTGAGTCTTTATAACCCGAAAAAAGGTAGAATATCCTGACAAAAACGTATGAAACATTCTACTTTTGTGAGCTTTGGTGCAGAGCTGAGAGTGAGACGAGGTGAAAAGCATGCAAGAAATTATCGTTTTTAATCATATTAATGTTGGATTTTGAAACATAGGCTAATTAACATGTTTTTATACACCCCATGGCTATGTTTTCAACCGTTGATGATCATATTTATAAGTGTTTTTTTAACAGATCATCCGAGCAGGGCGTGCACAAAAAAGTTTCGCTGTCCGAAAGTCGTCTCGTCATAAGTAGCCTACATGTTTTGAAGTTGATAGGTCGTAAGAAAATGTGCGCGAAGCGCAGAAAAAAATTGGCATTTACACTCCAAAATAGCCTCTAAAATCACCTCAATCACCACCATCATAATAAAAGTTACACAACCCCCCCTGTTTAGGAATAAAAAGTTACATAGCCCCCCCTATTTCAACATATGAAAGTTACATGACCCCCCCTATATTTTACCCAACCCCCCCTCCAGCATAAATAATGAACGGTCCCTTACACTTACAGTAATCACAGGTTATTGATTGCATTCATTACAATACATTGTAAAGGTAAAATTAAGACGAAATCATACACTTCAATCAGTGGCGTGTCCAAAAAAAGGGGGGGGGGAGAGGTGAAGACCATGTCATCCATCACTCACTCATAAAGCCACAATTCTAGTCCAAACAGCAGCTTACCTGGGTAAAAGAAAATCACAATTTTGGATTATCATCTGTGAAATGATTCTGTGTATCTTATTGTTTTTCCATGTGACCTGTATTTCTGAATTTTCTTAATTTAAAATGGTCTATAGTTCTACATACACACCCGACTCCTTTATATTAGTATTAGAAACCTTGGGAATAGTGCATTTTAGGTCCCAGCCATGTATCCAAGGCTCAAGATAACAGTTATATTTTACCTGGAGCTACTTTTTTTCCAAAGTAGCGCCCGGATCATGTGATTTATTGAGAACCAGGAGCTACTTTCAGTCTACCGGGAGCTAAATTTTTATTAAATCGTATTGCCAAATCGAAATTCGATGTTTTGGGCAAGCTTCCCGATCGTCAACGGGCGTTGGTTTGGACAAAATATCAGCGCTCGGTTGTTTATTTTTCAGCATTACCGGGCGCTATGGCAGGAGGACCGAGGGGTAAAAATTGCCCAGCGCCCGCTTATCTTGAGCCTTGCATGTATCAATTCTTTTATGGAATAAAGTGCATCGTACTATTACTACCATGTCATTGATGTATGCCTGCGACCTAATCCGAAACCTTTCCTACAACAAGATTGGTCTCAATGACTGATAAAAATACAGTGTTACATAATTTCCCTGACATTGTCAAAATACATCCGAGATGGGTAATAATAATAATTGTGCATGGTATTGCATGTTAGCAAGAGAACAAAAAAAACCAGAAACTCAGGTATATTCATTTCAATGGATAACCATTTATTTTAATTAAAAAGTGTGTCAAATGCACCACCCTCCACCGGCATTTTTATAATAACAAATATATCCATGATTAAAAAACATGGGTGGACTATAACGCACAGAACGCAAACATTGACACAGTCAAATACCATTATGGTATACAGCACAAATAACTACTAGAAACACTCTCTACAGGGTGGTTCAATAAAACGTTGACAGTTGTTTGAAGCCACTTTTTTGAAATTCTGTATTTAAAAATTTTAAAAATCAATATTTTTCAACTATATGATCTTGACCATTTATGCTGAAAATATCGTTACAAATAACCTTACGGTTGCAAAATAACCGCTATTTGAACCAAGTCTGTCCCATTTCACTCTGTCCACGGGTACTGATTTTGCGACGTTACATTGAATACTGCATGATGAATTTCATGCAAGTAATCTAAGATTTGAAGAAAAATACTGATCGGGCCCGATCAGCATTTTACGTCAAACAGTATCCCCCTGCAGTACGCATGATAAATAACGCAAACCATATTTGCATAGAGGGCGTTTTTCAATAAATAGCGATGGTATTGTTTTAATCAAGTGTTGCTGTGTTTTTGTTGGTAGAAACAACAATGATGGCAATTTTTAATGTTCATCTTGAATTCTGAAGTAAATGTTTAAAATTTTTAAAATGTCAACAGCACTTAATGTCCCTTTAACTGCCTCTCAAGGGCCTTCTTGCACACAGACCATACAACTTTGCCAACTCATTGCAGAAGGGAACTACTTGCACAAAGATCGCACATAGCTTTGCTAATTCAATCACACTCAAGTTGAAACAAATCTCTTATTGACAGGAAATACATTCATTATGCACGGTCATGCTTTGTCCAAACAACTTAATTAGTTATTTCCAATTTGTGGAAGATCTCACTTATGTAACTATGATATGAACATGTCTTACGGGAAATAGTATCCTTTCGGTCCCAGCCATGCATCAAGTCTTTGATGGAATAAAGTGCATCATTTACTTACAACTAGGTACTTTATTCTACCGTGCGATTGATGCGTGCTGGGATATAAAGTACACTTTATACAAGTTAACTCTTATCTCCATTATTACCCTGTACTGATGCTTCCACAGTACCACATAACTTTATGTGAACATTACTTTGATCCCCAGGGGAGGGGGTGCTCAGTGGATCTGAGGTTTACGGTGATGTGCCGCCAAATAAGGTCGCCTTTTCACCTGTCTGGTAAACGGATGACTCCCCTTATTTTTCTTACTTTCTGGTACATTTATGGGTTCATTTTTTGTCAATCAAAATATCTTTAGTGGTAAAAAAAGGGTCATTTGTGGTAAATATATGGGTGGCGAAACGATAATTAAGTGGTAAATGTTTCGGTCATAGTTCAAAATCCTTGGCTGCACACCTACATGTACACCAAAATAATAATGGTTCTTTTGTCACTATGGGCAAAATCTTCATTTTAGGTAGATTTTAACAGTCAGAGGGCACTGTGATCTGAGGGTAACAGAAATACACATTCAGTGATTGGTGTCATGGTGCAGCACTTTAAAAGCATTGTCTGAAGCTCTATTATGAGTGGGACTATTCTCAAGTCAGTACCAAACATAAAGTTACAATCTTTAAAGTATAATATGGGGTATAATAATATAATTTTTGAAGGCAAGTCAAATTGGGCACTTCATACACTATACTTATCTACAAGCAAGGAAATAATGTTAAAACTAATAAACAATTTATTTTACAACTCCCCTTTTCTCGCCCTCGTGCTTTATGATCTGGAAAATTGGATAATTCCTTGGCAAGTTAAAAATCAGCTGTCAATCTGTTTTAGAATGACTTATAAGTAATATGTCACATACAATGATCCAATTAGAGTAAAACAATAGGGTAACGAGGGCCAAGAAACAGCTACGAAATGAAATAATATCTTAGCTTTCTTATAATAGACTACTGAATCACAGAATAGTCAAACACAGCTAGCTCTAGAACATTATTTCTATGCATTTGTTGAAAATAAATTACGAAAAATAAATGTCCGAAAGGTAGAGCGATAAATTATGCAACACATTTCCATGGAGATGAAGTCAGACATAGTTAACTAGCTCAGGGCAAAAAAGGATAATCTATCAGACGTTGACCTTTTAGTGAATCAAAGTATAAAATTCTTAGAAAAAGAAAGAAAATTGAAAAATAGTGTGGAATCTGGCTAAAATTAGTCATGAATAGAGTGCATACATTTAAACAACAAAAATGCTGACAAGTTTCAGGTCTAGTTTTAAACTAAACAAGTTATCTGTTTTTAAACCAAACTAGTTATCTGTTATCCACATCAGTTTGTATGTTGTTGCGTTCAACAATGTTGCCAAACATGCTGCACAAATCATCTGGCCATTATGAAAGTTATGTTTACAGGGAAGCTTGGAAATAGGGTATTTTGGGTCCCAGCCATGCATCAAGTCTTTGATGGAATAAAATGCATCATACAATTACAATGAGGTTCTATTTTCTGCCGTGTAATTGATGGCATGCCTGAGACCTAAAGCGGGAAGCTGTATCAATGTATTTCTCTTGGCCAAAGGAAACCCCTAAAGCCAGCTAGAATCTAGACAGCCTCTACCATTCAGGATCTTGATGACCTGAATTGAGTTGCTTTTAATTGGGATTACATAATGAATGATACAATGTTTTTCGAGAGCCATACTAAAATTCAAGGGGAAAAACACTAAATTAAAACCAAAAATACTCAAGCTGCTCAAGGCAGACTATTTTTAGCGAGCAGTAAAGTACAGCAATCTATAGCGTAACCAGTAGGGTGTAAGGGGAAATTCCCCCCTCCCTCCTTCCTAATATTTGAGACTGTCGGTTATTGTCAGCACTGTCAGTTCATTTGACAATGGTCATTGCTTCAAAAAGGGGTCATTTATGTGTAAATATAACAAAAATACTTTTTAAAACAGATGAATAACAGGGAAAGTGAAAACTTTTTGTTGCATTTCAGTTTTTCAAAGTGACCAAATTTTAATTTGTGGCAACCATTTTGGTTGAAGTCTGTCGGTTCGCCCAATATGAAAAACCTAGCTACGCCACTGAAGGCAATATTGTGTTTTTAGCCTCCCAGACGACAAAAAAACCGCCCTGTTCTACGGGCGCGAACCCCGGGGAGGGGGGTACTCGCCTAATACGGTATGCAGGAATGTGCCGCTCTAAGTCTAATGGGTCGCTTTTTTGCAAAAAATCCCTAAACATGGGGTATGATTTGTGCTGGAAAATCCCTAATAATGGGGTCACTTTTTACAAATGGGTCTATTTTCGCAACTTTTTGGGGCTATTTTCCCGATAATTTGCAAAAATTGGGTCTATAATGAAGCAAAATCCTTAGAAATGGGCACCCTTTTTTCCAAAATCACCATTAGAAATTAGTAGGGGTTTTGAATCTCCAGCGGCATACCCCTGACCAAACCAAATCTGAGTACCTCCCCCCCCGGGGCGCGAACAGACCTCTCAGGTAGGTTGGGCATGTTTGCATCCGTTCATATCATCCAGAGTGATGTTAATTATTTTCTATTTTAAAATAAAATCTATCAATAAATACTTTTTGTTAATAATAGATTTTTTCCCTAGAAATACATTTGAATCTCTGTTTCCAATCAATCTTTCATGTATGCGTTTTGAGCCTAAACTCAAGTGTCAGTAGTGTAAAAAATGGTTATTTTTGCCCTTTTGTGTTCTTTAAGAGGGCAGTCATTTATTTTGGTAGGGGCGGGGGATCCCAAAAATGTCATTTATTCTTTTTTATGAACCCCATTAATAAACACGATTATTTTTATGACCCCCTACTCAGATGTTGATTATGTTATGACCACCCCACCCCCAACACACACACAAATATTATACTTAATTAAACTGTATACAGGCCTCAAAATAAGTGATCAGGTAATAAATATGCTCTCAATTCCAACACTATAGCTCCTACATAAAAAATATTAAATTATAAAGTTCTAAGAAAATTTCTTGCCTTTAATTTGAGATATTACATGTGAAGATTGAATGAATATTAAACTCAGTTATGTGCCTAAAACCAAAACAATGTCCTTTTTTCATTTTAACATTTAGTTCGCCTACACGCAGCCTCGGACTAGCAACAGGCAGATTATTGAATAACTGGTAGCGACAATCGATAGTAAGATGAGGATTATAGATGCTTCAATTGATCAATGCAGCCAATACACATACCTGTCACACTGTCCTGCATGTTCAAAATCCAAGTGTGAAAACTGCACTTTGTTCAATCCTTTTCAATGTAGCGTTCTTAATTATGAACCAATATTCGTGAACAATATCTCAAATTTAAGAAAAGTAATTTCTTTACAACTTCATATTTTAATATGTTTACGTAGGAGCTATAGTGTTGGAGTTAAGAGTATATTTATTACCTGGTCAGTTACTTATTTTGAGGACTGTAAGGCCTATCTACAGGGTGTCCCAAAAGTCTATGCACGTTTTTGAAGAGTCTTATCTCACAAAATATAAATCATATGGTATTAATTTAACCATATTTTGATAGACGAGATTTGGGAAATTATTTTGATACCAAACACAACCCTATTGGTGAACCACCAACATTATAAAACTGGTTGAAAGTTTTTGGCCGTGTGAGACCTACCCATACCAAGTACCACACATTGTTGCTAAAACCAGGTGCGCATAAATTAACGGTATGAAAGCAACGTTGCGCATTAGTCACAGTTTACTGCTTACCTTGAAATATTAATGTTATTACCAAACTCTGTCGCTCACAACATAAATAGGCGCAGTAGACAACATTCCACAGCAAAAGTCTTCATTCAAGATTGTTTACAGCATAGATAATCGAATACAAATTGTATGGTTCGAAACAAATTCAGTTCAACTTACTCAACAAAAGTACAGAAAACATTTCAAAGTGAAACGCGCACGAAGAATATCCATTCTGAAGTTGGTGGATACATTTTTGAACACATGAACTGTGCATGATTTGTCCCGATGTGGTAGAAAAAAGACTGGTTGATCAACAAGTCACTATAAGACCAAAGAGATCTATTCGCTGACTTTCCGCAGAAAACAAGATTAAAAGATCAATACTGTTCACAGAATTTTGCGTAAGGACTTGAAGAAGTTTCTATACAAGATTCAGATCAAACAAAACATTTAAACTATATTTAACTATAGAAACGAAAATTATGTGTGATATAGTTTGTTGTTATGAATGGGATCACTGTAAGGTAAAATTTTAAATATTACATTTGACGGATCACTTTCCGTGTAACCAACTCTATACCCGTCTTTTTGTTAATCTCAATATAGGTATGGATTTATGAACTTTACTCCTCCGAAGTATAAAATTACATTTTTGCAGTAATATATATTTTTCTTCTAGGGTGGCATTACAAACAGATGTTATCACTCCAATGTTTGGTATCAAAATTATTTCCCACATCTCCTCTTTCTAAATATGTATTCATATTTTCAATACGACTTATATTTTGTGAAATACAAAGCTTCAAAGTCGTGCATAGACTTTTGGGACACCCTGTAGTTATGGTTATTCAGAATATTAGGGAAACAGTTGATGCGGAAGGGGGAAAAAATGAGGGTGGACAAATGTAGATAACATGTGCGCGAACAGCACAACATAAGTGGGATTTAATTTCGCGAGGGATGTGGATTCGCAAAACTGATAATTTTGGATTAAAAGTAACAGTCAAAATTCCAAATTCGCGAAAACTTTTGCCTGTTAAAATAGCAGCAATTATAAATTTGCGAAATAAGGCCAAACAAAGAAGGTCTCTCAGAAGCCCGCCCGCATTGGTATGTGAAATGAGCTACGGCGCGTAGGTCTATGCGCTGGGGGCTAAAAAACTTTTTTGGGGATTTTCTTTTGGATTTTTTTTTTTTCTTCAGATTTTTAAAAAAAAAAGTTTAAAAAAGTTCTCTGTAAGCTTGGATAAGCAACAACAAAAAAATTGCAAAAAGAATAAATAAAAAAAATAGCAGTCCTCATAGCCTATTTTCTAAAAAATAAAATAAATAAAATCGCACAGCACTTAGCTTTTTTGCACAATGTTTCTGAGACAGACCTTTGTTTGGCCTAAAGTATTCACGAAATGTTAGTGTTTTACAGTACACTCAACCAATTGGAAAATGATCAAAGCCATGATTGGGGGGCATGAGGGGAGAAAGGCTTGTGATCGGGGTGAGGGGCAAAACCGACTATAGAATTTATCATTTCATTTGGGGGAATCAGGGGGTGATAATGCCCCCCCCCCCCCCCCCTAGTTACGGCTCTGTAAATAGCACCCTCAATTTTCACAAAATATATAGACAATAGGTTAAATATATGGTGTTTCAGTCTATCTACCTACATGCAATTGTGACCCATCTTTCCTACCTATAACCCTAGTGTTGCCAAGTGCTATTTTTAAGGCACCATATAATCTTACCAGATTGGCAGACGAGCACCCAAAACTGCCAGAACATCCAAATTGTGTTGCTGTTTTAGAGGCAGAAGGCACCAAAAAACCACCCTTTTCTATGGGCAAACGGACCTATGCTCTCAGGTAGGATTGGTCGGCCGGGTGGTGGGTTTTTTTCTTCTTCCATTTTCAGCAATTTTTGACATTTTCAAAAGTGTTATTTAGGGACCGTTCATTATTTATGGTGGAGGGGCGGTTGGGACAAATTCGAGAGTTGTATGTCAAAGTTACCTACCCCCCCCCCCCCACAGCTAAAACTGAAAATAACATGATCCCCCTGCTAACCAGTAGTGTTTTACACAATGCCCCCCCCCCTCCCCAATTTTGTTTGGTCATATGTACAAAGGGTGCTGTCTTTTCCTTTGGAATTTTGTTCATGGATGACGTTTGGCAAATTCTGTTTTGTGCGGATTGTGCCCTATCTAAATGGCCAATAACTTTATGCCCCTTCTTTTTATTGTGTGAAACTAGGCAGGCGTAGCGAGCCGGAAAATGTGTGTCATATTTGATACATTTTGGTTGGTTTTGTGAGTCTTTATAACCCAAACAAGTTAGAACATCCTGGGCAGAAACGTATTGTCGTATTAGTGATCCAGTGCCAAACATCCTACTTTTGTGAGCATTGGTGCTAAGCTGAGACGAGGTGAAAGGCATGCAAGAATTATTTTTTTTAATCACAAAATTAGATTTTTTTTAACATGTGTTTATATAACCTGTGGCTCTAATTTCTCGACAGTGAACATTGATGATAATATATGTTTTTTCCAACAGATCCTCTGAGGCACAGGAAATATTTTGCTGTCCGGAAGTCGTCTCGTATAGTAAATGGTTTTGAAGATAATAGGTTTTAAGACAATTTGCGCGCAGTGCAGAAAAAAATGACTTTACACTCCAATAGCCTCTAAAATCACCCCAATCACCACCATCTTTATAGTTTAAAAAAAAGGTTACACAACCCCCCCCCCCCCTGTTTAAGAATAAAAAGTTACATAGCCCCCCTATTTCAACATATGAAAGTTACATGACCCCCCTATAGTTTACCCAACCGCCCCTCCACCATAAATAATGAACGGTCCCTTATTTCAAATAAAATTCAAAATAATTCTAGAAATGTTCTTTAAGAAAAAATTGGAGAGAAAAAATGGGTCGATCAGGCCCGTAGAACAGGGTGGTTTTGTTTCGTCGCCCAACAGCAGTGAAACAGAATATTTATTTCGTCAGCATGAAGATGCTTTGGACGCTTCGGACTCTGACAGTTTATTTTAACGCAATAACTCATATTCAAAATTAGAAACCAGTAAAACCATATTAGTAAATTCTGGTAAAATCACCCGTTATGAGCGGTAAAGTGAGGTGTGTCAGGATTGGTAACCATGATTGGCAATTCAAAGTAACACCTCAAGGAGCAGTTAAATAATTACTGACTATTGCAATGTACTTCTTAAATGGAAAGTAACCAATTCCTCATTTAAGTGAGCCGGCAATTAGGACATCCCATTTAAGGAGTCCACAAATAAACAGGAAATCAAGGAAGAATGAATTGTCATTCGGATCTACCAGATTTTGTACAATATTGACCCCGAAGCAAAAGTGCTCTGTACAATAGAGGTTCTCCCCGATTTGATCAAACAGTTTTCATCATTACAGACTGATAGGACAAAACAAGGTTGTTTCTTGGTGTGTTTTCCTGATGGTAGATGGTACATGTATTATTATAAGATTGTGCCAAGTAAAATAGGATCTTGGTTTGCAGGAGGGGAGGAGAGGTACCGTAAAACGGGGTGAATAGGGACATGGGGGTGAATAGGGACAAAAATGGGAACAGTTTTTTAAATGTCACCCGGCCAGTTTGTGTACCGTAAAACAGGGTGAATAGGGACATGGGGGCTCCGTGTCCCTATTCAACCTGTTTTACGGTACACAAACTGGCCGGGTGACATTTAAAAAACTGTTCCCATTTTTGTCCCTATTCACCCCCATGTCCCTATTCACCCCGTTTTACGGTACTGGGATATGCTGCTTAAAACCCTTGACCCATGTCTATTACTCTAGGATTTTGCAACTTTTAGGAAATGGTTGATTTGACATCACGTCTTGACAATGGTAATGCTTTATTATATGGGATCACTGAACGAAATCTCAATGAACTTCAACGAGCTCAGAATGCTGCTGCACGAATGCTCACAAGGACTAGAAAATTTGATAACATTTCACCTGTTTTACAGCGTCTCCATTGGTTACCTATTCGGTATCGCATCCATTTCAAACTTCTTCTCCTCGCCTGGAAAGCCCTACATGACATGGCACCTTCTTATATCAGCGATCTTCTCAATCCACATATTCCATCACGTCGCCTCAGATCTTCAGATAAACAGTTTCTCTCAGTTCCTCGGACACATTCTTCATATGGTGACCAGGCTTTCTATGCTTGTGCACCTAAACTGTGGAACTCACTTCCTTCAGATCTTCGATTCTGTGATTCACTTGATGGTTTCAAAAAGACTTTAAAAACTCATCTGTTTAAGATTGCTTATGATTTGACTGATTGACTTCTATGTAACTGTTTTTATATTTTAACTGTTTGTTTTTATTTGTTTTGATGTTTGCGCCTCGGAATAGGTTGTCTAGATAGATGGCATATTATAAATGCATTATTATTATTATTATTATTATTATTGACTGTTCTTTTTCTTAATTAAGCCCATGTCGAAGTATTCTTCACCTTTAAAAATCCTGCCGATTTTGCAGTCTTTCGTCTTTCACAATCTTTGTTTAAAATGAACATATGCCTGGAATCTTATCAGATGTTTGATTGCATGACATTTTGTAAATGCACGATATGAGGTTTACTAGTAGAATGCCACTGAAACTATCGTAACTATCGTACCAATTGATCTTGAGGCAATTTTCGATTACCCCATACAATGACCCTTGACAATATTGACATTCAATTTTGACTCTTGAAAATATACATATCCACGAGTTATGCACCTACCAATTGCATTCCCGACTCTCCTAAACCCAGGCATATCTAGGACTTGACCAGATACCGTATTATCCCTATTAAGCGCCCAGGGCTATTAGCAAAGTCATTTTGGGTGGGCGCTTATTAAGTTACATTTTTTTTGAAGTCTTTTTTTTTTAGAACAATTTTAGGGAGTAAATGTACACCTTCCATTCCAAACGGTATGCAATGTATACTTTCCACTCCCTGCGTGCACACTGAGGACAATTTTTATTTTTTTATATTGAGCTGAACAGTGAATAAAAAGATGGGCTCTTAGGTGCTCATTTTTGGTAGTCATTGGGAAATAAAGGGATGGGCGCTTATAAGGGCATGGGCGCTTAATAGGGATAATACGGTAGGCCTAAGGCCTACTAGGACTTGACAGGCCTACAAATCAGTCATAGTAAGACCCTGCATAACCAGGATAGGCCAGGGATCTTTTGATCTACCCCAAGATGTTCTGGTGACTTCCTAAATGAGTGCAATATTGGGAGGCACTTTTAAACTGTGATTTGCCAGGACTTTCACATTGTACCCGAGGTACAATGCACGGGGACTTGACTACATGTACATGCATCGTCTTTTTGTCCAGTGGCTACATGTTTGTAAAGAAAGTGAACCAACAAGAATTTTGCGTGTAGCGTGCGAACATTTTCCACTTTGCACCTACATGTATTTTTGCTATGATTGAGGTACATTTTATTGTATTTTGGAGACACATGCGCGCGTACAAATGTAGCGTGCGAAAAATTTCCATCTGTGTACTTTTGACCATCATAATTCTATGATTCCTCTTGTCAAATTAACCGACACGACAGTCAATATTGGGGGGGGGTCGCCCCCTCTGCCTACGCCACTGTATTTGTCCATTACGAGGCAGTGACGTATTACAGAATCATTCACTAAATGCACATGCATAGTTGAAGCGCTGGCATTCACACTCGTGCATAGAAACAGGTTTTTTTGTTGCCATAGGCTGTGTTTTTGGTTTCAGCAGAAATACTCGTTTAGGGGTGTCTGGAAAATCTGGTCATGCACACTTACAGTATTAAATGTGACCCCCCTTCCCCCGGGTTAACAAACACAAGCAAAGAGAGTAACACACCTGGAAGCAATTGTTTTGTTAAGAATACACACAGTTTTTTTACTTTATAAATAAATTACAAGAAATGTATAATATAGCCAGCATTATTATACTGTCTGGTAGCCAGCGATACTTTACAAAATAACTTAAAATCAACTACATAAACAAACGGCATACATGTATGAATCAATAGACCGATGGTCGGCCAGCCAAAGTTACAAAATTATGAATCGTAACCAATAACATGGACGATCCTTTTCTTGCATTGTCACATCTCTCTCTCTCTTTTTTTTTGTTGAAAAAGTAATAAATAGACAAAAGCACCTGCATGTCAAGAATAGGTCTTAATAATAATTTTTTAAAATACACACAATTTTTTCTGTAGCCAGTACATCTCTTTTTAAAATACATAAAAATATTAGATTGCAACACACTTTAATACTTTACTAAAAATTATGAGTTGTCTTATGAATAATGTACGCATTTTGCAGATTTTAATTAAGGCTAAAATCTGTGTTGTCTCACCTTCCAAAGGTCATCGGCGGGCAATTTGCAATGTTTTGGGTTTTTTTCCTTTTAATTTACTTATTGTCATTATCAATGCTAATTTCATTTTAAATTTGTATGAGTGAAAAAGAAAAAGAAAATATTTAAAATTAAAAAAAAAAAATCAAAGCTTTGTCTATCTAGGTAGCTGAGACAATGATTATCCTTAATTATATATCAGACCTCCAATGAACTTAGTCTTACATGATTGCATGTGAAGTGGTTGCAAGAAAAAGGTTGGGAACAATCAAATTGCATTCGAGTCATACATGTGTATTGCGACATAAATATCATATTCTTAAAAGCCATTTATTACACAGTAAAAATATCATATTTTAAAATATACAACTTTCTTTGTTTGGGAAAATGATTGAATGGATTTTGGTATGACTCAAATTTGATATTTTATCATTGGGCAGTACAATGTACATGTTATACTATTAGATAATTATCCACCAACAACTTTTTTCCTGCAACTGATCACACATTTGTTTAAAACCATTATTGTCCATTAATTTGTTTTTTTAAATAAAAACCACATATATCTGGATACTTGCTTCTGTCAACCTTCTCTCCATCCACAACTAATTAAATTCTTTACAATTTACAAATGCTGTGGATGAACTTTGACAACAGACAGTAAGTAATTGCGTAACTTGTATCAATATCCATATCGTTTATGAATGAGTTTGGGCTGTAAATTGTGTACACGAAAAGTTCAACTTTCCTGGTGTATTACAAAGCACCCATTCATTCTTAGCATCTAAAGAGCTAAAAGACTAATTTGACATTTCTGGTTGTTTTTCCCCCCAGGCTAGCCCATTTAATTTGTCAGATATTATGGAATTGAATGTAGTTGCTGGATTATTTATTGCCAAATATCACATTGATTTGATTTGATATTTCATGATGTCAAGATAAAAACTCCGCATATTTTCCAAATGTTCTCAGCATTCAATATCATCAAGACTTAAGTATTAAGTACTGTTAAGATAGAATGTACTCCTTCCAGCGGAGGAATAAAAGAGGGTTAATTTGTTGGAAGGGATGAAGAGAGTATGGTCATCTAACTCAGTGCAGTGATGTCAGGGTGTTTCTATTGATGGATCATTACTACTATAGTTTATTCAGTTCCAATTGGAGAGAAATATTCAGTTTTTATCTCTCAGCATGCAAAAGTAGTCCAAACAGAAGTACACGCAAGATTATGGCCACACGCATGCGTATTTGGCACAACCCACGCGTCAAGCATACGATGCACAGTAGTGGGCTTGTTGTTTTCATGCACGCCCGCCTCCTTCTGTATTCATTCGCAGTTGTAAGCAGGCTTCGCCAATTTGGAACTGATTAAACTATAACGCCTCATGTGCTGTCATTGGAATACACTCTGATGTCACTACACAGAGTTAAATGATATAAGTATCACTACATCGAGTTACATGACATAAGTATATAAGTGTTTTATGACAGATTGGGGTAGATGAAAGTAATGCTGAATATCTCAATTACCCATCCAGTGGAATACATGTATATAAATATATCAAATTTCCAGGACATTTCTAACTAATGCCAAGAAGTCCCTCCCACTCCCCTTTACACACACACACACCCACAAATCCCCACTCTGTCACACACCAATCCTAGAAATTTTGCAGCATTTTTTGGTACAAAAAAAGGTTATTTGTAACCATGGAAACAAGGCAATAGTGGTCCTTTTTCAATTTTCTTTACAAACATGTAGCACTTAAAAATGGCAAGGAATCATCTGTCGGTGATATTTAAAATGACAATTTTTTTTAAAAGCAGAGTATTCAAAATGAATAAATGAATAATGCATGTCACATTGAAAATTTCATAAGGCAATTTTGTGATTTAATTTGAAAGAAGGATGGGTTTCAAGCACAAAAATCTGTATATCTGTTCACAATTTTGGTTTTTAATGATGAATAAGGGAAATCTGAGTCTAAGGGCTAATTTGTTTCCTCTATCCTAAATAACTCCTCTGCCTACATGTGCTTACAATTACACCATACACACACAAAAATCTTGTGGCAGTAATATCACAGATATAACAAAATGGAAGTATGGAATAAACTGCAGTGTCCGACGGAAAGTTTGTTCTTTTAGACGTCACATAATCAACAATCAACATTGTATGCTAATTTCCAATGGCAATGGAATGACATGATTTCACAGTGAATGAATAGTATGCATAGTTAAAAAAAACACAGTGTACATTTAAGTTTTATATGCCGTACATGATACAAAAACAGTGAATGACGATCCAGTGCAACATTTGAGTTGTGGCAAATTATCAATTATGAATGTTAAGAAAACAATATTTGAGGTTGACTTATGGAAGTACATGTACATGTATGCAAGTGGCCATATGTTGAATTATGTCATCATCTATCTTATACAAAACAGTATGGCAGTACACTGCTCTAATATGATAACATAATCCGCCCTCATATTCTTGGAATCGGTACAATAAACTTCAAATCCGTCTCAAATAATCTTATTACATTCATGAATCATGCATCAATTAAAGAAAAAAATGCACTGAATGTTGGAACTGGGATTTTAAAGCTGATTATATATCTGAACTAAATCCAAAAACTTATATAATAATATAATAAAATCAGATTTTTTTCCTTTGCAGTTTGGCTGACACACAAGTGAACAAACCGAACCTATTTTGAACAAAAGGTCAACTGCCATTGTTTGTTGGCAAAATAGATTGCTAATATCAAAACTAGTGCGACCATACCCTGACCTTATTCCAACTAAAAACTCTGTATAATGATGTCTCAATGTCAGGCTGCTACATGGCAAAAAGATGTATCTCATCTCATAGCAAGTACATAAACACAGAAAGCTTACATTTACATCCTTTTTAACCTGGGTTTTCAACAGTGTTCAATTTGAAAAGTTCAAATTTCACCACCAAGTTTATGTTGCAGTTTTCCATAAAATAAGCTATAAAAACAGATTTACCTTGTATTATTACCTCAATACTCTCAGTCTCAGCTATTTCACTGGGTAAAATTATGGAGGGTCAAAAAGCAAAACAATGGCCAAAATATGTGCTGGTGCCATGATTTAATGTAATTTCCTATATTTATTATAGATTTTCCACGGGTGAGGGGAATTGCACACGCTGTATAGGGTGACTCAGTGAAAATGCTGTACTCTGATGTCGCTATAAGGCCAAGGGGAACAAAATAAGTACAATCCCTATCCAAACCTTTATGACAAAGAGGTGAGATACATCTTTTCGGTGCAAGAAAAAAACTGTAACACTTTCCATGCGGCAGGCGTCTGCAGAGGACATTTCCAAAATTTCACTAAATGTTTCAAAAATGTCAAAATTGTTGAATTTCATTACCATATTTGGAATCACCATGAGAAATGAATTGAAATAAGTACAAACATGCCTAGCATTGATTCAGTAATTCTTGAGATAGACTTGTAAAGTTGGGAAAGGTTTTGAAAGATCCGTTTTTTATACATGGTAAAACTAATAGCCGCATGGAAAGTGTTAAGAGACCCAGTTCCATAACATCAGGTCCATAAGCAAACAGAATGTAAAATGAGAAATGAACTTAGTCGAAATATATCAGTTTTATAACAACAAAATTGTCCCAAAAAACTAAGGTATTGGGACTGTATAATATACAATTCCCTTGATGCATTGCAAATTCAATGGAAAATATGGATAGTAAAAATGGTTATTGTAACACGCTAAATCAGCGGCCTGCAGAAAATATTGATCCTTAGTTGTGATGCATCACGTCAAATGGTACATTGTCAAATATTTAATTTTGATAATATATCCCATTGAATATAAGCAATCTTTTTTCAATGATGTGCCTATTCTTCTTTTCTATTTCTAAATTGAGGTAATGAGTTTAAAAATATGCAGATGGTATACTACAGGTATTTCTATTGATTGTTGTTATTTTTTACTAACAATTTCGCTCATTAGCTAGAAATAAGCTTGGCAGACAATGTGTACCTGAAGACGTGATGCAACACATTGACAGTTTTCTAAACATTTGTTGTACTTTGTTGTATTTTAATACAACTTAGGAAGAGTTACGATATCGTTCGTAAGTAGCCAAGATGGCCTTCCAGTCTTAATTGAGATGCAAAATTGTTGAAGTGAAGACAGTCCACAAACAACAAGAGCCGCAAGAAAATGTATCCAATTTGTTGATAAAAAAGACAAAATTGGTTTTCACACATCCAGTATAAAATTAATGCACAGCTCTGTAATAATCAAAGTACATGTATAATAGCGGTGTGATGTTGCGTCACTCCAAGACGTTGGCTAGTTCTCTCTGGAATCGACTTGACGCAATCCCATCGGTGTGAACTATATAATAAATAGCATCCAGAATTTAGTCAGTGTCAGGTGGCCAGTGGTTCTGACAGAACACACATATATCACAAAAATATTTTCTTGGATGTTCGTTTTATAAATATTACATTTTACAATTTAAATAACAAAACACTGATTCATCTCAATAATCAGAGAGTTTATTTAAAAATAGCACAGTCCCGGCCGGCTGAGGTTTTGGTATTCATTCTGCAACAACGGCAACGACGACAACGGCAACGACGACGACGTCACACACAGATCCACCTGTGTTTCCAATCCAACACCCATCGTGGTTTCTTCACCATGAAGTTCATTATAAGTAGTACGGAGCAACAAGGCACTTTGCTGCTAAGTATTGTAGTAACAAGGCAGTATTTCTTGTGATGGTGGAGGGGGAGGGGGCGAATGATCTACTGGTAGAGGATATATCTCTTGATCATTGTTGGTAACGGAAGTTGGTATATCTCCTCCAGGTTCTCTTTGCCCATCTGAAGACGGATGGATCGCCGACATAAGTCTTGAAGCGGTAGAGGTGATGCTGTGACAGAAATAAGATAAAAGAAAGATGGAACATTACAAATGTGAATTTCAATTGGGGTCATGCGAGTTACCTGATGCATGTATTATTACTAGGACTAGGGAAAAATGCAATCTCATTATTTTCCTACCCCTATGTACTACCAACTACATACAAATGTAGGGCTGGGCTAAGAAAAAATGCAATCTTGTTATTTTACTACCCCTACATGTAGTTATTACCTACTTATGGTGAAATGAGGGAGGGAGGAGGGAGATGGGCACTATCAGATTGAGGAACATTTAAAACAATTAGGCATACATTTCAACTCATGCCATATTGTTTAAAATTACAATACAAGCTGATTGGTCAAAACCCGTGGTAAATTAACTTCAAATGCTTCAAACAAACAAAGAGATGAAATGCTCTTTGTTAAAGACATCTGCTCTGGTTTCTACTCTTTGTTTGTGAAGAGACATTTAATTTGAAGTCCCATTTAAATAATTCAATGGTCAATTTTGATTAGGCACTCAATGGGTAAAAGCTTATGGATCAATAGCTTCATGTTTAACATTATAAATGTAAATTAAAAATATTCAATATTGTATGTGGTGGGTTTCTATTAATACATTTTTTTACATTATGATACAAAGGCTGACTTCAGCTATTTTACTTTGAGTTGGTCAAATACATACTCAGTCTTTAGCATTGATGGTAGCTATTAAATTGTATATCAATCAATTATGCAAATGCAACAACTGGCCTTTGTTACTTTTTCACTACTTTTTTAATTGTTAGAAAAGGTTCTCCATAGAAAAGAGTTTATTAAAACCCTGTGAACCACACATATTTCATAAAATAATCAGGCCAAGTTTTTTAACAAAAATCTTTTCCTAGTAAAGTCAGATATCTTCACTAGACTCATTATATCTGTTTAATATTTACATTTCAAAACATTCTGTGAATCAGTTTTCAATAGATCATTCTATGACAAACAATTATCGGAAATCAAAATCAGTACTAGTTCAAGGGAAATGTGACTGTAGTGTAGTGGGATTATATTTACTTAACAGTTCATTTACCCCTTTCCAATAACATGCAGTTTTTGTCCTACTCACATTGAAACGATTGTTCCGAATAATTGTTCATAAAATGCTGTTACACTATCTAACTTTACAAACTTATGCTAATTACGTCAGTCACTGTATCCATGGTAACTAGTAAGTATTCTGGCCAGGATGAAAAAACTTAATTATTAAATCACGTTATGAATGAATGGGTGCCATCGGGTGGGATGGATTGATTAATTAATTACATGGCTATTTTCAGTTAATTAAACATACATCCCTTGCACATGTCTTTATTTTGTAACTTGCTTGTATCTGGTTTTCTATGTAGCTGTCATATAAATGTAATGTATGCTTCTAATTTTCAAATTATTTAATGTTTACAAATAAATAATGATAAAACAAAACAGAAAATCATGAAACATAATTTCTTTGAATTTTCTTTTCATGAATTTCATTATGTAACTAATATTATGTAATTATGTAGATCTGCTGTTGAAATATGAAGAAATTATAAAGCCTAGCTTGCTTGGAGACCAACAAAATTTTTACCATTTTTAGACAAAGGTTCAAAATGAATGATTGGGCACTTCAATTATCAAAACCAGTCAGTTTCAAAGGATAAACAAGATTACAAGTATACTTATCCAATTAACCCGCCACTATTAATAAGCACTTCTAAGACCATAGACATAAATTAAAACATCCTACAAATTACTAAAGAGTAAAACATGGCAGCATGGAAGCCATGGTTGTAATCATCGAATAAGAGTGTTAACTCTTTTAAAAGGAAAATGATCGTTAGACTCAAGAAGTGACCAATTATGCATCGGAGACAATTATGTGAGGCCTACATGTAGTACCAACATGTAGCAGGATATGGGTGCAGTGTTCCTATACCCTACCACTGCATGTCTTCAATAGGGGCTTTTAAAGAATGACCCATACACTTTACAGAGAGGAATAAAAATGGTAGGGTATTCAAAAGTTTACCCAAGGGGGCTTTTGAATAATTACTTCCTTGGTTTCAGTGAAGTAGACAAGAGGCTATAATGCTATTCCTGTTTGGTCATCACGATGGGCATGTTGTACACCCAATTTGTGTGACCCAAGTATTATTTGTTTTGAAAGTTTTGAGAAACCAAACCACAAAATCCTTCCTTTAAAATTCTTTGATTGGATAATTTTATTTTTTAGGTTGCCATACCACTTTTGTGTAGGTCATGGGTGAATTTTTGTGTGGGTGTGGGGGGGGGGCTCTTAATTGCTTTAAAGGCATATTATGGGGTAAGCTTTAGAATAACCTACCATTTTGATTCCTTACTGTGCAACTGTATGGGTCGTTCTTTAAAAGCCCCCATTGAAGACATGCAGTGGTAGGGTATACTAAAGGAACTCCGATCTTTTCCAGGGGGCGCCCTCTATTTATGATTTTTTTTAGAAAGTAGATTTTCTTGTAGATTTACATTCTGATCATATATCAGAAATATATTCGGAGTTACAGAGCGATACGATACCTAATTACTTCAAAATCATTGTTTAAAGAGTGAAAATAAACTGTCAGGTCTGCCCGACAACTTATTTTTCACTCTAAAGGTTTAATAGTGGTGCCAAACCTGAGCCCCCATAAATTCAACCGAGGCTATATATATATATCCTATTCAAATAGCATCTCAAACATGGGTGGAAGGTGGAAAATATCAATTCCTATTGATTTTTTCTAAAGGTAGGACTAAAATAAAACTTTCAAAATCTTTTGGAAGTAAAATCAATGTGGTATATAATGTATACTTACGTTCAAGGCCTCCTAGGTATTTCATGGTGATCTCACAGTGTCCCCAGACTGCACTAACGATGGGATACAGTGTCTTTCCTTTAAGTCCTCTAAATGCTATTCCAAGGAACTGTCCATCAGCGATGTAACTCAAAGTGCCTTCGTCCATATCTAGTACCATCAAAAACTTGTCTGGAACATTGAATCCAGCTTCAGTTCCTGGTATAAGTGGATAGGGCATACCAGACTTGTGTTTTGCATCGTGGAACAATTTCTTACGTCCCAAGTCCCATCCCCACGATTCGGGATTATTTCCTACAAGTGACTGATATCCTACGCAGTGTAAAGGGGCAGTTGAAGTACAAACACCAACAACAGCATGTGTGCCCCTTTGTCTTGTATTCCATGTAATCTCAAAAACATGTAGTCCCCTAGAAAATCCCGCTTTACCTCGTATACAGTCTGTGCTCTGTGCAACGGGATGCCTGTGAAAAGTTAATGGGTCATCCTCTTTAACAAATATATTCAGTGACCGGTCCTCCTCATTCCATGCATATTTGTACTGTTGTTCTTTGTCTGCTGCTGGCATATCCAGTAACGTGTCCAGCCGATTCGGCTTCACCAAATCCCCACTATACGTGAGTTCTCTGTGGAGAGATTTGTAAGAGGGTTCTCTGGCAATCTGCTTCATCCCGCCTGAAACTTTCTGACCCATGACAAGAGATCGACTCATGCAATTGCCCGCCGTCGTGGCTTCCGAGTGACCCGTAAATAGTATGCCCTCCAGTGTTTCAACAGAATCAACACCCGGTGGAAATATAACCTCCAGCGGTTGTCGATTCAGTACAGTAATTATAAAAAATGTAAATCCAAATGGTAAGAACAAACCCGGTTGGGTCACCTAGTAATGGTGAACATGTATATTCCGTTTCACACACAAATATGACAAAGAAAAATGGTCGGATTCGAAGCTGTGTGGTAGTACTCCCACACAGGCACACACACAGTCAAGCTCAGATGAGTAAGTGAATACGTGCCAGCTACAGTCAGCAGTCTAGTTCTTTATGTGGAAATCAGCTGTGCTTGTTGTTGCTTATACACTTGATAAACAAAGGGATTCACTGCATTACGACATCAACTGGACTGGACACAACCATTCTGTACACAGGGGAGAAAAAAGAGGGGAAATTAGGTAGTGTATTAATTCATTTCCTTTGTGCGTGTGTATAGCGCATGTGGGACAGCCTTGGCAGGATATTGTAAATAGAGATTAAATCAATATAGAATAATGATAATCGTCCAGATTTTTGATTTCTTTGGAACACTTAGTTAGGTCAACTTATTCAAGGATTTTAATGATAAAATGTTATCCTAAAATAATTAATAACATGGGGCCACAAAAAGTAACAATCAGTCAGGAACTCATGAAGAGGCTCAATTAATTATAACAATAGCATACACAAATTGGACAGGAAATACCATAGGCATTAAGATCATTAAACTTAACATAAATGTTTGGCAAATTGAACAAACACCATCAGAAAAATAAATGAAGCACATAAAATTTGAATAAAACTGGTGTGATTTTATAATGTCTTTTCTGTTGAAATGTTTTAAATCATTTTGCTGGGTTTTTTTTATTAAATGGCGAGCTATAGTATTATAATGCAGTATTGTACTTTGTGCTAGATAGTATACTGATCTTAACATTTTCCATGCGGCTATTGGTTTTACAATATAAAAAACAGATTTTCAGAAACCTTTCCCAATTTTCAAAGTCTATCTCAAGGATTACTGAACTAATACGAGGCATGTTTGTACTTATTTCAATGCATTTCACATGGTGATTCCAAATATGGTTATGAAATTTAACAATTTTGACATTTTTTAAACAGTTTGAGACATTTTGAAATGTCGTCTGCAGACGCCTGCCGCATGGTAAGTGTTAATACTCTTCCTCTTCTTTTCTCATAACAAAGTAATTTTATGAAGAAAGAATCCTATCATTAGGCCCCCTAGAGTGAAATATTGTGCTACTAGAAAGTACAGGCTGCTGTAGAAGCCTAGTAGTAGTATAAGTCAAACAATAAGGCCTTATAAGGCCAAATAAAAAAATTAACATGTTTAGCATCCTGACTTTTTCAACAAAAAAAGGAAGGAGGAGGCCCTTTTTATTTTTTATTTTTGGCACTTTTTGGAGCAAAATCATTCCGATTAGCGACACACTTTGTGAACCTGAAAGAGGAGGAGGCCTCTTTTAATTGTTTTTATTTCATGGTTGTGATGAGGGGTTGGTCACCACAAAACTTGTTTAAAATGCATTATAAGAGAGAAACAAAGCTGGTACAAACATCTTAAACTCTGATACACCTGAACAAAAAAAGTTATGACTGAAATAATTTAGAAGAAGAGAAATTAAAGCAGACCCCACAAAGGAAGCGAGAGGGGACGCTAAACATGTATTTATTTTTGTACAGTCCTAACTCATCAGTATCATTACAATATTTACTATATTGTACTCAAGGATAAAAATAATGCAATTTGACAAAATACTTTTAAAATAAAATTGTTAGAACTTTTGATACAATGAGCAACTAACTGTATATAACATTTCAGAAAACAAAGAAAACAAGAACAGTACAAAACAAAATAAAATAAAAAAGATGGGAAATTACACCAATGTCAATTCGGTATTACACAAAAGGAAAACATTACCAAATTTGGCACAAGAATAGTAACAATCGAAACAAATTGGGCTATACAGTGATAATTCCCATGTAATTTGACAAATGAACAAGATTTGGTGCACTTCCTTCCAACTACGACACAATACTACATTCAATAGATATTTCTTAATTACCGTACTTATATTTGCTTTTAATTATTAATATTATTATTAGACAATTGTTTATTTTTATAGAGTTTGTAATATGGAACCCTAGAGGAAAAAACAACTAAATAAAATCAGTATCAATCATCAGTAATGTATCCTTCATTCTTGATAACAAGGATTTGAAACAAGGTTGTATGTAGTATCAATTGACCTTAAATTGTTAAAAATAAAGGCTGACTGTTTAAGTTGCTGTTCTATTCCCTCATTGTTTCCATTTGATACTAACAACTACATGTATTGCAATACTACTGTTAGTAGGGTTATGCAACCTTTCAGCTTTATATACAAATAAGTTAAAGACACATAAATTGAATATCCATGATTCGATTCATATTGAAAGAAATATTCAAATATATCTGAATTGCAAAAAAAGATACCCCACCTCCATCTGACATAAATTGAATATCCATGATTCGATTCATATTGAAAGAAATATTCAAATATATCTGAATTGCAAAAAAAGATACCCCCCACCTCCATCTGACATAAATTGAATATCCATGATTCGATTCATATTGAAAGAAATATTCAAATATATCTGAATTGCAAAAAAAGATACCCCCCACCTCCATCTGACATAAATTGAATATCCATGATTCGATTCATATTGAAAGAAATATTCAAATATATCTGAATTGCAAAAAAAGATACCCCCCACCTCCATCTGACATAAATTGAATATCCATGATTCGATTCATATTGAAAGAAATATTCAAATATATCTGAATTGCAAAAAAAGATACCCCACCTCCATCTGATCCCCACCCCCTTCACTAATAATAAACCTGACCAAAGACCCTAATAATACATTTTTCTGCCTGCCTTTTGATTCTCTATCTTTCAATTGTCACACAAAGCACCAAGAGGCCAAGTTAATTGACCATAAAAGTTAAATTTCACCACCTATTGTACTGATAAGTATTGATCTTAAATCCCTTTGATCATTATTTGAACAATACTGTTAGAAATCTTCATACTTTAAGTGTCCAAGCAAGGGGGACAGTTGTGTCTAAATTGGGTGTTAATCTGGCTTAACAACTCATCAAGTAGTTCTCCCATCTTGACCAACACAAAACCATGGAGTTATAAATAGATTTATGATTTTGTGGCCCAAGCTTGCGTTAAACAATTGACAAGAGTTGGTTCCTTTTGCGCTGGGGAACAATACTGATTGTAATAATCAACATATGATTATTCATAACAATTACATACAAGCCCTCTTCCATTATTCATTTTTTACATTAAAAATCTTTACATCATTTATTATGCAAAAATATTCATTAACACACTATTCAACAGCTGCTGGTATAATGGACAAAGGCATTAGGAGTTGAACACAGGTACAATGAAATGCTTATGTTTTTGTTTGTTTTTGGATTGTTTGTAAGGAGTTATTTTTGATTTACTTACTTAAACCCCTCACACCTCTGCCTTGCACACATTTCACACTGTTTAGTGTTGCACTTTATTTCGTAACAGACCATTCATGTACTATAGTTTAATCAGTTCCAAATTGATGAGAAATATTTTGATATTTTGGCACGCACAAATAATCCAAGCTTACACGCGCGATTATAACCACTCTCCAGCAATCCGCTTGTACAGTGGCTTCGCATCTACAATACTGAGAAAAAGTACTACTCAAATCCCCCCACCCACACACACACACTTGATCTATGCAATTTTAGATGGTGCTAATATTAATAATACATGTTGTATTTCTTGGTATATTGATATAAAACACTTCAGATGTTGTGCTGGCAAAGGCTCTTTTTCGATGAAAAACATCACTGAATTACAATCGCGGCCATAATTAGTTGGAACATCCATGTAATAATGACCCTTTCGTGCGTTCCCGTTTGCGCAAAATGTACACTATCAAAACATTGCTGTCTTTGACGGAAGCCTTAAAGCCTTTCCTAAACATTAATAACTCCCCCCTCCCCACTGGGCAATGTTGGCCCTTCCCAGTATCCCGTAACCCAAAAATCATGTTTCAACATTGATCCAGGGGGAGAGGGGGAGTTTTTAAACACACGTATAAAAGTGTTCCAACAATATTGGCCGAGATTGTAGCCCTTCAATAATCTAGTAATAGTATTAGTATTAGTACACCTGTAATTCATTACATTTCAAATAAATTGCATCATCACTCCTCGTCTTATACTAATCTATAGCATTTCAAATAGTATAAAGTAATTAATATTAATTAATACCAATAATAATCCATTACTGTCATAATCTTAATTCCTACGTAAGTATATATAATTTGTCTTCCCCCGTATTTGCGTACATGTGAGTTACTTTACCGGGGGTGGATGAAGTATGAAGTTATTAACACATTACAACTTACAAGTTCAACTGATGACTATGATAAATACCGGTGGGGGGGATTAATCATTTTTTGACAGGGGTGTGCTGCTGCAGGTTTGAAATCCTGACCCATTTTTAGGGGTGTTTTTTACCTTTTAAAAATGGCTGGTTTGACTGGGTTTTTACCCATGTTTGGGGTTTTCCAGCACAAATCATGCCCCATGTTTAGGGAATTTTAGCAAAAAAGTGACCCATACCCATATATATGTGAGTATCCCCCCCCCCCCCCCCCCCCCCCCACACCTTCCTCTGGATAGATATAACAACCACAAGTTCTTCAAGGTCTCCTTGGAATGCCGTAATCGGGACTATGATACACTAAGTCAACAGGGTTATCAATATACACGCTCATTGATTACTCATCATAACCAGTGCTGGAGCGATTACTCAGTTCACAAGCATTGTAGTAGAATGTTCACAGAAAGGGTACTGTACTGGCGGTAATTTTTGCACACATAATTTTTTGTGCTTTGTCGATTTTGGAAACATTTTGATTGTTTTTAAATTCACGATTTGAAATGTCGTTACATAAAGACGTATACAAAAAAGGAAATGTATTTTGGCATTTTCATTTTGCAGTCTGCATTTTTATTTTTGCAGTCTGCTTGTGCGACGTGAGAAAAATAATCTAATGTGAAAATGTCTGCATTTACAGTAATAGATTAGATTCCTTTGCACACAAATAATAGAACAACAGGTTTTATCTTTGCCCTATCGAACAATGCAATCACAATATTGGCATTATAGTACGGTATACTAATATTTAGAAGTCACCTGTGTAAATAAATATCAATTGATTTGATCTTTTGGGAGACAAAGCAAAAAAAACCCAACAATTTCTAGTTTTATTAGCATCAAAAGTATTAATGTTACGTTTATCATTGTCTACCGAAGTACGTTGTAATAAGCATAATTTACTGGTCTGGGTCAAATAAAACATATATGTATGTTTCCCCTTCGTATAGCAATAATAGCGATACAGGCTGGTGATGCTGAATGACTCCCATTAACAGGTAAAGCCCATTAACCATCCTCCACTTTGTGAATGACTATAGACTGAATCATACTCTTATTAATCATGCCGAAACAATAACACAACACAACAATTCTATCTTTACAAATATTATATGTGACTCATATTGACATATAATATAATGGTATCCCTATGACATGTTTTAATAAGTAACATTTGACCATAACAGTCTTTTATATATTAATTCTAATACAATTACTATGCATTCATTTTATAGGAGGAGCAAGAATTTTATTTTATGTGCCCCGGAAATTTTTTCTTTTTGTTACTGTATCACATGTCAAATTACTGTTATTTTTATTGCAATTTTGCAAGATATCCCCAGAACAATGTGAAATATGCAAAAGAAATAGTACAACATAAATGCTTACATCTTTGGGTTTTGCAGTCCTGTACACACATTTTCAAAATAATGTTGTTTACTGTTATAAAACTGTATTTTAAAACATTTGGTCAAATAAAAGGGTTTCATCAAAATATCCTATATTCATCTCAGGCATGTGTACAATTTGCTCTTTGTTGAAGACAACGGACAAATAAAGCATTTCTTCGAAAGCAGTCATGGTAACGATTTGATTTTAGACAATTCTACAAATGAAAGCTCGAACAACACTTTAGACTTAAATAGCATTATAGAAGATACTAAAATTCGAAGAATGTTTTGCTATTAATTAATGGAAATGTTGATGTCGTCTGTGGCTTTGTGTATACTTTTAGATTTTTTTGGTAAACCATGTGTCTGTCACACAAAATTATCAACTCAGTTTTTTAGGTTAATCTATAATTTAGGGGGTATTTTTGTACTTTTTAAGCCAAACTTTCCTTAATATTTGTTGAAAATTGAAATATTCTTTAAAAAATATATCAGATTTTGACAGTTCCGGATCAATGGGGAAAAACAAAGAATTTTGTACAATATGAGTACAAAATATAAATATTCAGATAATAAAATGACCATTTAGAAAATACATTTTCATAAAAAATTGGTTTAACATGAAATTGGGTGAGTAAGGTTTCTAATTTATTACCATGAAATCACCTAGGGTAGGATCTTCTTCTCTTTAGAATGCATATGTAAAATGTAAAACTCAAAATTGTAATAAGGCCAAGTAAAACAAGATCTCGTCCGAAGGTTTTGAAAAACAGAAGATGCAGGCACTTTTTGTTTTTGTGCAAAATGGGCGATCCAAGAGGGCGGAGGATAAGACGGAGAATATTCCACAGAGGATTTGATGCATTTGGATAGACTTATCACATAATTTATAGTAGCGTCATAGGTAGTATTTACTCCACCTGTGCATAGACTGCAAAAGAGGATATTTTCACGATTGAGAAAAGGTGCAGATTGTGAAAATGACTTGGATTTTCGAAAATTTCTTGAAAAAGACAACGAAAAAATAGAATTAAAAAACAAATATTCTTGATGCGGCAGCCAAAACGGATGCGCGCGAGAACGAGAAACTACTATATTTTTTTATTTGGCCTAATTGCAATTTCCATGAGCTAAAGCAGCACATGTTCCCCAAATTGTAATAATATCTGCAATTTCCACAGACTAATATTAAAGCAGCACAAGTTCCCTGTGATTTTGTTTCAAGGGGAAATGGTTTAATATTATTAAACATTGGTACCCTTCACATCTATTGTTGAGGTGAAGGGTAGGATAATAAAGAGAAAAGGTCATAAGCATTAGGAGGTACTAAGGTTGCGAGGTCACAACAGGATGCAGTCTTAATGCCAGATAGAGTGATCACTTTTAAAACTTATACTAGTATTGATACTATTACTAGCTTCTAGAGGCAAAAATGCAGTAACCAGTTACATATCAAGGCATATTCATATCAGGTGAAAAAAATCTGAAATTCCCTGAAATTTTAGAAAACAGTAGACTTTTGTGCTAAATTGCCTAAAATGTGGCTAAATAAATGCAAATTTAGGGGGAAATTTCTACATTTGAGAGTGAAAAATATCTACTTTCCGATTTTTATCTACAAAGTATCATGCCTGAATTCAATTTAAACAATTATTAGTTTGTCATTTTGGTTATAGTTTTTGTTTCATTTCCTTTAATCATCATCAATTTACTTTTAGGCTATCCATGCCACTTTTTAGCTAGAATAATTTGCTAAATCCAACTGTTTTGTAATAAATATCATGGGCAGAGGTTTGTTAGTGCTTGAATCCTCCAGTCTTTGCCACAGAGCTCTGGGCTAGGGTTATGGGTTAAATAAATTGTAGGCACTCAATAGACATTCAGGTATCCTGAACAAATTTAGTGGGTACTTGGCTCCCAGCCCTCCTTATATCGAGCCACGCACATCAGCTAACATTCGGTAAGTCAATGACCTATAAAAGCTCATTCAAAAAAACATAGCCAGAAACTCCCCACTTCTCCGTCTCCGGAAATAACTATTCGATACAATGCTACCATAAAGCATTAATCTCCTGTTTACATGTTTGATATAAACGATATTTATATTGTACTCCATCCTCTGACTCAGATGGATTTTAACCTGTATGTACACAACAGGTCTATGTAAATTGAATGCTTTCAGGGTACCGTCATAATATTTGTATACTCTTTGGATTAAGGTAAGGGGGGGGGGGGGGGGATACCTTAATATATTATTGATATAAAGTTTTATCAGCATTAATTGCATTCATAGAACTATGAAGGATGACATTTGTGAATAATTGTAGGGTATCTTAGAAGACCAACCCATGAAATCATCTGTGGTTAAAAGCTGTTAAAGACTCAGATTGTGAAGGTGGTCGTTAACCTCACCCTCAAAAGCCAATTACCTATATTGGCTTTTTTCGTAAGGGGGCGGGGGGGGGGGGATACCTTAATATTATTGATATAAGGTTTTATCAGCATTAATTGCATTCATAGAACTATGAAGGATGACATTTGTGAATAATTGTAGGGTATCTTCGAAGACCAACCCATGAAATCATCTGTGGTTAAAAGCTGTTAAAGACTCACGATTGTGAAGGTGGTCGTTAACCTCACCCTCAAAAGCCAATTACCTATATTGGCTTTTTTCGTAAGGGGGCGGGGGGGGGGGATACCTTAATATTATTGATATAAGGTTTTATCAGCATTAATTGCATTCATAGAACTATGAAGGATGACATTTGTGAATAATTGTAGGGTATCTTAGAAGACCAACCCATGAAATCATCTGTGGTTAAAAGCTGTTAAAGACTCACGATTGTGAAGGTGGTCGTTAACCTCACCCTGACGCCTATATAAACCTTCTCAAAAGCAGAAGCAGTCATGACATGATACATGTATTTCATTGGGTAACATTACCCTAACACTTAGCAGTGAATAAAGCAAACTCACAACAGTCAGTCAGCAACTCCCATATAATTATTTGAAACCGTTTTCCCCCTTCAAAATAAAAAATAAACCAATTGATTCATTTTCCCCGTTAAATATTGGTTTCAAAATTAATCATCTGTCTTTTGAAGAAACCAGTAAGTAAACAATAAAATATATAGGACTAGTACTCTGCATAAAAGCTTACATTAGCATAAATACAATTTGGAAGCTACTTGTTCTTTTCTAGGTCAGATATTGGACCAGGAAACCGTTACTGGTTGGACTATAAAGTTAAGGACAACACCTTTGTTAATGGATTGGAATTGATCGACCAGTATCGATAATAATTTATCATTGATTGTTATAAATGATTGCTGCCCAATATTGATATACTTTCTACTAATGATTGAAAGTATTGATTGTGGACACAATTTTGTCTGTCATTATTATTGATAGACATGTCAGATCCAAAACAAATTGAATAACAAAACCTTTGATTTGTAATTGGAATACATATACCACAAACTTAGTTTGTTAAAGATTAAGGTTTTTGCACTCACTGAAAGATATTTTTAGGGTATATATCTGCTAAAAGTGAATTACCATCCCTACCTGTCCTCTTCAAATACATTCGGTAAAACTGTGACTGTTGGCGTATTACATGCATATCAAATTGGATTAGAGCTTGAAATTGGCAAACTTTAGGACATGTGCAACAGTGGCTTCTTTCCCTAAATTGCAGGAAGGTAAACAGGTATACCCGACCACTGGCCAAATACAAACAGTACAGAGAAATTTAAGCAACAAAATTGCTTCCTAAATAAATCCAAAACCAATTGATTCAATTTCCTGATCAATTTGGTGACAATAAACCTACATTCAAAACTAATTTTCACATCTTTATGAAAGGTTTACCTTCCCCCACTGTGGTTTCTTTTTAAAGAGGAGGCAGATTCAATAAGCAGAGAATTCATCACCACAAACTTGTGCAATATGTTCTTGCTTTGAACTTTACCTGAACCCTTCGAAATAGTCCGCAGATCTTGCTGCTTAACAGCATCCTGTACAATACTTAAGTAAATTATAATCATAAATGTAAAGATATCCTTGACCTACCTACATGTAGAACCAGGTTTGTGGAACATTAATAAGGAAATTCAAATTGGGACAGTTAGCAATGTTGCTAATACATAGTGAGCCCAAAAGTTGTAGTCAGACAATACCGAAAAATAGTCCAATTGTTTGTTTGATTGGGACAAGAAAACAAGAATGGATTAAAAGTAGCCCAAATTGGCGAAACTGGCATCATGAACTTACTAAATGAAAAGCTCCAAAACAAAGCAATTTGTTTCAAGAAATACCACATGAGCTTCTGAATCACAGCATTGGTAGAATTGAACAATAGGTTTGAACAATGCTAGTCATTGACCTTTGATGACCCCAAAATATGATGGGCCCACCTGGTGGATTGAATTCCCTCCCGCCAAACCAGAACACCTATAAATGTTGGCACCGGTGAAGGTGTATCCATTGTCAACACAGGGTTGTTTGGTGGACAAAGCAATCATATATTTATACACATGTGGTCCTATTACAATGGGTTCACTCATTAATAATATATTCCATAATAGGTTCGTTAAATTCCAATGGGTCATGTGACTCATGTCATTATTCTATTCAATTTATAGCGTAACGTTTTTGTTAATCAGTAGATACAGTGGGTCTGATTTAAACGATGCGTTGTTCTGAAGTGTCATTAGACTAATAAAAGTTGATTAGGAATTTCCCTTCAAATTATTCTAGCAAAAGGGGGCGGGGAAATTCTTTCATAATTCACTATCTCTATAATTATACAATACAAAATTGTTGCACTTTTAATCAATGTTTGACTCAACAAAATACAACAACAAAAATTGGCATAATATAACATTGTGGGTTGGTAAACTGGTTTATATCATATGGTAAGCAAAGATTTGAACAAAGAAAAAACAACAACTTATAATTAATTTGTATCCAAATGGTTACAATTCACCAAATAATGAATTATTTTGACCCTTCAGTTTTCTGAAGCTACAACAAATAAGGCAGATATTGGCATGTAATGGGAACAATCTACTGTAAAAGTGGAAATGTTTGCGCTACATTTATTTTCGCGCTTTTCGCGCTCAAATCAGCAAGCGCGAAAATTAAAACGCGCGAATATATTCGTTTTGTATGTAGGTCTATGCATGGAAGCTCAAAATCGCGAAAATAAAAACAAGCAAAATTGTTCAAAATGTGCAATGCGCGAAGATTTACACGCGCGAACATTTCCACTTTTACAGTACAAATGTATATACATTTCAATGGCCTTCTATTAATTTCAGTGTTTGGGTTATATTTGGAGTCATGGGCCCCAACTAATGTCTAAACCCTGTGGCTATTTGTCACTTCCTAAAAATATATACATGCAACCTTATCAGAATAAGAAATATGAAAGTCACGTTATTTTTGTTCTTATAAATGATAGTCTAACTAAGTAAAAAATGAAAAAAATTACGCAAGTCCAATGAAAAAGCACCTAACCTTTTTACCATCAGAATGACCATTGAAGAAGGGTTGTATAGTCAGTCAGGTTTTTGTTTTGTTTCAAAATGTTTTGTTTGTTTGTTTGTTTGTTGTCATTGTTGTTGGGGTGTTTTTGTGTTGGTTAATTAATATTTCCTTGAAAAAATGCCATTTATTTTTAAAACATTTTTTATTCAAAATGTATGGGGTTTTTTTCAAATTTAACAAAAACATGTTGTTTTTTCCAATTTTAAGACAAAAATCTCATATTGGGAAATCTCATAAATGCTCATAAATATGGGCAGGTCAAGCCCATATATTACAGCAAAACATTTCCCCCAGTCGCATTGGCTGGGCATAACCAGCCAACACCCAATCCATATCCTTGTAACTTAATCAAATCAATACATAAAAGAAATATAGAATAAATAAAATAACCACAAATAAACCGAGATAGACCAAAACAATGTTGTTTCACCTGCTGCTAAAAGTGTGATTCATATCACATCAACAATTGAAATATTAAAACTACATCAAAATTGCTCATTTCTAGCACAAAACTGTTCACATTTTATCAAAATTCAATCAATTTCATTTGTTCACAATTTTGCTCTCACTTTATACCTCCCCTCCCTATAGTGGATTAAAACATATTTTGTTTTTATATTTTTACATTTTGGCACAAGTGGTCAAATGGTGCTCAAATAGTCCTCAAATTGCAGCAACGTGGGAATATAAACTTTTTTAACAGAGAGCTTCATCCATTGGCTTCATCATCCCAACAAAGAGAAATCCAACTGTTGCATGTACAACTAGGGCCCATGTGGACCTTAGCACATCAAAAGGGTGCAATTATATATCAATTAATCAAATATTACAAGTTTGTAATATTGTAAATATTTGTATTATACTTTAAAAAGGCTGAAAGATTTCAAAAGCTGCATTTTGTAAAACATAAATTATTTCATTTTCAGAAAAACACTGATTTCCATAGATAAGTACAGTTTGGGTTTTTAAAAAAGAAAGTGACATGGCAGAAAACGTGAACCAAGTACTCAACTCTCCTTGGCTTAGCTAGAATACACTAGCTATGGGGTGTTTTACTTCCAAGTAGCATATTGATGATCCGAAATGACTTTGACAGGTTTCACTGAATTCTTCTTTAGAATATCAATGGCGAACACTCGCAGACTGCACATCAATGATTGAGTGATATAATAGGGAAATATGGTTTGCTCAGCTTCTTAACCTACCCATCCTACACACTACAAATCCCTACGGTGCTAGCTGCTGGTTCCCCAGGGGAGGGGGAAATCAACTTTTTTGTTGTTGGTAGGGGTGTGCCAACCAGGGTCTCAAAAAGGGGGCTTCGGAACTGAAGAGAGAATTTTATGACAAAAAATATGGTCTTAAGAACTAATTTTCTCGACATGAATGAAACATTAATTTCATGTGACAAAACATACCCACTTGGTTGTTTCTAACCAATCAGAAAGCAGGAAACTAAAATACGCGGAGTGCATTGAAAATGTCTAATTGTACTCCGTGTGCACACCAACATCAGCATTCAGCACGCGTGCATTGATTGTTCTATTTTCTCTTGAAACGACACATGCATGTATTGACATTTAAGTTAAATTATGTGCAGCTACAATATATATTGTAGTTAATATATCTGTGAAATTGAAGACATGAACACTGAAACTTGAAATGCCCTTCAAATTCAATACATTACAATCTGGGGAGCGCTCACAATTAAGCTAAAAATAAACTTCCTTTCATAGTATTCGAAATATTTAGTTATTTTAATAACATGCTATTTTTAAATGAAATCCATATAAATCAATTCCTGGGGGGTATATTTCTTCCCGCCTTCCTGTTCCTAACAACATAGTTACAATATTATCAAACAGTTTTCCATTTATTACTATTAGTGTGCCCCGTCTTTGTTTGTGTTGACACCACAAATATAAAAGCCATGACAACGCATGCAAATATTTATCACATTGCTAACAACGTGTGTCAGAATCCACCATGCACAGTGAGTGTATGTAAAGTCAGTGTATGGCAGTGTTTTAAATAAGTTGGACATTTTTGTGCTACAATGATAAACTTTCACTGGCACCAACAATTTGCTTAAAATAATAAAAATAATAAAGGCCAAAATTTAAAATACCCCATCACTTTAAAAGTCCCATTGATTGAAGACATGCAGTGGTAGGGTATTAACGAAATCTGTCTTTGTAAAGGTACTCAAAATCATGGTAATTATCAAATTAATTAAAATAAAACCGATGAAAATAACTACTTATTAGTATAGAAAAAACAACTTACATGTTCAGGATTCAATGAACTCAGGCATTGACTTTGAATCCAGAATTAATAGTAGTTCCGATCTTCATATATCCATGGAAGTTCCATGATATACTAGTATTATGTCACACAAAAGTAGGCCTCAATAGCTGTTCATAACTTTGTTGATAAAAACCTTTGTACTGAGAATTATGAGTGATCACAGAATCTTGTTGAGGATTGACAGCATTCACTATGATAACACTTAAATACATCACTCACCACAACCTATATTTAACCATTTGACAACAGTCTAAAACCGGTTGAGGTATTTTGTTTTCCAAAATAAAATCCCAGCCTATATGTGATTAGCTTGATTGCAATATCAATTAGTTTTGATGACTCAAAGCAAAAATGCCTGCATTGTATTCAAGAGGTATTGACGTTTGAGAAGAAAGGTTTGAATACACCGAGAGTAGTAACAGTTTGATTGAGACTCTGTTATCGCTGGAATAATTTCAGTTTCCCATTGAATTGTGCTACCAACTTCCTTCAAATCAATTGGTTCATTCATATCAAAAGTGTATGACTTGATTTTTAACATGGTTATTTTCTTTTCTGACAACAAAAACACAGTCTTATTCTAGAATAATTTGAGTAAATTGAATTACATTGTACTTCAATAGTTTAATCTAAGGCTACAGGAAATAGTAAGTTTGTGATTTTGGCCATGCAAAACCTTTAATTATTTTTGGATTTTTTTTCTTTCTCTTTCTTCAAAGTCAAACCTTGAAGAAAAATGTATATAGTTATCAGCTCAAAATATTGGTCGCACTCTTCTGATGATTTAGACCCAGTTTCAGGCCATGGGGGGGGGGGGGGGGGGGGGGGGGCTACGTGTAGATATTTATTAACCCTAACCCCAAATGTTTATATCTTTATAGACACATTTTTAGCATAATTCATGTTATCGTTGGGCAGATCTCGCCATTAACTTGTTGAAATAAGGATTGACAGAAAATGATAAATAATTAATGAAAGTCATTAGTGACTTCCTGATTTTTTGAAAAACCTTCAAAAACTCTTAAATTCATATCAATTGGCCTAATAATAGAAACAAAAATTCAAAAATAAGATATTGACAAGCCATCAATTTTAATGTAAATTTCTGACAGAGAACTTGTCCCACTCACTGCTACGCGGAATCAAGAAAAGAAATGCATTGATAATTGTTGAATAGATGACAGGATATGGCATGGCCTAGTGATGATATTGTCTGGGAAAAAACACCTGTTATTTTACCATTTCAAGAACACTTTCTAAATAGTCCTTTTTGTGCAAAAATGAGGACACATTTGCTTTAAAATACTCTCTTTTACACTTACATGCACAGAGGACATGGGGGTCATCAAAAATTCGACTTGCTACTTAGAAAAGATCACATAATAATTAATATGCCTTTAAAAATCATCTTACCTTGCCGGCCCCTTATACACTTTCAATACCAATATGTTGCCATGAAATTGTCTAATATTATATAAATCATATGGAAAATAAAATAGAAAATGTCTATAAACTATAAGTATATTTAGGGAAATGCATGTATGATTTTGTCATTTTGTTTTGTTACTTCCATGACAATAATTTCAAATATTCCAAGAAAAATTAAAGATTAATCCTTCAGTCATCAATGAAAATCAAAGTTCAATAACATAGTTTCTATAGCTATCATAAGCTATAAAGGTCAATAACCTTTGATGAAAATGTGTCACAATGGCAACCATACACGCAATGTAACAGGAAGTTGATAGCAGCCTCTTTTGCAAAGTATCAAGATAGCTAGTTTTTGCCAAGTTGTGTTTCAACATTATTACACATGTTGATTTTTATTAATAAGTATTATTGTAGCATGTTTTCATTGGGGACTTTTAATAAATGATGCATACACACACAGTGAGCTATCAACATGGTAGGAGCCAGATCTATCTTTAAAATGAAAAAAAAATCAACAAAATGAGATCAAAGAAAATTGTCCCTTTACATTAGAATTAGATTACTACCGACATTCAGCATTTGCTCAAATTTGAGCCAGGCTTCCACCCTTTACTTCCTTAAATATGACCAGAGGTAACCTATTACATATGAATCACCACTTTACCATGCTGAATTTACATACAACCCTATATTACCCTGTATTAAATTCGACCACAAAATATGGCCTCAAAGAAAAAGCCAATTGAATGCTTTCTTTGCCCCATACTGAACATATTCATGTGTCTCCCATGATAAATGTGTGAATGAATCATAAGCTATATCAAGTCTTCATGGGGCAAACCATCCTCATTTTCGTCCCGGGGGGTACTCACCCAAGACGGTCCGGGGGTGTGCCGCTCTAATGGGTAGCTTTTTAGGCCCAAAATCCCTAAACATGGGGTATGATTTTGTGCTGGAAATCCCTAATAATGGGGTCACTTTTTACAAATGGGTCTATTTTCGCGACATTTTCGTCTATTTTCGCGAAAAATTGCAAAAATTAAGTCTATTTTCCCGATAATTTGGTCTAATATGAAGCAAAACCCCTAAAAATGGGTACCGATTTTTCCAAAATCACCCCTAAAAATGGGTATGGGTTTTGAATCTCCAGCGGCACACCACTCCCCCCCCCCCCCCCCCCCCCCCGGATTTGCGTACATTTTTTGTAAATGCCCTCCTTGTTCTACCTCCTTCCCATCTGAACTTTTGCACCCATGCTGAAATGAAATCATGACATACTGCATGTATATAATCTGGAAAATAGTTCAAGAAATTTCTCTCTTTGTTTGTAATAAATATAACAATAACGTCTCTAGAGAATCCAAAAATAGCCAACATTCAGCATATGAATATGATACAAAACCACCGTGTACTGTAAAAGCTGACATTTTTACGGGCGGTTTTATTTTCGCACAAAATATTTTTCAGCGAAAATTATAACACCCGAAAAAAATATTGTTTTCAACATTCATGCAGTGCATTCAGAAGGTCGCCCGCGAAATAAACCATTCGCGAAATGTCTATGATATCAAAATGCGCCAAAATATCTTTACGCGAAAATATTGGCTTTTACAGTATTTGGTTCTTTCTGTTCTTGACAAGTCTTATACAATCACTTATATTTCAGTTCAATCAATGTACATCTGATATAAATCACTTGCAAGTTCATTGACTGCAGACATTTAAGAATTGAGCAATATGCCTAATAATAATTTTATTATTTAATACAATAACAGGAAGAGGGCACTTTTAAAATGTATTTTCGTCTGAAAATCTACAGACTGAAAACTAAGCAAGTCAATTCAAAACACAGAACTTGAGCTACAATGTAGCAAAAAATATGAATTTGTAAGTATGATTTGAACCCAGAATCTCTATGTATAGAACACTACAGTCACACAACCAGTGGCGGCACCAGCATTTTTGTACCAAATTTGGTTAAACTAGACCAAATTTGATAATTTTAAACAAAATAAAACAGATACATTTTGTCATACCAAATTAGCTAAAGACCAAATTTGACAAGTTTAGAGAAAAATGGTAAAAAAATTGTGCCCATCTTCTTTTTTCATGCCTCCCCCCAAAATTGTTTATGATGCTTGCGGCCGCCACTGCACACACCTTACCACATACGGCACCCAATAACATATGGCCTACATTGTACGGATGTATATACATAGACATTTTAAAACTGCTGAAAGGTTGAAAACCCCATTCCATATTATTAGAAAACATAATGCTTGTGACCTATGCCTCAATATTAATCATTAATTCCTATTTATTCATTTATTCAACATGTTCGAGAGAGGCTGAATGAAGGGTTCGTTCTATCAATCCATCTCACAGTTACCTGATACACCATGACCATGCTATGACTATGCATGCATGTCTTACTGATGATCGTGACATCTTGCTATTTTTATCTTCCCATCATAGTAATTCCTATTACTAATGCCGAGTCACAGGTTTTGGGAATATACCTATGTACATGTATGTATTAGTGGACATCGTCCAACACTAGAATTTATAATGGTTTGCGCTTTTATACTCAATCATGAAAATAAAAACCTTCACATTTTTCTATAAGAATTAACATAGGTCTAATAATACATGTACATGTATGCAATCAAATGAACAAAAATTGTTAAAATTAAGCAGGTGAAAAAAATTTGGTACCAAAATTAGCATAAAAATTGAATTAATAACCACTTTAATGTTTTATGTTATGTCAAATTGAAACATATATTTATAGTTGTTAAATTATTATTTGTATGTAGCTCTTTAACTATACAAACAAGCAAATAAAAAATAAAAATAAAAACATTTTTCGAATGAAGTTGAAAGTCATCATTCATACTTCCATTGTCTATGTGATGACAAATAAATGTCATATTTATTATATAGAATTGTTAAAAAAATTGATGGACTATTAGGCCAAATAAAATAAAAAACATGTTTCTCGTCCGGGTTTTGGAAAAATAGGAGGGGCTTTTTTTATTATTTATTATATTTATTGGAAAAAGGATCTAAATTACCCTGTTTAACAGCGTTTTAGCCCATATTTGGCATACAGAATGGTGTCTGCAAAAAGGAGAAGGCCCTTTTTATTTTGCTATTTTGACAGCTATCTAGTATCAGCTATAACCCTCTAGTGATCACAAAACTCTCCACAAATGCTTCTGATACAATTTGCAAAGCTATAGGATAGGTTTAAACTTCTGAAACATCTTTTTTGCTTAAGTTATGACTGAAAGTGTGCAAAATAAAAATAAAATTGCCAAATCTTCAAAAAGGAAGCGGAAGGGGACGTGAAACATGTTAATTTTTTTATTTGGCCTTATAATATTATTAGTACAACCTGCGGTACTACAATTGCTCTTAATTATTAAACACAGTATTAATTTAGTACACCCACCTCCCACCCACCCATCTTCATGTTAGCTAACCGTGATGATGTTACGGTTTAGTCAAAACTAATAGTACATGTACGTCACAACATCAAACACTCATCTAACGACACGCAATATTTCATACCATGCTGTGTACAGTCACTATGGCTAAACATTTGTCAGACGCTACGATCAGCTGTTCACTATTTGAACTATTCACCGCTAGATTCGCAATATACAGTGTAGGAGTACAACATGCTAGGCGAGGTGGGCACAAAATAATTCATTTGGTAATCTAACACTAATTAGTTTCAATGATACTGATAGAGTACTGAATTTTAACGAGATGTAAATTGTTGGATTTGCTTCACATTGCAATATTTCTGATCATATAAATGGAATAAATTTAAATTATAATAATTATTGTGACTCGATCTACAACTATTGCCATTTGTATTGAGTTCTCCACTTTTCCAATAGATAAGATTTAGGGTAAGGATCCCGGGGGGTTACTTTCGCCAAAATTAGGATAGGGCAAATTTGGATATAGGGTAAGAGTTAGGGCTAGAGTTAGGGTTACTGTTAGTGTTAAAGTTAGGTTATGGTTAGGGTTAGGAATAGGGTTTATTCAGTAGAGTGAAATAAGAAATCTACAAATTCTAGTGCAATCATCAATACTTGTGTACAAATTTCCAAGTTCCAATTAATTATTAAAAGTGGCACAAAGAAGAGTATGATAACACACTTACAAATTCGGTAAAATCCTGGTGAAACAAATATAAATTATCTTCCTTCAATCTTCTGCAGCATTTATCCAGCTTCCTAAGTTTCACAAAACTATGAACCCTGAGCCTATTGGTGCTATTTAGCAGCCAAAAAACATGTGACATCTGTAAGCTTTCTCACCGAAACTCTTTCACAATACTGAAACCCTGAACTCTCAAACCTTCAAAGATGTTATCATTTTATTGTGTGCTGTCGCCCAACCCTGCTGAGTTTTAACCTCTTCAAAACTGCAACCATTCAATAGCGGTCAATTATCCTATATACCCATTGTGCCATTGGATGCAGTTCAATACATATTGCTTTTGTCCTTAGCTCTAGTTCATTTTAAGCCTCTTTTGATCAACAATGGCTGAATGTGTGTGCCATGTCCATTACAAAGGCTAATTATATTCATACTTATACGGATCTAAAAATAAAACCTATTTTCAAAGTGCCTAGCATTAGCAGATGGAGAGTATGGGAGAATCAATGTGCAATAAATATCAGCAACAAAGGGATGCTGAATCCAAGTCAGAGGATCATACATGTATAATATGCGCATAGGGTGGGGTTGTCCAAATAGCTCAATAGCAATATGGTGATTTTACTTCAATTGTGACTGTACTGTCAGGGGGGGGGGTACTTGAAATTATTTGATTCTTAGCCTGTGTCCACAATTTCTCAGTGAAATGAAATGTTTGCTTATTGATGATATTATTTTCAGAAAAAAATAAAACATTGAAAGCTTGACCATAATCTGGAGTTGAATTATAATGTAAAAGCTGAATGCAAACTGCTTATCCACAAAAAATAGCCTATGTAAGCATAGATCCTTGAGAAGTTTTTCTCAAGGATCTATGGTGTAAGTAAATGTAATAAATATAAGAGGACCTGACGTTTCGATTCTAACAGAATCTTTATCTAAGGGGGGGGGGGGGGGGGGGGGGGGGGGGGGGGGGTGGTAGCCATGGTGTTTTACTCATAATTTATTTGTGTTTGTTTTTATTTACAAGTAAGAAATAACAAAAGCAGTTTTCTCCTTAGAGCCAAATCATATGTACTATCATCATAACAAGCCTTGAAACTTTGTCCCCAACTTTAAATTTGAGGGTCAAGCAGAACTCAATAATTATACATGTAGTACAACCTGAAGGATAAGGAATCATTGATATATTGCTTTTAATCAATCAATGACTCTACAATGATCAATATGCATGCCCCTTCTTGAAATAATGCAAGTATCATTTTGAAAGCCTTGGCAATTTGTAACCTTCTATTTTATTAATCAACTCTACAATGATCAATATGCCCCCTCTTGAAATGAAATAAAGCAAGTATCATTTTGAAAGCCTTGACAATTTGTAACCTTCTAATGCAATAAGCTGAAATATATAAGTATTCAACATAAACAAGGCCATCAAATAATAAACTCAAAGGAAATAGGAATTCTTTTAATGATTAGGCCTAATGCATAACCCTTAAAAAGTTAAATGCTTTCTTAATGGCCCTGATTTGAAGCCAACAAACAGTTGTATTTATTAGATATATTTATTCTATTGTTGACTATAGGAAGTGGGTTTTGCTTCCTTTTCATGAGGCCTAATAACAATGTATTTTGCTGCATCCTGTTGGCAGAGTTCTAATATTGAAAATATGGTGAGAAAATTAAAAAAATTGAAAAAAATGTCAGAAGTTTTAAAATCAGAAAATGCCAAATAAATATCAGCCAGCTTAATATTAAGACTACTTTCTTTTTTCACTTGAACATTTTCATTTTATTTTTCAAAAACACAATTGAATGGTTATCTTTTCAGAAAGTAAAATATTTTCTTAAATCACTATCTCTTATCAATGCAAAACAATAAAAGATACAGTACCCATCCTTGGATTCACATTGAAACCAGTTAATCACTAACAGGTAGTCCTAAAGGTTAAGCCAGTTCATATCATTAATTTTAAAACAAGGCATTGTTGGATTAATTTCTTTAACTGTGAGATCATTATTAAATCCAAAATACTATTGTTATTTGAACAATATAACCAATAATATTTGTAAAAGCCGTCCCAACCTGGTATAACCTTGACTGTCATGCACCTTGACATCAAAGCAATAGCTAAATTGCGTAGATAAATTTCTTGCACTTCACAAAGAAACAAAACCATTATCAAATATAAATAGTTTCCAATACAAATCAAATAGATGGGTGGGCTCATCAACTTATCTCATCAGCCCAATTGCATGACATTACCAAAAATATACTGCCAAATTGTTACCAAAATGATTTTAATAATATACAAAATGAATAATAAACTACATTGCAGTGGCGTAGCCAGAGGGGGGAGGGCGAGAGGGGCGATTGCCCCCCCCCCCCAATATTGACGTCGTATCAGTTGAGATTGGCACTGTTGGTTCATTTAACCAGAGGAATCATGGAATTATGATGGTCAAAAGTACACTGATGAGAAAAAAATTCCCACACACACACACCTAAGATTCATGCTTAAAAATGTCAACATATTTCAAAGGATACTGTAAAAGCTGAAATTTTTCGTGGTGGTTTTATTTTCGCGCAAAATGTTTTCCCGCGAAAATTATAACACGCGAAAATATTGTTTTCAACATTCATGCAGTGCATCCAGAAGGTCGCCTGCGAATAAAACAATTCGCGGAAGGTCTATGATATCAAAATACGCGCCCCCCCCCCCTCCCCCGGTCATTTTGCTGAGACTCTTTCTATTATATCACGTCACAAGTCACAATCCAACAGTTTCAAAACACACTGTTTGCAAGCCTATCGAGTCGGAAAAAATGGGGTTTTGTACACATTTTTGTTGGAAAAGGGTCAACAATTTGGTAAAAAGGTCCACTTTTGCCAAATTTGACACCCTCCCCCTGGTAAAAAAAGTCCACTCCGGGACACAATTTACCCCATAAACCCAAAATAAACCTGGTTACGGGCCTGAGTTACATCATGGAATGGTTACATGAAGAGGCCTGTCTACATACATGTACTTCGCTGACAAGTGATTCTGACTGCGAGTGAGTTCTCCTTTAAAAATCCACCTCTGCATCTGGGGGTTTGACAAGTGCGGCCAACGAGCTGAGTGACTTTACTTGGAACAGGACCTATATCTATTATACACATATCTCATCCTGCCACTATATTTACTTCTTGTGACGTCTTAGCTCACTTTCCCTGAGGATGATGTCATATTTCTATCCCTTGCGATCACCGATCTCAAATCAACTTCTTGACAATAAACACCACCTGGTTCTTACTATATTTTCAACTGAATGAATTCGTGGAAAATATTAAGAAAAAGATTTTATGTAACAGTTGTTGTGCACAGTAGACTATTTATTTTACTTCAAAATAACATTAAAGTTCTATAAAAAAAGGACCTAAAAAGTGAGCGCCCTCTGTGAAAATAGTGTAATACAACCGCTCGGCCTCGCACCTAGCATATCGTACCTGGTTACTTGGTTTTATTTTTCATTAAATAACTTTTTTTAGGTAATGTGTTTGCACAGTGTGTAATAAGTAGTTCAAAAGCTACATAATATTGTACAACATACTTCTATGTTTTAATGTTTTATACTGCGGTTTTATGCTCTGATACATAAATGTACCCCCGGAATGTACCCCTTTCCCCCAATTTTGCTCTTTTTGATAATGTTTGTGTTTTGACAATCAATTTGAGTTTGAAACTTTGAGTTTACAAGACAAAGACATTAGAAACAAATTGGTTTTGTCTTTATATCTAAAACAAAATTTATAAGCGATCAATCTACAAAAAGTTGTATGGTGAGAATAAACGTTGTCCAATTAGAGTGACCTGTCCGTCTTACTTTCAGTTTCATTGCCAAATTATGAGGACAAAGAAGGACCACACCATGGTACAAATAGCAAGCAATTCTACAACAATCAATTAGAAATAGAATTACAACATAGTTGTTTAATTAAAAGATATCTACACAACATAATGTTGTACTCGCAATGTGAATTACTACTTACATGGACAAAGAAACCCTGATGGTTGAACACCCTTTAGATAGCATTAACACGATTGTGCAGAATTGAATATCTTCAATACAACCATATGTTTTGAGCTTAAAACCTGTATCATCAGCAGCTGTGTCCACAAATAAAATACAGGACTTTGTATCCCTCTCTTCTTATAGTCTTTACGTTAGTTCAAGTAGAAGAATTCATTGTATACAATAGGCCCCATATAGATAATATAAATTATAACCAGGGCCAGGTCACACCGACACAACAGATGGCCTGCCTGGCCGGCAAGCCGGTCTCTCTTATGCGCACTGCTTGAGAACAAAGAGTAGCACACAACACAAAGCTGATAATTTTAGATAATTTTCACCTACCATTGAATGAAATCTAAGATAATTTTCTGCTTATGGTAACTCCACAGTATGATGATGGTAGTATATCCTTGCCTTATCCATATGCTGCTTTAAGAGTTAATTTATAGCTGGTTAGATGCACTGATTTATAGAAAATGTAGCCTGTGTTTTGTAGGAGAGCTGAGTGCAGCAGTCCTCCAGCTAGAGAATATCGTTTATTATTGTCCTCTCACTGGGCTGGATGCTTGGATGGAGCAAGAAAAAAATCTCCTGAATGACCTTTGTGCTGGCGTTGACCTCATGCATACAGCCTTGAACAGAGTTTTTAATTCACAACAAAGCATTTCACAGGAAGTCTGATGACATCACCATCCCAGAAAATACAGAGTAGGGATTTCCAGTGATGTGATTGGTTGATATCCTGGGTTTACCTATCCATACTATTGGTTACTAATCAATACTCCACTGTACTGAATGTAAACAAAGTAGTGGATGGAGCATACCATTAGTACAAGGGTAGGTTTTATTGATAAAGAGGGTGGGTGATGTGTGTGTGTAATAAGACCACATACAAAAGAAAAAGCACGTGTGTCATAGGTTCCGGGTAATGTATCGATTAAAATCCCTTTGATATACCTGTGATTAATCAATTGAGTTGCTGATCAGTCATCAAATATTTCTGGATTGGAGTAATAATATTGAGTAAGAAATGTTTAAGGCGATTGGATACAGGAAGGAAGTCCTGCAGAGAGAGGGGGAGTTTGGAAAAATATCAAAAAGGTGTATCCTAAAAATATAAATAAAACTCCTTCAGTTCACAGGTTCACATCCTGATTATATTATTATTAAACTTCATCAAAGCACAATCATTTTGTAGTATCTAATTTTCAAGATTGCGGAGAGTATCCCAAATTTTTCTAAAAATGTATTAAAAATAAATTGTGAGCATGACTATTTTGTGAATTCTTGCCAGAGGCGAAACAGAAATGTAATGCTTACAGTATAAATGATCTTTTTCTTCAGATTTCGCCACAGAATTTATCTTTGTTAGCCTTTGTATTTAATTCATTTTTAATCCTCCCATTTCTCTGGCTTATTACAATAAAGTAGTACTGGCTTTTCTTTGTCCTGATTTTCAAATCAGGGTGTGCACCTTTATTCAAATAAGTCCAAGTCTTCATGAATATTAACTTTGATTTTAAAAAAATGATTTATTAAAATGTGATAAAACTATGGCTGCACCTTTATTCAAATCAGTCATGTTATAATGATCTTCATTTAAACAGGCCTATAAAAAAACAGTTCACTATTATTAATTACTTTTTGCAGAAATATTTAGTGTCCCTCTTCAACTGACCCTTGGTGTCACAAAATCGTAAGAATTATTTTGCCATTTAACATCTGCATCTCTTTCCATCTTATTTATTTTAGTATTTAATTACTCATCTTTGCAGTAGAAAGGATCATAATAAAAAATAGCCATTTTATAAACCCTAATTCCCCTAATGCCACTGTCTTTGGGCAAAATAAAAAGTTTGTCTCACAGCTTGCGAAGGCTTCAAAATAACTTTTTATTTGTGTGTCAATTTTTACTCATACTATTTGCAACCGTTGACACTTTCTGATATTGTTTTTTCTATTTGAAATGAATATTGTGATGTAAATTGTTGTGTAACTTAGAACAATTGTGCAGCGTTTTTTGAAGAACTGAGTAATGTAAAAGTTTGAGAAAATAAAAACTCGAAATAAAAATTTGCAGGGAAAAAAACAACAATGCCCACGCAAGCTTTGAAACAAACCTATTTTTTTGAGACAAACCTATTTTTTTGTTTGGCCTTATACTCTTTTTAAACTATCTACATGGCATTAAAATCAGAATCTACTTTATTACCCCCCCCCCCCCCCCCCCCCTCCACACCCCTCCTTTTGGCTAAACACAATTTGTCTACTGTTTTAAATTAAAATCAATATATCCATACTCCACCCCACTCACAGTTCTACATGCCCAAACCCTTTACAAAGCAAGAGTGTTATGTAGGCAAACAAAAACACTTTTTGTCAATGTTAGGTTTTTACCTTTAAATGTTTGGCTGTGACGCAAAATCCTGAGGATATCCAATTCCAAGAATTGCCGCTGTACGAAGTAGAGCATTAGGTAAACCAATAAGGTGAATAACACTGAGGTAGTATAGGGCCGCAAACAGATTGTGTGGCGAGGAGAATCGTTACAGCATGTTTAATCTATATTAAAGGAGATATAATACAATAAAAGTATTGGCAACAATTCAAACATTATGTTGTAAACTATTGACCCAATATCTCATAAAAGCATCCAAGTAAAAAAAAAAAGTGAACTAATGATAGCAGTTATTGTTAAAAAAGACAATGATAATAAGTACAATCATTTATTGACCAATAATTAATTAGTGATAAATACATTATCTCACCTACTCGAAATAACTGAAACAAGTGCTCTTTGGGTTTTTTTGTTGGGGGGGGGGGGGGTAGACAACATCTTGATTTGGGTGGGACCACCCCACCCTGAATATTGAAACTGGGTGCAAAAGGATTGACAAATAGCAAAATCATTTGACAAAATGATGAAATATTGGTTCTATGTACATCACAAAGGAAAATCCATCTCAAGAAGGTTGGGGAAGAGGGTTGGATGGGGAGGGTGTTAGTTGGTGTGGGGGAGGAGTGTGAGTGGGTTGGGGGAGAGGGTTGGCTGAACCATTCTGAGATTGTAGATAATATGATAATAATGGGACATTTTTCTTAAAAAACACCATATTCAAATGAGAGAAACAGGGTGACACAAGTAAATTAATAAATGGGTAAAATAAAATGAAAATGCCCAATAATTATTAGAATGAAAATATCATTCATCATACTTTGTTGATAAATAATGATGGTATAATATTGATCTTTCAGAATATTTTAAAGAAAAGAAAAATAGTAATGATAAAAAATAGTTTGATTCCAAAAATGTCACAAAAGGTTATAATCTGTTGGAAAATAGGAAAATGTGCTTCTTGTAAGGCTGTTAGGCTGTTAAAGCAAGTGGGGAGGTGATTGAAATTTGAAAAGTTTTAATTCATTTATAACTAAGGAGCTGCAAAGAAAAAAACCTAAATTACGAGGAGAGAAAATGGTTTACTAAGAATGGAGTAGTGTCTCGATAAAATGCTTCCCACGCATCGTACAAACAACAATATCGTGAAATATGTAATTAAAGAAAACAGTCGTGTATTAAATCATGTTGACTGAAGAAGTTACCCTGAGCGTATTATGTAAGTGGATTGTAATAATCTTTCCCCCCCCCACCTCTTATTATAAACTACGTTGGAAAGGATTTCAAGAATGCCTCTTGAATGAAGAGCACATTAATACAAATATAAATACATGATAAATCATCCGTATCTATTGCATTACAAGAATTGACATTACATGTGATGTGTAATGTTAAATAATGTGACATTTACTGGAAACAATGCAATGAATAATATGTACATTCAGTCATTGAACCTGGGTGAATCAAGTCTACCTGAGTGAATTGACCCGAAATGGACTTTTATTTTCTAATACATGTAGACGATAGAGAAAAACCCTGTTATACAGGCAAACGGACCTCTCAGGTAGGGTTGGTCGTTCAGGTGGGGGTTTTGGGGGTGAGTTTTTAATATTTTGGGATTTTTTTTGTGTGAATTTTCAACTATTTTCAAAAAAAATGAAACAATTTTTTACAAATTCAAAAAATGTCCCCAAAATTATTTTTATAACATTTTTTTGGTAAGTTTGCCAATTTGATTACAAACAGTTTGTTTGCTGTTTGTTGATCATTTAGCTGTTTGTTGAACATTTTGAAGGACTTTTGTTTTACATTAATGGGATAATTGAAATGAGATTAATACTTCCATTGTCTGTATGTAGGGCTTATTCTTGGAAATGAGAACCAACCGGCCGGACTCGTTGTATATGATTTTTCACAAAATTAACAATTTCCATTTTGATTGCGAACTAGTTTGGTAAAAAGCTTTACGTCCGGAATGACACACTATTTCGCTTGTCAATGTAACATAGCATGCCAAACATGGAACCATATAACCCCACGTCACCCTTCACAAACAGACTTGATTTAATGATCGATACCATGGTGCCCCCCCCCCCCCCTTGGCTGCAAAGGACAAAAGTAACCTTATTCAGTGAAAAGTCTACAAAATTGTTGTCTAGAAAATAAGATGAGTGTACATGTACATATCGTCAGCCTGCTTCAATAATTGCCTAACTCATTTTTTCTAGTTTTGAGAAAATAACAAAAAATGGAAAAGTGAGTTAGGCAGTTATTGAAGCAGGCTGACGATATGTTGAATAGCACCATGAATAGTACAGGTGAATTCCAACAGGAGCAGTACTTGTTGGATAGATTTAGGTTGGGGATATACTTTAAGTGAAATGTGGCTTGCTATTATAGGCCTAATGACCCATTTTAAACATTTTACATACCGTTAGGCAGAATTGCAATTGTGCAACACTTTTGATTTGTCAATGACTTAGATACTAGCTACGTTCACACAGTGGTTATTCAAAAGCGTAACTTACGCTAAAAGCAATAAAAATTCCACAAATAGTTTCGTTACTCTGACCGCGTGTCCACACACGCTTTACTCCTATCGCTACGCCGCGTAACTTACGCCGATTATCAGCTTTGCTGGTGTAAGTGTTGAAATAGGCAGCATGGCCTTGCTTTAACCTTTGTTTTACAAATCGCAGTGTTGATGCGTGTTCTGATATTTTGGAATTAAATTTGAAAGGATAATTATATTGTTCGCATTTATACAAATAAAAATTGACTATGCACATCATCATGTTTTTAAATTGTACATCAAAAAGCTTCTGCAAATAGTCTGCCCAAACAGCATCTTTAATTTTCTTTTGAACTTATAAGTTCAAAAGAAAATTCAGTTATTTATTTTGATGTATTTTAAAATGTATCGAGATTTTATTTAAAAACCCATTTCGTTATACTACCGGATAGGCATTAATTTTCTGAGTAAGCTTTAGAATACCCTACCATTTTATTCCTCACTGTGTAAGTGTTTGGCGGGGCCCAGTGTATGGGTCGTTCTTTAAAAGTCCCCATTGAAGACATGCAGTGGTAGCGGGAGGGAGTGGTAGGTAGGCCTATACTAAAGGAACTCAAATTTTCTTTTGAACTTTAGTTCAAAAGAAATTTCAGTTATTTATTTTGATATATTTTAAAATGTATCGAGATTTTATTTAAAAACACCATTTCGTTATACCAAAGACTAGGCACAACACATAAGTCGCGAGCTTGTAAAACGTTATATCGTATTATATACATGTAGCATCACCAAGGTCACGATCTTGTAAAAGGTCACACTTACGCGCGATTTATAGCGTAAGTACCGTTCACACAGCCATTTACGCCAGGCGGGGCTACGCTGACCTCGCTTACTCCTCGCTACTCCTGCCAAAAAGCAGGAGTAAATCGACCGGATTAAGGCGGCGTAACTTACGCTAATCTACGCTAATCATCGTTCACACAGTCACTACTCCATCAGTTACGCGATTGCTACGCCAAACCACCGCTACTCTTCCTTACGCCGTCCTTACTCTGCCTAGTGTGAACGTGACTATTATTACAGCATGTGCATAATGTAATGAAGTCATGATTTATGCAAGAAACTCAATTTTGCTGAAAAGTGAGTTAGGCAATTATCGAAGCAGGCTGACGATATGTGCCCACAGTATCATATCTGACAACCAAATGGATGTAAATATTGTTTTTAGATAAAAATGCCTTTATAATTTGTTTGGTTTTGGTTCCTCACACTACACACTCACATTAAATGAATTACACAAACAAATCAGGTTAATATTGGTTTAACACAAAGACAATTACCATTTTGAATTCAAAGATACTAAAAATATTGACTGATGTGATGTAGACTAGATAGAGAAAAGATAGCAGAGCCTAAGAACCTTGAAAAGTGATGATTGCTCAATTTAATAGCTAGCAAAGAATTACTCTTCAAAATCCATGAAAACCACATGATTGTGTCAAATTATAATTCATCTTTTCAAGCAACTTAATAAGGAATCAGTTAGTCATTTATTATTTTTCTCTACAAAAATCAGTAACACTAACGCTCCCCATGCCCCCTGTTCAGCTTTGTTTTTACAGTTTAGGATCACAACACCCAATTTACAGCTCCTCCAAAAAACAAAAAAACATAAAACAATAAAAAACAGTTGAGTATTATTATATACTGTACTATACATGAAGATATAGGCCTACATGTAAACTACAAGTGTAATACAACCAAGTTACAAAGACAATTAGCATAATTTAATGTACAATTGATTTCATTGAATGATGATAATTTTAAGCCTTCTCTACAATTAAAACAATTGTTCAAAAAATTGAAGACAAAAATGTTTGAGTCTAACGACAAGTGATAATCAATGAACCTTCATTGTTCTAGAAAAGTGAAAGTTCAAATAAGATGCATCACTGATATAGATGTGAATTCGTCAATACACTTGTTCAATCAAATCAATAATAGTTAAAAGGTTAATCATAACATATAATTATTAAAAATTGATTTGATCTATTGGGCACGCACAACATTGTATGAATGATTGTGTAATTTAATTGTTCTCGGAAAGTGCGATTCTAGGTTCAAGGAGGATTGGTACTGTTCATTGAATGGCATTTGAGGTAATGTACTAAGCTTTTAAATATTATTATTGAGGGACACTGAGTTGAGTTGAACAAACCAATGGCAGAGATTAACTACATTTGACAAAATGGTAGACTTGAAAGAATGCAATCATGTCCAATAAAAATTGGAAAAACATTGTTTTGGGTTCCCCCCCCCCCCCCCCCCCTTTTCAACTACAAATATCCACTATATGAAACAAGCATGACCTCCTAGAGGGAAGGGTCTCCTCGTTTGATTTAGCAAGAGATGTGCAGATTTATCCTCCTAACTCCGCGGATGTGTTTTGGGGAATAAAACAGGGGAGTCAATGGGTCAAATTTAGGGGGGTTGGGCCGCCAAGGCACCTGGGTCGAACCTGGGTCGCCCGCATAAAAGTCCAGGGTCAACCTGATCGCGCCAAGGGGTCAGCTCAACAATCTTTAGATTGTCTTCATAGCCCCCCTGATCATGCCAAGAGATACACAGGGGAGCGTGCACTACCAGCAGCACCTGTGCATTGTTTTGTAGTGATAAGGAAGGTTTAGGGTTAATATCTACAGTCTCACAAAGGACATTACCACCTTAAAGGGACACAATGTCATTTTGAATTGGAATACCACCCCTAACCATGTAAAATGCTGGTTACGGTTCAACCAGCATTTTTGAATCAACATTTTGTTGTACAAAGAGGGCTGATTTTTCTTTATCCTTATAGGTAGGTGTATGTGTAATACAATTGCAAAAATATACAAATCCCAGTTTTTATCATACATTTTTGTAATTGAGGGTGCAGCCTCCATCACATCTCTTGATGCCCCTTTAAGCTATGCCCTTTCAAGGTGCACCTTTTATAGGGGTCGGGGCTTACGAAAAAACAAAAAATAAAAAGGAAAAAAACATTTTTCCAGAAGTATAAAACATAAACTTGGATGACCCATATTTGACCCGATATAAGGTTAAATAAAAAAAAACCTTTTGTCTCAAAGCTCTTCAGTTTTTCAAAACCTAATGCGGAATGCGGGTTTTTTTTGGTTTTTTTAAATATAAAATATTGAAATCCTTGTAAAAGTGACTTTTTGTATTAAAATGATGTGATCAATGAAAATCTGAAAAATCGGTGAAATTTTGGGATTTTGAGGGATTTAAAAAAAATTTAAAAAAAAAAAAAACTTTTTTAAGATTTTTGTTTTTCTAATGCGCATCAATAAACTAACACGCGCGGGAGCTTTGAGACAAATGATTTTTTTAATTTAGCCTAACCCACATAATTCCCCATGACACCATAAAAATGGTCATTCTGATCGAAAGTATAACTTTTTAGGATTTAAAGAAAATGTTTGTTTAATACTATAGTAAAGAAACATAAAGGCCGGCAACTCAGTAATTTGAAGGAAAAATAGCTAACCATAACCCCTATAGCTCAAACTTTGGCAAAAGGGCTCTATCCCCTTGCAAACCCGCCATGGGCCACTGCCCATCCCCCTGCAAAATTGGAAATTACTATACTACATTCATTCCAATAATAAATGAGAAGTCTTTAAAACGCATTTCTTTCTCTTTTCTACTTGAAAAGGTCTTTATTCTACCACCCTGTATAACAAAACATTATTTTATCACCCTGTATAGACACTGTAAAAAATTCCACTGTAAATTATCGATAATCGATAGTTTAATATTGACGGAATCGGCACAACTTTTGCTCAACCCTTCATGAATGGAATTTCCCAGAAATCCACTCCCGTTCCGTCAATGGAACAACTACCTGCTTCACTATGCATTTTTATGGTAATGAAGTAAATGTGTGAGTAAATCTCATTAGGAATAGCCCGAGTGAACGTGTGAAGCCGATCTGTGTCATACAAAGCACCCACTTTGGTGTCACAGAAGCCACCCAATTTCCCTATATGAACATGAACTTTTCTAATCATGACTTTCAGGCTTACATTGCCCTAGACAGCTTCACCTTTTCAGGTGTCGTATACATTGTACTTATTTATATTCCATTAAAACAAGTCATAAGTATGTTTTTGGCAGTTTAAACTTATTGTAGTCAATGTAGCACGCACAATATACCGCCCAAATGCGCCTTTCTGACAATGCAAATTCAAATATAGAAAGCCTTCGGTGGAAAAATTAGGATCAAATTTTGACCACTCTTTTTCAGGTTGGGTGCATTAAGTTGACGCCATCTTTAGTCAATTTGAGCCTGTCATTTTTAAATCAGAGAGAACATTTCAATTTACTTTTATGCGACAGTAGGAACATGTCATTCCTAATTACACAAGAAAAACGAAATGGGGTATAGTGGTATAAAAAAATGTTTGTAAAGTATTAGCGCTAATAAAAGATGTAAGTAATGCAAACCATCTATTTTCCAAATCTATCAAAGTCTCTTTACTCAATAAAAATATCAGTGCTAAATCAAATATTTGATGTTCAATTAACCACGAGCCAATCCTATTCAAATATTGATGTCTATTTGCACTTCTACATACAACTTATATGCACTCCTTGAACTTCATTAAGTTCAGTGCCATAAAGTGTTGTATGGGTTCAGTGTCAATACCATAATAAGTTGTTTGAGTTGCTTCTTATTCTGTTATAAAATCTACATTCATGTTGATCATGTTTACTCAACCTTCAGATGTTTTGCTTAACTACAATGTGGATTAGCTACGGCCGCCTTTCAACTCAACAATATATTGTTGTATGCTGTATTGATCATGTGAGAATAAAATATGCATGTGATTTTCCCAGAGAGGTTTTGACAGTGACATTCATAAATTGAAGGTAGCCCTACTATAGTTCAATCAGTTCCAAATTGGCAAGAAATATTAGTTTTTTATCTGTCCCCACGCAAAAGTAATCCAAGCGTATCAGCACGATTTTGGCATATACGCAAGCGTCACGCATACAATGACACTGCGACATTGGGAGCCATATTGCGCAATGCCGGCGTTTTAAGCGCGACACTCTTCTGAATTTATTCGCTGCTGTAAACAGGTTTCGCCAATTTGGAACTGACTGAACTATAATAGCCTATAGGTGCAGGCCCGTCGGAAGGAATTTTAAAGTAGTACGGCACGAGCGGGGGTTTGGGGTTCGAAGGGGCGAAGCCACTCGTGGGGGTTAAAGGGGGCAAAGCCCCCTTTAAGCTAGCGCTTTTTGGGAAATGAAATAAAACATTTCATGGTAAAGTTAATAGCACTTATAATAAATTATATGGAATAATGATCAACTGTTAAACATTATGTTCAGTGCAGTAAAGTCATAGATTACAGTCTATGATATTAATAGTACGATAGGTACGTGTTATGCCTTGTTCTCTCGAATATTTCTTTTTTTTTTGAAGATTTTTTTTTTTTTTTTTAACTTTTTTTTTAAACTTTTTTTTTTTTTTTTTTTTTCCCCTTTCCGAAAAAGTGGTACGGCAGCTGCCGTACCTGCCGTAGCGGTTCCGACGGGCCTGTATAGGTGTACTGCAGTGACCCCCTCTAATATTATAACCATTCACTACTACTTTTCAATAAGTTTTAAAACCCTTTTAAAAATCAAATATCATCTCTTTCCATTTCACTATTAGTAAATCTTATGTTATTCAATTTTTTATTAAATCACAGCAAATTTCAGAAAATATTTGGGGAAAAGAAAGAGAATTAGATGACAGGGAATGAAGTCCTTCTAATCTAATAAAGTACACTCCGCAGTGGTGTAACTAGGGTCTTCAATTTTTTTTAATTTTTTTTTTGGGGGGCATGAGGGAGGACAGGCATGTGATCAGGGGGGCATAACCGACTATTATTTTGTTAATATACATAGAGTTTGTCATTTCATGGGTGGGACAGGAGCCTTATGACAGGGGGTAAATTTCCCCTCCCCTAGTTACTCCCCCTGACACTCCTATTTTTATAATTTGATGTAATTGATATTCCTAAACGCTAAAAGAATGGCGTTCAGGGGAAAATTGCTCTCACAAATTGTTGCGTTTAAACATATAAAGCAAGCATGTGCAACCTGTGGCCCGCGGGCCACATGCGGCCCGCCGACTTCTAATCTGCGGCCCGCGAAGCAATCCTAAAATTCCAAATGATGTGGCCCGTTTTAAACGGAACTCCCTAGTTTTACACACAAATGGCGGATTGATTTGGTGGTGTGCTCCCTTATATTAGTAGGGTGACGCGCTGCATTAAGTAAATATAACCCAAGGTGTGATTGCGTGATAAAATTCTTGGTTAAAATGGCGCTTGCAGCAGCTAAAGCGAGTAAAAAGAGGAAATTACACGAAGAGAAGCGGGTATTCCATGAGCAATGGACTTCCCCTCTCCCTATTACTCCTCCTCTGGACGTGTTTTGGAATGTTTGACAATCGCTGCGGCCCGTGAATAGATCTCAAAATCGCAATGTGGCCCGTGTGGTAGAAAAGGTTGCACATGCTTGATATAAAGCGATGATACTGACACTAAGATAAGATCTAATATTGGCATATAGGAAACTTGGAATGTCTTTATTGAAGTTGTTAAAGTCCTACGCCATTTCCTATTCTATGTAGCATGTCTGTGACACTATGTATCTCAATTGTGCGGGGGAGGGTTACCATAGGTTTTTCTTTGTACTCAAAGGGGTAAACATCTGATTGTTCTAACATAATATAACAATACTCACCCTTATTTAAGATATTAATAAAAGGGATACTTTTGACCACTTTACAGGACTTTCCTTTTTTTCCTGCCGAATTTGCTTTGTCAGGAAGGCGCATTATATTTGGGCGGTATATTGTGTGTGCTACATTGACAACACTAGGTTTAAACTGACAAAAAACATACTTATGGCTTGTTTTAATGGAATATAAATAAGTACAATGTATTCGATACCTGAAAAGGTGAAGCTGTCTAGGGCAATGTAAGCCTGAAAGTCATGATTAGAAAGTTTCATGTTCATATAGGGAAATTGGGCGGCTTGTATGACGCTAAAGTGGGTGTTTTGTATGACACAGATCAGCTTCACACGTTCACTCGGACTAGTCATAATGAGATTTACTCACACATTTACTTCATTACCATAAAAATGCATGAAGCAGGTAGTTATTCCATTGACGGAACAGGAGTGGATTTCTGGGAAATTCCATTCATACTAAATGAAGGGTTGAGCAAAAGTTGTGCCGATTCAGTCGATATTAAACTATCTATCTATCGATTATTCCAGTGGAATTGTTTACAGTGTCTATACAGGGTGATAAAATAATGTCTTGTTATACAGGGTGGTAGAATAAAGACATTTTCAAGTAGAAATGAGAAAGAAATGTGTTTTAAAGACTCCTCATTTATTATTGGAATGAATGTAGTGTAGTAATTTCCAGTGGAATTCTTTACAGTGTCTAGTTATACAGGGTGATAAAATAATGTCTTGTTATACAGGGTGGTAGAATAAAGACCTTTTTCAAGTAGAAAAGAGAAAGAAATGTGTTTTATGGAGAAAATTACTGTCCAATGAAATGTTTACAAATGGGTTCTTTACTTTAAAATATTTTAGACAATGTCTTAATCCAAATTTCAAAATTGAATTTGCATAAAATCTGATGTGTTTATGCCATTCATGGGGGTAGGGGAAATTTATGTTACGGAACTTACGTTATTTTACATTACGTTACTTAACGTTACGTTAGTTTACGTTACTTTACCTTAGGTTACTTTACGTTGCGTTACGTTACTTTACGTTACTTTACTTGACGTTACTTTAAGTTACATTACTTTAGGTTACTTTAGGTTAGGTTACTTTACTTACACACACATTTATTTTGGCGGGGGGGGGGGGGGGGATAAATAGAAAGCTTCACACATGCCAAGACAAATTTATTTTTACACTTTAACACCTTTAACATTTCCTTTGAATAATTTGTGAAAACCATACACCCAACCCCATTGAAACAGAAATCTTTGTTTGTTTAAGCTGAGGCATTGTCTTTTTTAAAGACATTTCTTGTTTAATTATAGTATAAAACACACCTACGGTTGACACTTTTCCTAAATATACCTGTTTTCTTGCAAACACATTTTGTTAGGACAAGGGGAAAAAAACACTTTTTTTTCTCTAAGATACTTTTTTCTCAAATCCTGTAAAATCAGCCGTTTTTTGGCCAAAAATATGTTGAAAATTGTTAACAAATTTCCCGATTTATGCAGATTTTGGTGACATTTAAGGTAAAAAAATATATAAAAAAATGCCCGACCGACCGACCGACCGTACTTGACAGGTCCATCCGCCTGTAAAACAGGGGAGGTGGGGGGGGGGGGGGGGGGGGGGGGGGGGGGGGGGGGGGGGGGGGAGTTTCGTCGCCTCAAAGGGAGATATATCCCTGAATGCTAAGAAATAGTTTTCAACACTGTGCTGGCAGTGCATGCTCCTTTCCCCAGTCTACCTCGTGGCACAATCATGGCAGGCTATCACACGCGGATAAAAGTCTGAAGATTTTGGCTCGCTTACATTATTAAAGGGGTAGGACTGCCACACAGGTGACCCAAGTTTGATTACCAGCACCGACAGCCCCCCCCCCCCCTCTGATTTGACCAGTTTTTCTCCCCTGATAGATTTATTCCCAAAACCACACCGCTGGTGTTAATTTCCTAAAATGAATAAATAGCATCTTTAAATCACCCCTTTTCATGGACACTTTTACCAAATACAGCAGGTTTTCTTGCAAACATAATTATTTGGTCAATGGGGTATGACTGTGCAAACTAAAACACTTCTCTATGCTCTGCTGGTAGTGCACACTTTCCAAATTTGTTTGCGGGGTGGTCATCGGGCTATTATATGCACACACAAATCTGAATATTTTCAAAGCTGACTCCTTGGTTTGCTTAAGGACTCAGACTCCAATCCACCACCACTGCCCCCCCCCCCCAACCCCCTGATAGTTTTATTCCAAAAAAAAAACATGAGGGAGTTATTAGGGTTAATATTTTCTTTGTTTTTGACATGAATATTGGTTTGCTTTTCTAGCTGGCATTAGCTGACTAACACTTGGTTAAAACTGGTACAGTGTTAATATGCACGTATAGGAAACACTCTGTGTCGAATATCACGTTATTAAGATCTACGTAATTTCCTTTGACAATGAACTTTTTGTGTGTATATCACGTTCAAACCAATTATGACCAAGTCTTTATAACTCGAAAAAGTTATCCCCATGATGCTAATCATTAATTATCAACCATATTTTAAAGAAATTAGAAAATTAATTTTCCAATGATGGAATCCGATGCCCCTATCCAATTTAACCAAAGAGTTGGCTTTATTTTCCTCCTCCGCATATGATAGCTCACCT